>RWGZ01000011.1:0-323679 GCA_009725065.1 Utricularia reniformis
CGATGAGAAAATACCGGAAAACCTCGCAAATTAGTTCTTTGCCTCCAAGCAGTGAATACGCAGCCACATAACATCGTTGCACCCGACCGATGTGCTCCCGGGTGGCAAATTACGAAAATACCCCTGGCCCCGTCCGGGGCCGAGATAACCCAAAACATCTCAAAACGCCTACAAAAACGGTATACGGGGCCCAGCGAGCCTGAATTACGAGAACACCCCGTGAGAATGCCTCGCGATAAACATATGAAAATACCGAAAATACTACGTAACCATGTCGGACGAGCCCCAGGGTAAGGATAAATACAAGAGAATATACCCGGGTAATATCATGGCCATTGGTCAAATTTTTAACAAAGGGGTCCATCCATGTGGGTTCCCCTAAATAGTCAATAGCATTAACATTCAAGCCCTGGAGTTCATGACATAAAGCCCCAACTTCTTCAATTGACTATTCGGTCACAGATATCTTGACCGAAGGTCGATCCTGAATATGAACCGATACTGTGCTCGGTCCAATGTCTGGTATGCCTGCAGCCAATCTAGCTAACGTATCGGCTACTTATTTTGTTCTCTAGGCACATAGTCAAGTGAGAATTTACTGAACTTCTTGGATAATTCCATAACTTTAGCATGATACAGCTTCATCGTGGACTCATGTGTTTCGAATCTTCCTGCGAATTGTTCTACCACCAACTTAGAGTCTAAGAACATCCACACTTTAGCAAATCCCATCTTTCGGGCTAGGGTCATTCCCGAAAATACAGCCTTATATTCCACAATGTTATTTGTTCAAGAGAATAAGAACTTAACTGCGGAATGGATAATGTCGCCTTGCAGCGTGGTAAGGGTAATACCCGCTCCTTTTCCTCCAATAGTCGATCCATCAACATAAATGATCCATCGATCATCCTCCTAGTTCAAGAATATGGTTGATCGGGTCATTTTGACCACGAAATCAGCGAGAACCTGAGCCTTAATCGCACTTCGGGGTAAAAATTCCGAATACATGGAGCTGATTTTGATTGCTCACTTTGCCAACTTCTCGTTAAGATATGCCTGATTCAGAACCGCTTTCAAAGGCTGATCAGTATAAACATAAACCTTTCGGTCTTCAAAATAATGTTTCAACTTAGATATAGCTTTATGCAATGCCAACATCAACTTTTCCAGGGTAGTGTATCTAGTTTCGGCCGATACCAGGGAGTGACTCACATAATAAACAGGTCTGTGAAAGTCATCCCTAATGTTTATTAGAGATGCGATGACTTCGACCTCTGATACGGCTTGATATAACCTTAAAGGTTCATCACAGGTTGGACTCACCATCACATGAGGAGTACTTAAATAAGTTTTCAAATATGAGAAGGTCCGATCACACTCTTCAGTCCAATCCAGATGACTTGTTTTCCTCAACACTCTGAAAAAGGGCAATGCCGATCCGTTGATCTAAAAATAAACCTGCTTAGCGCTGTCAATCGACCAGTAACCCTTTGAAATTCTCTCTTGTTTCTCGGAGTCTGCATATCAATGATCGCCTGAACTTTCTCAGGGTTAACCTCGATGCCTTTCTCAGAGACATAATATCCTAAGAACTTTCCACTTCGGATTCCGAAGCAATATTTGTTCGAATTTAGCTTGAGTTTATATTTGCGGCATACTTCGAAACAACGAGAAAAATAAGAAATGTGGTGTTCATCATTCATAGATTTGACAATCATATCATCAACATACACTTCCATCATGTGGCCTATCAGATCTCTAAAGATTTTGTTGACCAACCTTTGGTATGTTGCTCCAGCATTCTTCAAGCCGAATGACATAAACACATAGCAATAAACGCCATCTTAGGTCATGAATGATGATTTTTTCTGATCTTCCTCCGCAAGGAATATCTGATGATATCCAGAATATGCGTCCATGGTACTCATCATTGTGCTGCCAGCCACAGCATCCACCAATCGGTCAATTTGTGGCAGTGGGAAAGGATCCGACTCACATCTCTTGTTGACGTCAGTGAAGTCAATACACATCCTCTATTTCCCATATGCTTTGGAGACCACCACCGGGTTTGCAACCCATTCAGTATAGTGAATTTCTCTAATAAATCCCGACCGCAGTTATTTGTTCACCTCAGCCTGGATGATTTCAATTTTCTCAGGAGAATAATGTCTCCTCTTTTGCCTAAGTGGCTTCGTTCCGGGTTCGATGTTGATCCGATGCTCTCTATCGGACCGGTCAATCCCCGGAACATCGTCCGGGGTCCAAGCGAATATGTCCACATGGCATCTCAGTAAGTGGACCAATTCTTCCTCAAAAGGTGGGGCCAGATGTGCCTCGATGCGAATAGTCTTGGTTGAGTCATTCTCAACCAAATTGATCAGTTTGAACTCAACGGGTTCCATAGCCTGCCTCGGGTGCGGTGGCTATTCAAGCAAATCCACCTGGCCCTTCTTAATAGGTGCCAATGTTCGGCACGAGCTCAATTAGTACTGTCTTGCTACTTTTTTATCCCCCTTTACAGAAATAACTCCATGAGTGGAGGGGAACTTGAGCATCAAATGATACGTAGAAGGGACCGCCTCGAACTTACTGAGATCAGTCCGTCGGATAATGGCGTTGTAAGCCAAGTCGACTTCAACGACAATGAATTCCAGAGTCTCCGATCGATCTTTATTGGAATCTCCCAAAGTGACCGGGAACATAATCTTCTCGCAAGGGATGACACTCCTTTGGTCGAATGCCCAAAGGGTTATGTTGGCAATAGGGAGATCTTGAGTATCGGCTCCCAGCATCTCTGCTACTTCGTACTTCATCAGATTGCACGAAGCCCCGGTATCCACCAAGATCCTGTGGACCCGACGGTTAGCAATAATTCCAGTGATGATAAGATGATCATCACATGGATCAGTAACTCCTTCCCGATCAGCCGCGGTGAAGGCAATATTGTCCCCGAAAGAAGAGAACCAATCGGTTGGTTCATACTTAACCAGCGCACAGATTCGGAGTTCTCGGGTGCTCTCTTTCAGTCCCTGACCGATTCATTGATTCTTATTCCTCCGGAGATAACATAAATATCTCCGGCGAATTCTATCTCATCGGACACCGCCTCATTTTGAGGAGGTTGGGTGTCCATTTCGGCAGGTGTGAGAGTGGGATGCTCCTGTCGCCACGGCCCCGCCATCTCCTTCTTCGGCACTAGCCACGGTTCTCTCGATCGTGCTGGCCTCTGTCTTGTTCAGGTGGAGGAGACATTCGGTCCTCCATTCGATCATTATAATTTCTGGGATGTCTCCGATTATCCCTTCGCCTCGGCCTGTGACGATAGTCACCCTGATGGCCCATTCGGGGAGATTCGGCTCGTTTGCCCTTATGATCATTCTAATCGGGCCTCTCTTTATGCATTGCCGCTACTGTCTCTTTCAACAGCGGGCATTTTAACGTCGGGTGATCGCGATTATGATGTAACTTGCAATACACCCGATTGTCCTCCTTCTTCGGGGGGACATTCTTCTCAGTCACAGCCGCTACTTCTCGTGGCTGCTTCTTAGGGTAAGAAACCCTATGATCACCTACGGGTTCAGAATTCCCGCTAGGCTTCTGATAACTCGCTCCCAACGCCTTATCCACCTTAATATACTTGTTGATTTCTGAAGGAAATTTCCCAAGGTGGATGGCGGGATCTTCACTAAGCTTGTACTAATATTATTTCAATATATTCGTATTGTTCTATCTCTTACTTCACAATATAATAAACATATTCTATGTTAATTTATCGTAATCTACATTTATTCTTAACTATACAATCTCTATCGTTACACCGTTTCCCATCCATTCACCCACAATATTTATCTATCATTTATATATTCATTATTAAATACAATTATCATTTTCTATTAACATGAAACCAAAATACACATATTCAATATATTCATTTTTGGCATATTCATATTATATACACAATAATATATATGAGTTATCAATTCTTCTAAAAGTCGGGTCTTACATAATACCTCGTTCTCGTCACCTACAAAATATGTAAAACGGTCACAATCTATTAAAGTAAACTTCACAATATTATCTATCATTTCATTTCTTAAAACCAAAAGTAAACGCACACATAAACTATTTCTTTTAATCGTATACTTTTTTTCTTTCTCTTATTACTTTCCCCATTATCATTATTTTTCCTATCTATTTAAACCTTAATGTTGCCGAGTGTAACATTCTCGGTACATGTCACGCCCAAGCCAACCGTTAGCTGTTGGTTGACTTGACGGCCTTATGCTTCCCTTCCCCGTGTGAGTACTTAGGCGCTACTTTTTTTCTCAACGGATCTGTTCTGCCTTTTCGTACGTATCTTTCCATTCTGGAACTTATCGTTCCGTTCATCAGGCATGCCATTCCTTTGACGAATCTTGTACTAAGCACAATGCCGGGTTCGGTCGGACGGTCCATCCTCTCCCACCCCGAGTCTAATTAACATTCATCTCATTCATTCGTGTCTTTTACTTTCCTTCTTATTAACCCTTCCCGTTTCCCTACGTCGGAACCTTCCCTTACTACATTGCGTTAACTCCGATTATGTGTCGCTTTCACGTGTTATGATCTCCGCGATGCTCCCCTGCATTCGCAACACATCTTAGTACCCAGTTTTCGATGTTATTATCTTATTATGAAATATTTGGTTACTGTAGACCCTATGTATCCCTCATCTTTCACAATTAGACGTTGAAAAGCGATGAAATCACCCAAATTTGAAATTTTTGCCATGAATTGCTTTGTTCCTCGAAATCCACGATGAATTGGGGTTTAGATTTTCGCAGTGAATTTCATGTTTCTGAAAATCCCCTGTGAATTTGTAGGTTAGGGTAAATCCGCGATGAATTTTAGGGTCGGAAATCCGTGATGAATTTGAGGTTTGAAAATCCACGATGAATTTGTGGTTTGGGGTTTCCGCGATAAACCTGGGGTTTAGGTTTTTCTGCGGTGAATTCTCTTGCTGAATTTTCGCGATGAATTTGCTTGCTACAAAACTGCGGTGAATTTGGGTGCTACAAATTCACGGTGAATTTATGTTTTAGGGTTTTCCGTACTTAAGTGACAAATTTCTTGATTTTGGGTCATTCCACCCCTATTTATACACATTCTAACTCCCCTATATTACATTTTGACTCATCATTCTTTTTATTTTGGCCACTCCTTTATCTTTTGTCTAACTTTTCAATCTTTTCGTTTCTTTTTCCTCCTTTCCTCCCGTATACCTTGTTATTCCTTATCTAGACATTACCGCTATATTTTCTCCTATTGTTCTAACATACCTTTTTTCGGGCTATTACATCCTTCCCCCCTTAATTTGAGTTTCATCCCGAAACTCGTGCGTGCCAATCTTCCATCAGCTCTGGTGCTCTTTATCTAATCTCTCGTTCCGTTTCCCATGTGGCTTCCATTTCCCCCTCATTGGACCATTGTACTCTCACCATGGGAATTAGTTTGTTCCTGAGCTTTCTTTCTTTCCTCTCTAGGATTTTCACTCGAACTTACTCGTATGTCAATTCCGGGGTTATCTCTAGGGGTTCCCCCACACCTTCTTGGATTCCTTCACTCAAACTCCTCCTTAGTTGGGATACGTGGAACACGTTGTGTATTCCCATCATCTCTTCTGGAAGCTTCAACTGGTATGCTAGGTTACCGATCTTCCGTTCCAACTCATATGGTCCGATGTACCGGGGACTCAACTTCCCTGTCCTTGTGGTCCTTAGTACTCCCTTCATTAGTGATACCTTTAGATAGGCGCGATCCCCCACTTCTAGCTCTAGAGGTCTCCTTTTCTTGTCTACCCAACTTTTGTACCGGTCTTGTACCTTCTTCATATTCTTTCGTATCACTAGTTTTGTTCTTTCATATTCTTGTACCTTCTCAACAGTGACTTCCACTAGTTTTATTCCTGTGGTTTTTCTCTCCCCAACCTCATCCCAACATAGTGGGGTTCAACACTTTCTCCCATACAATGTCTCATATGGGGCCATGTCAATGCTGCTATGAAAACTATTGTTATATGCAAATTCTACCAATGGTAGGAAGTCTTCCCAACCTCCATTGAATTCCAACATGCATGCTCGTAACATATCTTCCATGATCTGGTTCGTTCTCTCGGTCTGACCGTCCGTCTTTGGGTGATAGGTTGTGCTCATGTTTAACAAAGTTCACGAGTGACTTCTGTAAGCTCTGCCAAAATCTAGACGTAAATCTTGGATCCCTGTCTGATACAATATTCATTGGAACCCCATGCAACTTAATTATGTTATCCACATATATTTTGGCTAATCTGTCTACTACGTATGTCGTCTTGACTGCTAAGAAATTGGCCGTCTTCGTTAGGCGATCAACCAACACCCATATCGCATCGTTTTTCCGAGGGCTCTTGGGTAATCCTACCACGAAATCCATGCGGATACTGTCCCATTTTCACTTTGGAATTTCCAAGGGTTGCAACTCGCCCCTTGGGCGTTGGTGTTCGGCCTTGACTCGTTGCCAATTGTCACATTTGGCCACAAAGTTCATAATTTCATTTTTCATTACATTCCACCACCAGTGTGTTTTCAGGTCTCGATACATCTTGGTACTTCTTGGATGGACTGAGAAAGTCGAACTGTGTGCCTCTAAGATAATCTTTTTCCTTAACTCCAGCTTGTTGGGTACCCATACACGTTCAATCATTCTGATTAGCCCATTGATTCATTGGCTTATCTCTAGTTTATTGCCATTTGTTCCATCCTTTCGGGTTACGGGTTTCTCGGGGTCCGATTTCTGGGCCTCGAGCACCTCATCTTGTATCCCTGGCTTCGTAGTAACATTCCATAATACTGTTGTGGTTGACTCTACCACTTCAAGCTGTAGGTTCTCCATTTCTCTTAACAGTGTGTTTGCCAACACGCCATGGGTTTTCCTGCTTAATGCGTCTGCCACTTGGTTCCCTTTTCCGGGGTGGTACTGAATATTAAGGTTGTAGTCTTATTTTAGTTCTAGTCATCTCCGTTGTCTCATGCTTAACTCTTTCTGGGTGAATAGGTACTTCAAACTCTTGTTGTCGGTGAATATCTCGCACTTTACACCATACAAATAGTGCCTCCAAATCTTGAGTACGAATACCACCACTACTAGTTCCAAATCTTGGGCCGGATAGTTCAACTCATGTACTTTCAATTGACGGAATGCGTATGCTATGACCTTTCCACATTGCATTAGTACTCATCCGAGTCCTTCCATCGAGGCGTCGCTGTATATAGTGAAGTCGTGCCCCTGTGTGGGTAACACTAATATTGGTGCAGATGTCAACTTTGTTTTAAGGCACTCAAAACCCTCTTCACACTTCTCATCCAGGTATACTTTATTTCCTTTCGGGTCAAGTTTGTCAACGGCTTTGCTAACCTTGCAAATCCCTCGATAAATTTTCGATAATTCCCAGCTAATCCTAGGAAACTCCTGACTTCTTGAGCGTTTGTCGGTCTTAGCCAATTCATTACCGCTTCTACATTCGTTGGATCTACCGTTACCTAGAAAAGCTATAATGTCCATCCAGAATTCGCACTTGCTATACTTAGCATACAATTTCTCTCGTTTGAGGATCTGTAACAACACTATTCTCAAATGTCGTTCATGTTCCTCCCGGTCACGGGAGTAAACTAAGATATCGTTGATGAACACCACTACGAACTTATCTAGGTACTCACGCAACACTCGATTCATCAAATCAATGAAAATTGTTGTGGCGTTAGTCAATCCAAATGGTAGAACTGTACATTCGTAATGGCCGTATCTCATTCGAATGGACATTTTTGGGATATCCCCTTCCCTAACTCGGACTTGATGGTACCCCGACCTCAAGTCCAACTTTGAGAACACCTCCGTGCCTTGTAACTAATCAAATAGGTCATCGATCCTCGGTAGCAGGTACATGTTCTTTATCGTAACCTTGTTTAACTCCCTATAATCATAGCATAATCTTAGCTCGCCGCTTTTCTTCTTAACAAATAACTTGGTGTCCCCCAAGGAGAGTTGCTCGGTCTAAGAAAGCTCTTTTCTAATAGCTACTCAATTTGTTTCTTTAGTTCCTGTATCTCTTTTGGTGCCATTTGGTATGGGGCCTTGGAGATTGGTTGGGTCCGGAGAAGTAATTTTATTTCCATCTCCACTTCCCTTTGGGGTGGTTGGACCGGTACTTCCTCGGGGAACACGTCACTGTATTCGCAAATTATCGAGACTGCCTCCAATGGCATCCCTTTTTCCTTGGTAGTGACGAATGCTAACCAACTCAACTGGTCATTATACTCCCCCTCCCTACCATAATCGTTTTCCCAACCAGGTCTCTCTTCCCCTCTTGTGGCGTACTAAAAGTGATCACTTGTGCATCGTACTTATATAACCAAACCATCCCAAGTATAGTATCGAATCCCATGTCTCCCAATTCAATCAAATCCTCCTTTGTTCGTACTATGTCTACTTCTATCGCACATCCCTTATAGATTCTGTTTGACTCCAAGGCTTCGGATCCCGGTGTTTTTACCTTGATTTTAGCATTACTTCCCTTTATGCCAAATCGTTTGTTAACTTCTCCTACACAAACGAATGTGTCGCCCCACAATCATATAATACGAAAGTTGTAAAGCCATTAATAAGTAGTGTACCTGCCACGACGTCTACGGGCTCTGAGGCCTGCTCCTTGTTTAATGCGAACACTCGCGCATTCCAGTGATCCTTTCCTTCATCTAGCTCTCAGTAGCCCCAGTTTCGATCTTTCTCTTCTTTGTACATTCCCGAGCAAAGTGTCCTTCCTGGCCGCACTTAAAAAAACTGTTAGTCCCTGCCCGACATTCCCCGAAGTGGTTCCTCCAGCATTTGGCGCACAAAGGAATGATTGTGGGTCCCTATGCAGATCCAAAACTTTCTATAGTAGCCTTTCCTTTCCATTCTCCCCGTCCCTGAACCTCGATCTTCGTGGAACTCTTGGTGCGTTCCTTATCCATCCTTCGCATTCCTCCGTCTACTCGGATTGCAGCTGCCACTAAACTTAAAAATTCTTCGTCGTCGCGACCATACATAGTTAGTTTCACCCTTTCATTCAGTCCTTCCATAATACGATGCATCTTTTCTTGTTCACTCCCCATAATCTCAGGGGCGTACTTGCCCAATTCTATGAATTCATGCATGTACTCCATTACAGGGAGATACCCTTTAGTTAATTTGTCGAATTCAGCCCTTTTGTCCTTCTTCAGCCCTTTTGGTATGTAATAATTCAATAACACATTCTTAAACTTCTCCCAAGACATGGGTCCATCCTTCAGTAGTGAGGTTGACACGCTTCCCCACCATTGTGTCGTGCTACCGTCGAACCATAGTGGGGTCAATCCTGCCCTTAGTTCCTCTGGGGCTTCAATTAGTTCGAACTTCTCTTCCAAGCGGATTATCCACGCCTTCGTGTCCCCCATCTTATCTCCGGTAAAACTGTTCATTCCAGCCTTCTTTAGTGCCTCGTTGTAGTACATTCTACTTTTCTCAGGCCTTGGCGCTTGTTCTATCTGCACGGAATTTCCCCTCTCTATTTGACCCTGCCTCATGGCACTAACGAGAGAACTTGCCCTGGTTTGGAATAGGTCCCTGAGACTCTCTTGGCTAAACTTGAGGGGCGTCGATGAATCCGCAGCTGGGGTTTCGTTCTCTCTTGTTCTTGGAGCCATCCCTACATTATGTCTATACTTACTCATACCATATACTACATCATATACCCATCCCCTCCTATGGTCAGTTTTCCTCCTATGAACTCCTAGACCTCTCTACGTAAGACCGCACCACTACCGATTTGGTAGCGATGTTGGGCTTTGATACCATTTTGCAACGACCCTGATCTGGGTCTAGCTGAATTTGTAAAATTGTACCAAATAAAACATAAGGTTTCAAACGTAAATCAAAACATAGTTCAAAATGCATCTAAATGTAACGGCATAATCTAAAGAGTTCCAAAAAGATCGGACTCTAGCACCGGACAACCGACGACCTCCTTCTCATGCCCTCCTCATACCTCATTCTCGTCACCTACAAAATTTGTAAAGCGGTCACAATCTATTAAAGGAAACTTAACACATACTATCTATCATTTCATTTCTTAAAACCAAACGTAAACGCACACATAAACCATTTCTTTTAATCGTATACTTATTTTTGTTCTCTTATTACTTCCCCCCTTATCATTCTTTTTCCTTTCCATTTAAACCTTAATGTTGTCGAGTGTAACATGTTCGGTAAATGTCCCGCCCAAGCCAACCATTAGCTATTGATTGGCTCGATGGGCCGTATGCTTCCCTTCCGCGAGTGAGTACTTAGGTGCTACCTTTTTCTCACCCGGATCCGTTTGCCCTTTCGTACGTATCTTTTCATTCTGGAACTTATTGTTCCCTTCATCAGGCATGACCTTCCTTTGGCGAATCATGTACTAAGCACGATGCCAGGTTCGGTCGGACGGTCCATCCTCCCTCACCCCGAGTCTTATTAACATTCATCTCATTCATTCGTGTCTTTTACTTTCCTTCTTATTAACCCTCCCGTTTCCCTACGTCGGAACCTTCCCTTACTACATTGCGTTAACTCCAGTTACCTGCCGCTTTCACGTGTTATGATCTCCTCGATGCTCCACTGCATTCATAACACATCTTAGTACCCGATTTTCGATGTTATTATCTTATTATGAACTATTTGGTTACCGTAGACCCTACGTATCCCTCGTCTTTCACAATTTGACGTCAAAACACGATGAAAACACCCTAATTTGAAATTTCCGCGATGAATTGCTTTGTTCCTTGAAATCCGCGATGAATTGGGGTTTTGGGGTTTAGGTTTTGGTGGTGAATTTTGTATTTCTGAAAATCCGCGGTGAATTTGTAGGTTAGGGTAAATCCGCGATGAAATTTACGGTCGAAAATATGCAATGAATTTGGGGTTTGGGGTTTCCACAATGAACTTGGGGTTTAGGTTTTTCCGCGGTGAATTCTCTTGCTGAGTTTTCGCGATGAATTTGCTTGCTACAAAACCGCGGTGGATTTGTGTTTTAGGGTTTTCCGTGGATTTTCAGTACTTAAGTGACAAATGACTTGATTTTGGGTCATTACATCCCTATTTATACACATTTTAACTCTACTAAATTATATTTTGACCCATCTTTCCTTTTATTTTGACCCATCCTTTATCTTTTGTCTAACTTTTCTATCTTTTCGTTTCTTTTTCCTCCTTTCATTCCCGTATATCTCATTATTCATCATCTAGACATTACCGTTATATTTTCTCCTATTGTTCTAACATACTTTTTTCCTGGTTATTATAACGATACTCTCCAATGGGAGAAACACTGATGAAGAATGACACGCTGTATGATATGCTCTTGAGGCTTGAACATTGTAATCTTTATAAGGTATGTGTTGTCTTGATTGTCATTGATTCATATTTCTTAGTGGGATTCACCTCGGTTTGGTGTCTCGTTGGTTTTTTCTCTGGGATCTCAAGTTTTTCACATTAAAATCATGTTTTACGGTATATCCCAACGATTCTAACACACAAATAAATTCAATATTATTAGGATAATATTTCAACTCGTAGCAAATGTTTTTATCTCCAATAACAATTCATTTAGGTTGTACAATTGAACTATTGATTCATTCATTCAATGAATGAATCAATAGGTCTACATGAGCCAGATATGCTTATTTGACAAAAGGGTCTGTGATGTTCTTTCTAGATCCATATTTTCAAAATATGCATGATTGGAACCCTTTGAAATGATGATATTGTTTAATAATGATTATCAAATCAAATGAATGAATGCGAGATATATATATCATATAATAATGAGTTTTAAATAGAGTAATATTATCATATTAATAAAGATTTATATACCTACTTTAAATTATTTTAATCATAGTTTGAAATTCAAAAGCTATTTCGTTTGGATATCGCAAGAAAAAAAGCCTTGATATCTTTAGGTTCGCCCGTGGTCACAAAAAGGCCATGATATCTTTATTTTAGAATGCGGCCGTGTTTCATGGCCGCATCTATTTATAATCCACCTACTCATTTTTCTCACAAAATCTCATTTTCAAACATTCAAATTTTAATTAAACATGTGATGATCTTCTAGATATTGAATTTTTTTAGTGAAGTACTTTGTTTGAAACCTTTAAACTTACATTATTTGTTTTACATCTACATATTTAAATATGTATCTATTTAGATTCTTGTAGTTAGTTGTCGGTCCGATCTTTTATTTTTGGAGCATGTTGGATTGTGCAAAGAATCCAACAAGGATTAACACATTCGCACTCTGCTTGCATGGGGATTTTAAAACAAGTTCTCTAACGTCAATCAGAGAACATCGAGGGTAGAGCTTTGTCTGAATATATCATCTGGTTGTCTTCCAATCTTTCTCGCCACTCTAATCTCGTACAACAATGGAACTCTATAAGTGTGCCACTTGAAACACGTGTAGGTTTAGCATCAAAGGTCATTTGTATGAATGTATGATTCATTTCTCCTCCGAGTTTCTACCTTTGCTTCAGCAATTAATCGATCTAAGTCCCACATTTTGATGCCATGATGGACTACTTTTATCTTAGCATAACCGTAGAATTTCTACGCTGATGAGCTAAGGATGTATGTGTTGGTAGTCATCCTTGTAATCTCTTGCCTACACTCCATGAAAGTAGTATTGGCCTTAAGGTCGATATCACTATCTTTGTAACGGAAAGACGATGTGTGGCTTTCAAAGCATCATTAATGAATTCCACATGATTTGTTGTTAGTGTTCCATAATAGTTTCTCATGTCGTGAGTAAGCGTCAACTACACTTTTTCATTCTCCTCAAGCCATTGGCAAGTGTCGGGGTTGCTCGTCTTCTTGGTCTATATTTTTTGTTTAATTATCTTTTTTCACCTAGATTTCCGATTTTTGATCATCTTCGGAGCTCTCATCATTATTATCCACTACGCCTACATTGATGATAATTCAAAATCAAAACATAATATTGTAATCTTAATAATTTCTTATCTAGTGTACCATATAAATAACATTCCATAATATTAATAATTTCTTAATCAATATTGCGAATCTGAGACATTTACACCATATAAAGTATCCTAATATTCCAATCGTTCAAATAACTTAGGTTGTGGATGTTCATGTATATAGCATCTGCCTTGTTACTCCAACCATGCTAGCGATTCCATCAGATTATGTTGAGGACTCCGGATGTACCACAAAATATTATAGGGATCTATCACAAAAACAAAGGTTGCATATGTAACCTAGTACATATTCAATATCACATTATTCTTTTGAATAGTTATTGCGTTTTGAAATTGCAGCTATGTCGTATTATTTTGCGCGACACCATTTCTAAAAAATTCGGCCAGGCGCACAGAAACTCTAACTATCCTAAAGAAACAATACATTTTTTTCTTCCAATATCCAAACTAAATAGCCCTAAATTGGAATACACATTGACTATTCTAATTTCCAACGAACAACTAAACAAAACGCATATTGAAGTCACAAACATCAAGAACAATTTGCGTTGGTCCACCTTTTCTTCTGATGAAACGAACTTGATCACGCTCTATGATAGAAGCAGCAATGTGAGTTCCATCAATAGCCTATATAGCATCTTTGAAATATGGATAATATTTGGAATTTGATTGTATATAAGGGTGTATCTCAAAGTAACTTTCACTTGATGTAACCACTTTGTAGACATACTCAAACATTCCTTAAGGACATTGTGAAATCCATGTGAACAGTATCCGTCTCTTGTTGGAAAAACTCATGTATATCTCTATTTCATTTTGTTTTAATTGTTATCATGAGAAACATATCAACTTCATCCTCAACATTTATATATTTTCTTTTCTCCAAATCAAATTCGTTAACAAGTATGACACATAAGTGTAGAAAAATAAATGTGTTCATCCTTAAAGTTCGGTATGTCTGTACATCATGTCCGTTCAACATTGATAAGAGCATTGGCAACCACGTGCTGGACTATATGTGTTGGTTGTTTCACCATGAATCTATTATGGTTAGCTGCAACTCGTGCAACAATATTCTTATTCATTCGAAGATGTTTGTGTATATGTGACTTTTGATGGTTTTCATCATCAGTAGAAGAACTCTGGTTGGAATGAGGGGAGAATAAACTCATTGCAAATAAGAAAACTTGATAAGCCACTACATAAATCATTTATTTTTATAGAGTATGTTTATGTTAGTGTCACGGATCCTAAAATGAAATTGAAAAATGATATTGTGTTTCTTTCACATATCCCAATGTATGAGAGAAACACAATTGTGTTTCTTTGAGTGATCGCATAGTTATATTTAGTAACACAATTGATTTTCTGAATATTAAATTATTTAATTCAATGATTCTTGTAACATAAAAAGTATCACAACATAAAAATCATCATAATATATACATTTTGATAAAACAAGAATGTAATTGGGTAAATATTCATTAAATTTAGCAATTCACAAATGTGGCTCAATATACCTAAAATAAGGGTTTATTCCATAAGTGACTCAAATTTTTATTTTTATTTCCAAACTAACACCCTTTTAAATTCTTTATCCAAATAAACACAATTGGCCTCCTTGTTGTATTATTAGTTCTCATTTTTATAAACAAATCTCGAATTAATAAAATGTTTCGAGGTCTTATTCATTGGAAATTTGTATTTGATTTGAGTTTGACTCGTTTCGATAAAAATGAGATCAGACTATGGAAATTATATTGGTGATATATCATCTAGTATACCGATGATACCGATAAATATCGATCATGAGCGATATACCGATATTATGATATATCACTAGTATACCAATGGTATATCGAAAAAATCACTTGTAACGGTAATGATCGGTATGATTTCCTTGAATAAAACTCAAAACTTAACTAATCGATTAGTGTAATTTGTAGGTATATTTTTTTATTTAACCTGCAACCCGTTAAACATAAGACGGATGTGTTAATTTAGGTAAAAAATTTAAAAATGTATTAATTTTGGAAAAAAAATTAAAATTTTGATTACCTAACAAATAAGCCCAAACCACGTCACAATTAGTGTAATGAAAGACCGCAGTCTCAAAAAGTCAAAAAGAACGTTCAGAGATGCTCGAAAGGTGAAAGCTCAGTCGAAGAAGCATACTATAGAGGGTTTTGACTTACTGTTTATGGCCTCCAATACTTGTGTTATCGCATGGTATGCGCCGTCAGATTTTAGATAGAAAGATATACTTGCTTCTGAACTTCATTTCTCAGTCTCTAACAATGGTTTTCAGGGGTTCGGGAGAAGATGGGCAGCTGGGAACTGGAAACAACGAAGAGAAGGAATGGGTCTGCACAATTACTAATCTTCTCTCCGAAAGAGTCTGCAGCGTCGTCGCCGGCAGCCGCAATTCCCTTGCTATATGTGAAGACGGCAAGGTTTCTTTCAACCTAATTTACGCTTCCTTAGTGGATTTGACTATGGTAATGGCATCTTTTGCTTGATGATATTTCATTGGTGTGCAGTTGTTCACCTGGGGCTGGAATCAAAGGGGAACACTGGGCCATCCGGCTGAAACAAAAACAGAGAGTGTTCCAGGTCGAGTTGAGGCGCTTGCCAATGTCAATATTGTTCAGGTACTTCTAGATTTGAAATTTGGTGTTAATTGGAAGGTTTGAAATAAGGACTGAACAGCACTCTTTTGAACTTGTTTGAGGCTGCTATCGGAGGTTGGCATTGCTTGGCTGTAGACGATAAAGGACGAGCCTATGCTTGGGGTATGTATAATTAGCCTAGCTCTTATTGGATAATGATGAACTTTTCTATGCTGCAATTTTATTACTTGATTCCTCATCTGTAAGGTTCATTATGTGCAGGTGGTAATGAGTACGGACAATGTGGTGAGGAACCTGAGCGTAGCAAAGATGATACAGATAGACCTGTTAGAAGAGATATTGTTATTCCTCAAAGATGTGTGCCAAAACTTACAGTCCGTCAGGTGACACAACATAAACATCTCTTAATATTTATTTAATTTAATAATTTTTCAGCCTTACTTGTACTTCACCTCGCCCCATAGAGAAACCTAGCTCTTTTAATTATGTCTTTTCTTTGATTAACTAAATCCATAGAGAAACCTAGCTCTTAAACTATATTTCATTCACTAACCTTGAGATTAAGTGGGATTGATGTTGCTATTGACAGTGCTTTTGTCATCTTCTTGTGATAATTTCTTAAATTCTATATTGAGCTGGTGAATGAGAAAAATATTAACTAGATGCATAGAATGACTCATTAACAAGGGATGTTGGGGTGTTTCATGCTTGGGTTTGGTTCTACATTTCTGTGCCAAGTTTTATATTTATATAACTCCGAGCCAACAGGTAGCTGCTGGCGGGACTCATTCAGTTGTTTTGACACAAGAAGGTCATGTCTGGACATGGGGTCAACCATGGCCACCAGGAGACATGTATGTCAGTCAGTATTTGAACTAGTTTGTTCTTTGTGGAAGCATATTCAGATCACAACCAATCTTCCCTAGCTGATTTCTGATTCTTGAAATGCATTATTATTTTATGGTTTGGCAGAAAACAAATTTGGATGCCGGTTCGAGTTCAAGGCCTCCATAGCGTAAAGGTTATTGCCGTAGGAGCTTTTCACAATTTGGCCCTTCTTGAAGATGGAATTCTAATGGCATGGGGCAACAACGAATATGGGCAGCTTGGAACTGATGATACTCAGCCTAGATCTCAACCAGTGGTTGTTCAGGGACTATCTGGCCTTAACTTGGTGAGTATTTCCAGTAATGATTTGTATAACACTCTCTCGGGTGGGCAATCTTAAAATGGAGCTTCAGCTTCAGCGTATGTAAATTGTAAATGGAAGTCGTTGATTGATGTGAGTTTTGGTTGGTTGTTTTGTCATCATAAGTTTTTGTGCAGGTTGACATTGCAGCAGGAGGATGGCATTCGACTGCCTTGACCATCGACGGACAGGTAATGTGGAAGATCAATCAGCCTTGTTGATTCGAAATTAATTCTGTTTAATGTAGGTGTATGGGTGGGGAAGAGGTGAGCACGGGAGGCTGGGGTTTGGCGATGACAAGAGCAGCAAAATGGTCCCTCAAAGGGTTCAGCTTCTTGCAGGGGAGCACATTGTGCAGGTTGTTTTCTTTTTAGTTCAATTAAATACTGAGAATTTGACCATAATTTGAATTTGGGGTTTTAGATATCTTGTGGAGGCACTCATTCTGTTGCATTAACAAAAGATGGACGCATCTACTCTGTAAGTCATTTCATCTTGTAAGGGTTTATCCTACATTTTTTCTTACGGTGTGCAGTATGGCCGAGGTGACCATGGTCGTCTTGGATATGGAAGAAACGTAACAACAGGTCATCCAGCACAAGTGCCAATAAACAACATCGCACCACCTAGCGGCGATGGTCATTGGTCTGCAGCACTAGTCGCCTCCGGAGGCCGCCACACACTGGCCATCGTCAAAACCGTGACAACCTGATCAACTGATGTACTTCGAGTTTGTACCATTTCTCAGTAGATGAGGATGCAGACTTTCGGGAACACAAGTGGTCTTCTCTCTACTCTACAAGATATTCCAAGTCTTTTTTTAAAGAAGAATACCATTCCATTCCCAGAGTTATCTTATCGTATTCTTATTGAACTCTTGTCCCATGATGTACCGCCTTTATTGGATTCATTAGAAATAAATTGATTGGAGTATGCCCAAATTTCCCTTATAACCAATCTACTGACAAACTCTGAACTTCTTGACAATCATATTACATCTCACCGCAATTCTCTAAAGACTCGTTCATTCCTATGTTCCCAAATTAACCAGAATGTGGCCACCACCACCATAAACCATCATTGTTGTTCATTCTGAGTCAGGTGGCTTTACACTTATTGAGTCAGGTCTGGTCTACTACTACTATTACTAATGAAGTTTTTTGATTCATTCACACCAAGTTCAGTGATTGACAATGACAACTTGCTGCCATTGGTCGGAAACTACTAAGTATTAAGATAGATCGATTTTGCAAGACCATTGGGTACATAGGAACTTGGATATATAATATAGTACAAAGAGTTCACCTGTCCATTTGTTTCAGTAATCAATCTATTTTTGTTGACTCCTTTGAAAGCTTGATCCAGTGTAGATGTCAAATGGGGGTCGCATCAGAGGTTAGACTGACCTCGAATAAATTGTTGTCTCCTTCAGCTGCATTAAAAAATCCTCAGAATTAGTCTCAATATTGAGAACAGGGGAGGGGGTAGATTTTAGTATTCTGTTTACCAATTTCAGCTGTGATCCCTGGGCCAAAAAAAGAAGCAAATTTCACCTGCAAATATAGAGCATATTTAGCTCACAATGTATCAGTAACTAGATGGACAAGTGGAAGCCCTTTAAAATTTGAACCTGTCTTTTTTCAAAGTCAGACAAATTGAGGACTTTTGCTTCAAACACCAGAACCAAACAATATTTGCCGTCTTGAGTGACCTTCAAAAATAGGAATGTGGCAGTTGCATTAACAAATTTTAGGTTCAAGTGTAGCATCACATTCATACTTGTTCACGAATCATTTTCAGAATTGGAGCATTTCTTCGTGGAATCCCTCCACCCTATGAGAAAAAAAAACACAAGTAGTAGATTTGGCATTACTAGAATTAAATATGCAACTGACAAAAACATTAAGTATATGAGATCAATGTTTAAATTCTTGGCAGCAACAGGGATGGAGATAAGAGATTCCAACCTGTCCGAATTGGAAAATTCTCTTCAATGCTTCATCGAGATGCTGCTCATCCCCATAACGATATCTTGTCACATCACTTCTTACCTAAATCAAGCACAAATATTGATTTTCCTTGAGATTGGAAACTAGAAATTTACATTTACTCACTTGGATTCCATACCTGTTTTAGAATTGGAGTTGTACATTTCTCTCTCAACATGTCTGCATCTGAATATGTCAAACATGGCACAGGCTTAAGCTCCGCATACTACAACACATATTTTATGATTCAGAAATACAAAATTGAATCATCCAATGTTACAAAGAAACAGTGACCTTGAGAGCCATGCCAATTATTGCTAGAGGAAAGCCATATGTAAGCATCAATGCCGACCATTCAGAACCTGGGAGAATATTGAAGTAAGCCCCGAAACCATATCTGTTACGCACAATAAGGATTAGAGCGATTCAAATCACACTTGATAAAAACCATCACTCTTTACTCACGATAGAAGCGTAACACCCAAACTTAATCCAATGACACCAAACGAAATCTGAGGGAGCATAAAACTGAATTATCAGAAACCCTTTAAGGAACCGAAAAAGTTCAAATTTCAATTGCAAATCTAAGGAACGCTCACTTTGGCAAGAGTGAACTCATTATCCTGTACAAGTATTGGGTCTCCGGCGTTAATGACAATGGAGGACTTCTGAGATGGCTCGGCAGCACGGCAGGCGACGGTGATTCTTCTGGCGCGATTGTAGCTGTTGAAGATAACGACTGCAGAATAAGCAGGGCGAGTTGCTACGAATCCCACAGGGTACAGAATGGCTCCTGCCCCGAAGGCCGCCGTCAATTGCATTGCTTGTTTAAGGAATTAAGGAAGGAGATGGCTCTGTGGATAAAATATTGAGAGAGGCGTGGCTAATTTAAACTCGCACAGGTGACGTGGCCTACACTTTTCCTTATAAATAAAATCAGAAAAATTCTTACGCGGCGGTCTGCGGGCAGCAAAATTCAAATTGCTTCGTTTTCGTAATGGATGAAACTGCAGAAATCACAGAGGAGCAGAGGAAGCGGGCCGCCATGAATCGTGCCGCTGCTTTGGCTAAGCGGAAGGAACTCCTGTCACATCCTTCCGGGGAAGACCCATGGAAATTAATCAAATGCCACACGATTTTGCCTCCGGGAATCCAACAATGTCCTGTTAAGCAGACCGGTTTAGTTGATTCAAACAACATTGCTTCAGATAAGCCGGAAAAGTTCATTGCCAGGCTCGAGATATCCTCGCTTGATTTTTTTTCTATTACCCCTGTTGCTGTCGAGGGTTTTGCGTTTCTTGGCGAAGATGCATGCTTTGAGAAACTTACAAGCCATCTATCCAACGTGAGTATATGGTGCGATGTTTTCTGAAATTGAGACCTTTAATTTCTTTGCATATCTTACCCCTTTTGAAAGTGATGCTTCCTTAACAAATCTTGATCAGGTTGTTCTATCCCACTACACCCAAATGACTGGTGGTGGACGGGCATGTGTTTACAGACTTAATGACTATAACTTGGTCTTGAGGTCCTTAAGGACTTGCTCTGGCATTGAATGTGAAGAGATACCTTGGGGCACTTTTGCGGTAATTGAGAGGCTTTCTCATTCACTTCTGGCTGGAAAATGGATGCCTTGCATACCTGAACATCTTTCTGATGATAAAGTAGATGAGCTTATATCCAAGCTCTCAGAAACTCTTTCGAATGCACTGCTCCCTTTCCAGCTTGATGGTGTTCGGTTTGGATTAAGAAGAGGAGGGAGGTGCCTCATATCTGATGAAATGGGGCTCGGGAAGACTATTCAAGTGTGTATGAATCTCTGTATAAGATGTTATTCTATTCTTTTTTCTAGTTGTGTCTTTGCCATGAATCCTGTGATCTTCTAGTGAGCAAGATAAGGTCCGTGGTTTGTAGATTGCATTTCTAAGTGAATGGCATAAGGTTCTTGAATCTCCTAGGGCATCAATCAGTCTATGTTTCCTTAGTTTTACTGGTTGTGAATTGTATCTAATCATTGTCACGATATGCATCTTTAAGAAATGTTATTTTGTGATTATATACTTGCAATGAAGCAAGGGGTGGCAAAAATGTGTAAATAGATGTATTTCATCTTTGCAAGGTTAAGGGTGCAGTTATTAATTTAAATGTTTCAGGAGGAACGAATAGGCATAGAATTAAAGTAGCTAAATGTTAGAATTGTTGTAGGGGAGAGCTGACTGCCTTCATGCCTAATTATTATCTAAAATTGACCTATTTTGTGACCATTAACAAGTAACGAATACATTTTAGTTGTTCAATCTGATGTCAAATTTTTTATACACATAGTAACATTTTGAAGGAAAAAGGTTTAGGTATTTGTTTTTATTCGATTTTTTTCAAAATATAGTTTCTTCCGGTGCTGAGTCTTTTTTTTGGACAAGGCTATTGCAATTGCGAGCTGTTTCATGGATGAAGGCCCCCTTCTTGTTGTTTGTCCAGCTATTTTGCGGCATGCATGGGCAGATGAATTAGAACGCTGGCTTCCTTTATGTCTGCCCTCTGATATTCACTTAGGTGCATCTAACTGATAACTACTTGTTTCTGAATGTCTTGTAGTTTTATTTATTGAAGTCTCAAATGCTGAATTAAGCTATGATGTTTCCCTGTTTCGTTGCAGTTTTTGGTCATCGTGACAATCCAACGCGCCTACCAAAGCTGCCAAAAGTTGTGGTCATATCATATGCCATGCTTCGGCGTTTGCAGGGAAAAATGGTTGGACAAAATTGGACCACTTTGATAGTGGATGAATCACATCATCTACACTGTAATAAAAAATCTTCCGAAAATGAAGAGGTACAATGCATATGAATACAGCACTTGACCTTTGAGAATGTATAATCATTGCTTATGCGTTGCTGAATCTTCATGAATATCCTAACCTCTTGAAATCTAGAGTAGCTGTCTTTTTTTAGAATTTATGTAATCATGCTTTTTTTATGAATATGATAAAGTCCATACATTTATTATTGCATTTTCTATTTTGATGGGCTTGTGTATAGGAGTATATTATTTTTTACTATTTCATTGACTGTGGGTTTGAATGAGAACTGAAAAGGATTAGCTTCGTAAACTTCTGAACTGGATATTAGTTTGGGATAAATTACTAACGACTGGCCAATGGATCTAGGAGTTTACAAATAACGCATTTTCTATAGGATCTATAAAGTGAACATTATTTCATTCAGAATTAGAGATAATCCAACTATTTTGAAATTACCCCCTCCTCGAGAAGCACTTGACCATAATGATTATCATCTGTATTGTTAGACCTCATTTTTCATGGAAGCAAGCTTTTCATGTGTCCTCAGTATTTATATAATTTCAACATCAGAGGCAATTAATATTATCTCCCATGATTTAGTGCTGAATTGCCATAAAGATTTGAATACGGATTTCATGACATTCTTTTGGCTGAGCTTTTTCTCTATGTTTTAAAATTTAATGCAACATCTCTTTTCACCACCTTGCCATATTTCTCTAGAATGACTGAGGCTCTTTGTTCTTTCTGTTATTTCGAGATTTCTTCTTGTTTTACAGCCTTCCAATTATATCAATGATCAACATTTGAATAAATTTTCAGTTATTTGAAACTTATTTGAATATGTAATTTTATTACAGCTAAATGCCGTGGTGAATGTGGCAAAGAGAGTGAAGCATCTCATTTTACTATCAGGAACTCCCTCTTTATCAAGGTTGTTGGAACTTTGCATATTTTGGTCCATTGCAATGACCTATCAGCTTTAGTTCGTTTCTATGTTACTTCAACCGTGAATATTACTTCTTAACTCACATATCATGATGTTTTGCTTACTCTTCTTTGAGTGTATGTTAACATTGGCTTTTTGCTTCTTAAATGTTTATAGGCCTTTCGACATTTTTCATCAAGTAAATATGTTATGGTAGGGACTTAAGCATTTTTATAGCATGAATATCATAGCCTTTGATTTTTAATTTAACATGTAATTGTTGAACAGGCCTGGTTTGCTTGGGAAAACTAAATATGATTTTGCAAAAATGTATTGTTCTATAAAATTCATTCGGGGGTCCCAAGGCATGATGTATCAGGTAAATATGGTTATGTTTTGAAGTAGTATTATTAAAGAAATGCAGACATAATTTGATTCCACATTTGTTTTAATTTTGTTATCAGAGAGGAAGGTGGTTTTCCATTAGAGATATTAGCCCCTTCTGCATATTTTTTGGACAAACATTTATTCCCAAGAGTAGTTTCTAGTTACAAATTCATGCAGTATATTAATCATCTTTTGTGTATTAGTTTTTTTTTCTGATTTACCCCTTCAAAGATTTCTGACTCTATCTGACACCGATTTCTACATTTGTTATTGAAAATTGAAATACATTTATGGTCTCTTTTATCTATCTATCAGGATTTTTCAGAAGGAAAACGGTTGGAGGAATTGAATGTCCTCCTGAAGCATAGTATAATGGTTAGTTTTTCTGCATATCTGCTTGTATTTTCTTCTTGAGTGGCCATCGGAATTCTTAATTTTAGACTTCAGCACATAGAAATTTCATAATAGTTTTTCATTTAATTTCTTGATTTGTATTTATTATGTAAGCACCGCAAACTTTTGTTTGTTGATGAGAGCGGCAAGCTGGATTTATGAATTTTGTGTTCTTTGCCTAGCTTTTTTTCTATTCTTGAGCATTCAATTGCTATGCCTCAGATAAGGCGCCTAAAGGTAGATGTTTCGCCAGAGCTGCCACCTAAACGTCGCCAAATTATAAAATTGGTTTTGAAGAAATCACACATTAATTTTGCGATGGCGACTCTGGGATTGGAAAATTTTGATGCTTCTGCAGATGATGGTGCTGAAAATGTTAACCTTCCCACTTCTGATAAAGACCTAGGTATATTTTAATATTATTTTAACATATAACTGTCCTATGAAGCCTATCATTTAACCGCTGGAGATGTGTCTTCCATATTTTGAAGCTTCTGATGTGACTTATAGTCATTCCGCAATTGTAGTCTTTTGTTTCATTTTCATGCCTGGTCTTCAAAACGCGTATCTATTTTTTCAGGAAGATTTTGGGCCTTCGTTGCACTCTTTTTCTAATCACACTGTAATATGTAATGGGAATTTTGTTGAGATTTCTTTTTCTCTTCATGTAGAAAATGAAATTAATAAAAAATTGCAAAAGAAACTCTCGGCACTTGGACTAGCTAAGTTGCCTGGATTTCTTAAGTGGCTCTCGTTACATCCTATCACCACAGAGTTGGCTGCTGGGGAGGCCACAGGTTCAAGTTCTGGTTCCCATAAAATGATAGTATTTGCTTATCATCATAAAGTGCTTGATGGAGTGCAGGTGATTTTATTTATTTTAAAAAATTTACATTGATACCTCAAGTATAAAATATCTGCCCAGCGGGATTCGCTTCCTTCATAGATGGATCACTTTTTGTTCTCCCATGGTCATTATGCTTGTGCAGGAATTTTTATGTGAGAAGGGAATAGAATTTGTTCGTATTGATTGTACTGTAACTGGTAATGACAGAGAGTTAGCTATTCAGACCTTCCAAAAATCTGCAAAGGTTTCTACTTTTGTTACTAAGAGTGGATTGATGTATTCTCTTTGATTATTTTTACTCAATATCCATCCTGCGCACCATGGTTATTATAAATAGGCATCACCATCACCCTCATCATCATTTGCTTGTATCTTGTGTTTGATCAAGGAGAGTTCTTAGGTTCAATATTTTTTCATAGATTTTATTATTCTTCTCCTACTTGAACGTTCCATTTACTTATTCCTGGAATGTCATTTTAATAGGTTAAGATCTCACTAGTTGGTATTCGTGCTGGAGGATCTGGGCTTAACCTAACAGCAGCAGACAATGTGGTGTTCCTTGAGTTACCTATGAGACTGGCGGATATTCAACAGGTGCCTGTGTATCAATATTCTTTTTGTTTGAAGAGTAATAAATTATTACTAGCCATCGCCAATAACATACTTTTCATTTTTTACTCGCATATATTTTCTAGCAGTGCTCTTCATTTCTATTTTATAATGTGTATATTAAGACATAATTGGAATATATTAGTTTATTTTCTTATATGCGATTCTTCACCACATTGCTTCAGTTACCGATTTTACAACAAGGTAATAGCACATATATTTATAGTTTGAGATTTTTCAATTAGGATTTCAGGTTATGTATTAATTCCTTAAACTCTTAAAACTGAAGGCTGAAGGCCGAGCACATAGGCATGGACAGAAGAGATTGGTGAATGTTTATATATTCTGTGCAAAGGTGACTGATTCTAGTTACAGTACTCCTATATTAAAT
This sequence comes from Utricularia reniformis, assembly GCA_009725065.1. NCBI lineage: Eukaryota > Viridiplantae > Streptophyta > Magnoliopsida > Lamiales > Lentibulariaceae > Utricularia > Utricularia reniformis. Next base: position 25,224 of record RWGZ01000011.1, read on the forward strand.
ATCATCTTCAAAGCTTGTTCATATCTGTCGAAACCAAAATCAAAGAATCTTGTTTCATGCCACTATAAACTTGCAGGATACTGCAGATGAGATATTTTGGCAGAAACTAAATAAGAGCTTACTTTGTGTTTCATCAGCAGTTAATGGAAAGCGTGATGCCATGCATGAAATAGATGTGAGTGTTAGCCACGATTTTCTGTTGACATTTTGGCCTTTGCAAAACCTAGTCCGTAAAACTAAGCGTTCAGTAGGAAAAATTAATCTTCTTCTCCGAGTGCTGATTCATTATTTTGGCTAAAAAGAAAACATGGCGAATAGAAGCAGCCGGAAATTAATTTACATTTTTGTTTTTTGTATTTTTTCTACTACAATGTTTTTGCATCATTGGAAAAAAAGTTAGCTTTGTAATGTTTCAAATGCTTTATGTTTTAAGTCTCTAAACCTGGATGGTCTAAAGCAAATGTTTTTCCTTGATTTAGATGTTTTTATCTTTGTGCATTCAGGTTCAGAGTGTTTCTTATTTTGATGCAAGCACTATAACGCAGAACGACACGGAACTTATGAAATTACAGAATTCTTCTGCAAATCCTGCTACACAGTTTCTCAGAGATTCCCATGATTCAAATGAAAAAATGAACAAGGCTGATACTGAAGAATGTGTCGGTAAGCAGACCCAAGGTGGACTTGAATGTGCAAATGAATTTGATCATGGAAATAATGTGCCTATACCAACAACCACACTTCGTTTTGAGGTAGCATTTATCTTTTAGTTTTATTTCATGCAGTAGGTTGTCTTTTGTTAAAGTTTTCTTTCTTTCTCATATGTTAGGCTGCTGGTGTTTTCCAAAGCATTGCATGCCTTTCTTTATTTAATTTTTTTATTTTTAATATAATTTATTATTTAATTTTCGAGGTTGCAAGTGAAACCTCGAATTAGGTCTAGATCGTCAGCATGTGTGGAAGAATGACTGGTTTCATTGTTTTGGTGTACTTCCACCCTTCAGCTTCTCTGCTTATATTGATATATATATATAAATATATATGAAGTTGTGATTTTTTAATCTTGTTCCTCAGGTGAGCAAGAACACTGGAAGGATTCATATGTACTCCTGTATCCCAGGAATAGATACAAGGCCTAGGCCACTTTATGTCAATTTTAGGCAAGAAGAAATTGAGTGTCTTCCGGTGGCAAGGTTGAATCATAAATCATTTTTGGATACTCCTCTATACAGAGAAGCTCTACTAACATACATTGATGAGTGGAAGAAACTGAGGCCGTTGATTAGGAGGAAATTGATGAATAAACCCTTGCAACTTCCTCTCACTTTTGAATTATGCTATTTGAGGGAACACCTGAACCATAACGATGGGGTATGCATAGTATGAAGTTCTTGACTTCTAAAGCTACTGACTGGAAACAGCAAAAACTATCATTTTCAAAATATAGCATCAGCCAATATTTTCTGGTGTACTTTTGTAGGCCAAATGCATGTGTTTTATCTTTTTCAGTTCTGGTGTAAGCTACTGTTTAATCATATTTTTTTTCTCAAAGGGACTGTTGAGAAATGGCAGCAAGAGACGTAGAACCCCAAGAGCTGAAATAAGCCATCCATTACCGGAGAATGCAGTATGGAGGAAGGTAAACCTATATGGTGTCTCTAACCTTAAAGATCAACAGTATACACAAGGCTGGTTAGAAACTGATGGACCACTATGCAAGCTGTGCCAAACTCCATGCAGGTAAGTTTATTCAACTATTTCTTGATGCTAAAGCTGGTAGATCTTGGTTACTTTGTCTTCTCTTGGTAGGGGAAACAATGCTAGGATACCAGAATTTTTTGAGGATCTATTCTGCTGTTTTGATTGTTTTGAGGAGTATAGATCACGAACTTCAAATCGATTTATCCGTCAGGTGCATTTATGATTTTCCTATCTTTGCATTTATGTTAAATGTTATTTAGATGAATGTTTTGCCGGCATATACTCATAAGAATTAAACTATTAAATTGCAGGAACTTTTCAAAGTCGAGCTTGGTATCTGCACAAGTTGTCACTTGGACTGTCATCGTCTAGTGAATCATTTACAACGTCTACCCATTGAGAAGAGAGGGGAATATGTAAATAAAATTGCCCCAAATATTGCAAAACGCGGTCGACTGTATGTTATTTATCTACGCTTTTTTATCTGTTTTACGAATCATTAAAACAGTTTACCATATTATGTTAGACTCTTCACTCAAAAGATTCTAGCAAATATTTGTGAACTTTAATTTTCTTTTCTTGCTGCGATATGGATAGTGTTGTTTTGTATGCCAGATTGGCCACAAGTTGAATCCTTTACTAATTCGGCTCACTTTGGCACTTAATCTTAAACTGGAAGTAATTTCTTAGGAGCTGTTGGTTTTAATTAAAAATGCAACATTTGTTTCATATGCAGATTCAACAAGCTTGTCAATGATCCCACGGAAGGCAATGCATGGCATGCTGATCACATTGTACCAGTGTATAGTGGTGGAGGTGAGAATGAGCGATCATAACAATCTGAACATTTTTTTCTATCTGAAATCTGAGAATGAGTTTTTATTCACCTGAAGAGAAATCGTAGTGGATATTTTCTTGATTTCCAGATGTCTGAAAGTTACCGTTATTTGATCTTAATGAATTCTCTAATCTGCGATGTGCAGGTGAATGCAAGCTAGAAAACATAAGGACCCTGTGTGTTGCATGCCATGTGGATGTTACCCGTGCTCAAAACAAGGATCGTTGTATATCTCGGAAAAATGCTAAAAAACGACTCAAGGATGCGATGGCCAGTCTTGTGAATGTGAAAAAATGTGAAAAACTCAACAAAGTTCTTAAGGTGATATTACTAAAAAACATTAAAGAGGTGACAATGTTTGGTATTGTCATCTACTAGTGAAAAAGTAGAAAAGTATAGAGAAAGTGCTGAGTATATTGAAGTCTGGCTAATATGTATTCTTATGACACTTCACTGCCTTGTAGGATTTTAAATTCAATATCCAGAAGAATGATCCTGAACCTGATATGGCAATCGTGGTCCCAGGGAGCGCATATTCTGGTGAGCCCAAAGATCAAGGGAGTTGATGCTGGGCTCACTTTGTATTGCTGACTCTCAGTTGCAGTGAAGGTAATGTCATGTATTTGCCTTTGTAGTGACAGACTAATGCAATGAAGATCAACAAAGGATTGATTCCCATTGCATTACCTTCGTGTAGATGTAATTCTTGATAGATTTAAGTTACATGAATGACGTATTTGGTTGAGCTGGGATTGCTTGGTTGCCTTGTGGTTATATGTTTATGGCTTTTTTGTGTATGGTTTGAGTATTGAATGATCAAACATCTCATGCAGATAACCAGAATAACAATAAATTATTTATTTTTAAAACTATTGTAACTCGTTTGCGAACCAATTGAATTGATTCCGTTAAGGTTTACTTTGATCTGTAAGTTTTTTTTTAAGATTTGTGAACTAATAATGTTGTTATATATAGAGAAAATTGTGTCTTTAATCCTCGTAGTTTGATCATTTTGGCAAATTTAGTCCTCCAAGATTATTTTNAAGGATATAACGGTTACTAAACAACTGTCACCTCACCGCAGTTTTCAGCGATGAAACGAACGTATTAGTTAAGAATGTTTGGTTAAAATGAAAAAATTTACGGCACATTCAACATACCGGACGGTGAACTGCAGTTCCAAACAACACCAGTATGAGGTTATGCACTCCATCAAAACAAAGAACCTTATGCATCCTTGAAAGAGAATGACAAAAATAGGAAGCAAATCCACGTGGAATAAGATATCCACTCGACAGTGAAATCCCCCCGGAAATAACAAATTCACATGAGTCTATTCACAAAACCATGCGACACATGCATAATAACAAATCCATGCTACACAAGGAGCAATTGCACGCGAATAAAAGAATGAATCCATATAAGTCACTTGTATTGGGAAACATGCTAAAAATTCATACATCTTCAATGTCATTAGACTATGTATTTATAGGCATTGTGATTGGAAAATGCGTCATTGTGACCCTGTATCTATTCAAATAATTCTAATAGATATACAAATAAAACCAAACTAACACAAAAAGAAACAATTAATATATTATATATTAGAAAATGCAGTTACCGCTAATATTTGTAAAAATCAACACTAATAATGTACGAAACAATTACAATGACATCTAATGTTTAATAAATTGTACATTTTAAAAATAAAATATCACTCATACTATTCGAAAATAATTTATGAACAATTAAAGTTTCATCCAATTAAAAATAATAAATTAAGATATTAATAATATTAAAACATTACAACTAATAATATTTTTCATTCAAAAAAAAAGATTAATCACATCTAATACAAAAAATAGCATTTTATGATAAACTAACTTCGATTGATGTAACTCAAAATAAATTACGATATTAATACTATCATTACCTAAAAACAAAACCGGAGATTTCGGATGGGGCGGTTGCCAGAGGTTTACATGGGACGGAGGTGGGCTCGCTAGCGACAATCGGAGTTGGAAGATAAACCGAGAAGAGGAAGAAGGAAGAAAACGAAGGGAGAGGCAATTCCATAGAGCTTAAATTGAGTAGAGTTGGAATATTTTATCGCGAGCAGCCTACGGTTGTCGCATAACATATATATTTTTAATTTTTTTGCTAAATTTTAAAACAATAAGTGAAAATATCCAACTAAAATGAACGTTCACGATTGCCTATCTCGAATGATAATAACTTTTACTACTTGATGTTCAATCAGTAATAAAAGTGGGGGTTTCTTTATGCTTTCTATGGGCATTTTGGTTCATAGAGTTTTGTGATTATGACAATTATTTAAAAATGTGAATATGAAAAAGTTAGTACTCATACCATGTATTTTTACCAAATTATTCCCCAAAATTTAGTATGTATAATATAATTGATATCCAAAATTTTGTCTGCTCGATCAATATAATTTTTGGAGACCAATTTTGCGATGTTGCAAACTTTTAATAGTTAAATTTACCAAAATATTAACATTTTATAATTAAATATATCTGATATTACCCGGGTATATTCTCTTGTATTTATCTTTACCCGGGGGCTCGTCCGACATGGTTACGTAGTATTTTCGATATTTTCATATGTCTATCGCGAGACATTCTCAGGGGGTATTCTCGTAATTCAGGCTCGCTGGGCCCCGTATACAGTTTTTGTAGGCGTTTTGAGATGTTTTGAGTTATCTCGGCCCCGGACGGGGCCAGTGATATTTTCGTAATTTGCCACCCGAGAGCACATCGGTCGGGTGCAACGATGTTATGTGGCTGCGTATTCACTGCTTGGAGGCAAAGAACTAATTTGCGAGGTTTTTCGGTATTTTCTCATCGTATTTCCGACTAATATCTCGACCGGGATAGGTTCCCGAAACTTCGGGATCAGCGTGACATTTATTATATTATAATTGAAGGTTATTTAAGTGTTTTGGGCTAAGTGAAGTAAATTGGGCTTATGGGCTCAAGTAAGTGAAGTTTGGCTGGATTTCTCTATAAATACAAGTTCAGTGCATTTGGACGGGTTCAGACTGTTATCATGCTTTCCAAGGCAAATTATTATTCTTCATACTGTAGAGTCGCGACTTTTCGCCCTTAACCGCGACTTGTTGCCTGCTTCTGAGCTTGAGTCGCGACTTGTTGCTCTTCATCCCGCATCCGCGACTTATTGCTCGTAGTCGCGAGCTATCGCTCTGCTGCACGCAGTCGTGACTTGTTGCTACCCAGCCTATCTCGCGACTTGTTGCCATCTCCCACCGACCCACGAATTGTTGCTCTGTTTCGCGAGTTGTTGACCACAACTCGCGACTGCACGCCTCCTGGGCGCAACGAAACGTTTTCGATCGTTTTTTGAGCCGTTTTCATCTGGATTGTTGTTATCACATCATTGTACTTGTAACATTTGATCATTATAGTGAAAACCAAGGTAGAGCTTTGCTCTCCCGAGGACGTAAGCCCACACATTGTCAGCCCAACCTCGTATATCGCTCGTGTCCTCATAACAAATCAATTTCGAGTAATTAAAAATTGACTGGTCTAAGATTAAACACTCTAAAACATTTTTAGATAGATCAGTTTGGCGCCGTCCGTGGGGACTCGAGATTTTTATCCCATTGAGAGCTTTATTGCTGAGTTTGGATTTCTATTATCATGACTACTCGGAATTCTGATTAAGATATTTTTGATGAAGAAATTGAGGTGGATCCTATTCCTCAGGTTAATGATGAGTTTTCTGCGTTACCGGGGACTCGGTCGTAGGTTCTGGAGGAGCCCCCTGCTCAAAATGTAACTATTCGGCCCTCCCGGAGCGGGTTTTCATCCGGAAGGGCACNTTTGAGATGGATCATAATTCTGATACATGTTATAATTCCAAAACGGATCCATAACCTTCAAGTAAAAAAAATACATCAATACGAGAAATTATTAGTCACAAATAATATAATAACTAATCAATTTGTCACAAATAATATCGTAAAAAATCAAATAGCTACAACTAATCAATCGTAACTAATCAATTTAGCAAATACAGTTATACAAGTTTAAAATAAGTACCAACACAAATCGAGGAGGCAAAAAAAGCGGGTTGAAGATCTTTCGATTTGATTACCAACAAAAATACGACAACTACGAAAGGAGGAATGTCGGGATTGGAAAAATTTCGAAGAAACCGCTAGAGCTTTTCGTATGAAACCCGAAACCTAAACCCCCAAATCGCCCCAAATCGCGAGAAGGAAAAGAAAGAAGAAATGGGGAAGCAGTTTAATAAGACTCAATTCGCGTTAGCCTAAAGCGACCTTCTTTCTGCTTGCGTTAGGCTAACGCGAGTCAATTTACCAAAACGCGAGTAAGAAAGAAGGGCTGAGGTAGTTTCGCAAGCCTCAATTCGCGATAGCCTAAATCGACCTCCTTTTGGCGGTCGATTTAGGCTATCGCGAGTAAAAAAAAATCAATTTTTTTTTAATTTTATTTTGCCAAACTCGAGTCGCGTTAGGCAATAGCGAATTACGCAAAAAATGCAATTCGCGATTGCCTAACGCGAATAGTGGTAAATTTCCGCAGCGGTTCGGAATCGGTGGTATTTTGCGCAAAACTCCAGAGAAAGAAGGAAGAAAACGAAGGGAGAGGCAATTCCATAGAGCTTAAATTGAGTAGAGTTGGAATATTTTATCGCGAGCAGCCTACGGTTGTCGCATAACATATATATTTTTAATTTTTTTGCGATATTTTAAAACAATAAGTGAAAATATCCAACTAAGAGATTGCCTATCTCAAATGATAATAACTTTTACTACTTGATGTTCAATCAGTAATAAAAGTGGGGGTTTCTTTATGCTTTCTATGGGCATTTTGGTTTATAGAGTTTTGTGATTATGACAATTATTTAAAAATATGAATATGAAAAAGTTAGTACTCATACCTTGTATTTTTTACCAAATTATTCCCCAAAATTTAGTATGTATGATATAATTGGTATCCAAAATTTTGTCCGCTCGATCAATATAATTTTTGGAGACCAATTTTGCGATGTTACAAACTTTTAATAGTTAAATTTACCAAAATATTAACATTTGATAATTAAATATATCGTTACAAATGAGGAGAATAACAATTATCAAAACAATGAAAGTTTTGTTAGGGATTAAACACGTGTACGAACAACCTCGATAGATTAAGTAGAACATTAGAATTAAAGCAAAGAGAAAACAACGACACAAGAAATTTAACGTAGAAACCCGGAATGGGAAAACCACGTGATCGACGGAAACGGCCAAATTCACTATCACTTGAGAATATTACAACACACACACACACAAAGAGTAAACTCGGAATACAAGATTATTAAAGTACATAACAATGCACCCTAAGACCTCTTTATATAAATGAGGTGGTTTAGATAATTAATGTAATTAACAAATATTCATAATATTTGATCATATCTCTATATATGATTATCCATAATCAAATCATATATATGCATCTATATATACTGATTTGATATGATCTTATTTCCTTCAATATCACATTCCATAATTGCCGATATCTTAGACCAATGTGCTCCACCATATCTCAATTCGGTTCTCGACCGATTGCCTCAATCTCATATCTTCGGATCACGTGCATTCAGTCCTCTACCGATTGCTTCGGTCCCTTTGTCACATTCGATATTGCGTACTTCGGTCCTCAACCGATCAGTACCAATACCGACCATCCCGTCTTCCATGTGTGCCCTGATCGACGGCATTGTCGATCATCATCCAAGTGTGAACGATCGATACCAATATCAATTACCACACTTAACAAGTTTCTCAGTCTAATTTTCAATCCATGAATCAAAAATATTAAAATAATGCACCCAAAGCTTTGAAAATTAAATTTAAAACTATCAATATACTGAAATAACCCATCCTGAGAGAGATTGCACGGGCCGGTAATTCTAGTCACCTCTAGATTCAATCATGTCCGATTTGTTTAGGGGCTTTGACCCACAAAACACTCATTGAACTCATTAAACAAAAGCCTATGTTTTGTGTTTAATTCCTGAATTAATTAATATTATAATTTTAAGAGCATGATAATATCTTCATTATGCTTCCTTATTAGATTTATAAACATTAAATTTTTTCACATACCGGTTTTCATTTTCTTTCCCCAAATAAATATTAAATACTTGAATTAAATAATTAACTTATAGATTATATGCATGTATATATATATATACAATGATAATATTGGATTAAATATGGTGTAATAAACTATTACTGTAAAATAAATAATAAAAAATATATTACACTATGAAATATAATCAGTTACGAAAATATTAATGTGAATATTGTGTAGTTATTACTATATAAATAAAATAATACAAAAATATATTAAACTATTAAATATAATCAATTACAATAATATTACACTTTTGACGATCAATCGTGTGTCGACTTTAAAAATGAATTATTATTACTCTATAAAAAATGACAAGTTGGGGAAACGTTGACTGTAAAATGAACCAGTCTTCACGAGTCCTCATTCGATACCAAACATAATTAATACTTACCTAATATCTATCTTTGATTTATTATATGAGAATACGATTTTTCATCGTATAATATAATTTGCTATTTCTTTTAAATTTACAAAAAAGGCGACAAATATATTTCATAACCCCCAAAATTTCAAAATGTAAAATATTGATTTATTCAATTTTATAATTATTTATAACATTTTAGTGTACCAAAAATAATTGCCATGAAATTATCTCAAAATACATGTTTGGTTCTTTGTACTTTAGTTCACGTTAGAGATGTTATGCGATGCGAACAGTTCGTGTTCGACTTATATATTATCATGTACGTTCGTTTGAATATAAATATAAATTTTATACGAATATTTTTTAATGTTTTTTATAATTTGAACGGATATGAACATTTTCGTGAAAAAATATGAACGTGAACAAATATATTATTTTATTTATATTTAATATTAATATATTATTAAATAATATAATAAAAAAACTATAATCAATTATCTCTCCATTATTTTTTTTATAGAATTATAAGTATTATAATGTTTTCTCCTATTTTCTTATAAATAAGAAATTATATTCTTTTAATTTTTAATTTTAATCTAAAAAATCAATTTTAATATATTAAATTTCAATATTAAATTCGAATAAATTTAATGATATAGTTCCGACATATTTAAACAAATTATTCAAACATGAACATTTATATAAGTATTTGAACAATGTTCGAATATGAATTTCTATTTCGAATAAAATACGAACAAACGTGAATATGTTCGAATAAAAATATGAACGAAAATAAATATAAAGATTTCGCTTCGTTTGGATAGAATAACAACCCTAGTTCACATTATCTTAATATTAACAATGATTCCGTTATTGATACACATCACCTAATATTATTTTCTTAAAGTTTACGTACCATTATACCACATTTGTCATCGGTTAATGATCTACTTCTAACTAGAATGATATTAGGGTTAAGAATGACTCATAGAGCTCGCAAGTGACAATTCATTCTTCACAGTTTATTTTTCCCATCATCGAACATTTCACCGGTGAATCCCCCATAATGGGATTTACCCATGTTAACTATGATTAACTTTATGTCTTCCATGAAATCCGTACTATTTTTGCTATACAAAAAAATTTGTACGAGTTTTATACAAAACATGTACTTAATCCCTAATGATTCCCCATATATAATCAATATTTGGATTTGGATTTGTATAACCAAAGGGCTCTTACAACATTTTCCGTATGTTTAATTTTAAGAATAACTATTGGTTAATCTATGGAATAAAATAGTGTTAAAAAATATATATTAGTATCTTATTAATTTATTGATTTAAAAATATCAATTTTGATTTTGAACGTTTCCTCAAATCTTGATTAACATCTGAAAATTATAAAATTTTATAGTTAATTATTTGATGACAATTTATTTGAAATTCCAATCAAGAGTATTTTTTCATATCTTTTTTACATAAGAATCTACAATCTAATCAATCCACGGTCACGATTCTTTCCCAGCTCTAATCCCAATTCGGTAATGCATCTCCATGATCGAAGATCGCATCAAGATTGACTTGAGCCTGCAAATTGAACCGAAAATTCAATGAAGAATTCAGATTCACAAACAAAGTTAAGAGTTGAGACTTCAGAGTTAGTTAATGCCTGCCTGGTTGCAATAAGGCAGATCAGGATCAAATCCATTTAGGGTTCCACCGTATTGCATTGAGTAATAATCTCCAAGTTGCTTCAAATTTGCCCCAGAATCCATATCTAAATCAGCAGTGCTCATAGTTCCAAAGCTTAAAAGGTTCGAAGAATTATTATTCACAATTTGATGATGGAATTCGTAATGAATCAGCCCTCCTTGTTGCGGATATTCTTCCCCCGAAACGTAGGCCTTTTTTGCCCTTGTTTCACGGCAATTGGTAATTTGAGGCATTGACCCAAATCTCTTTCGCTCCCGGCCTTCGCTTGGTTGCAACGCCGCCTTGTCATGGGTGTTCCTCGGTCGTCTTTTGTTCGGCGGCAGCCATGTTCCTTTGCGGCACTTCTATCAAGGCAAAAAAACAAATAGTTTGAGCACTGAGCAGTAAACTAATATTTACCCGCAACTTTAATTTAAGCAATTTCCCAATACGAACCTGAAGATGACTTGCTACTTGCATTCGATTAAGGCCAGGGACATTCATCAGCTCCAATATATCTTTAGGATAGCATCCTATTTAAAAGAACAAAGAAACACTTATACATCGAAAATAATGAATGTAAATTGCGTTAAAAATGATAAGAAAAAATAACTCACGGCCTTCTCCGAGCAATCGGACGGCCTGGACAAACTTCTCATGGAGATCCTGCGTCCATTCAGTCCATACTTTCTTCTGTACATTTCCATGTAACACTATCTCTTCTCCATTTCGATAACTTTGTCTCTGATTTCTATACAATCTTTCCTTAACCACATATTGCCACATATACATTGCCATTTCTGCAGTCACCGGCGGCCTAATGCAAAGAAAAACACCATTTTCCAGCGCCGTCGTTGTCAGCTCACAGTCGTCTTCGTCAACCACAACTGCAAATTAGGGTTCCGGTGAGTAAAATAAAACAGCGATATATAAAAGAAGAAGATGAAACTAAAAACTGACGAATGATTGGTAATTCCATCTGAACAGCGTGTATAATAAGTTTACATCCATCTGGATCAAGAGAATTAGCTCTTTGAATAATTAGATCGAAAACCCCTCTTTTCTCCGATAGAATTGTAAGTGCCTCCGACGGCAACGTCACCGCGGTAACTGTAAATAAACAGTGTGTTTTTAGAGTTTATTGAAGACGTTTTTGTGTGTTTTTGAAATGGGAACAGAATAATTACCGTCGTATAAGAACCATCGGAGGACTGATGCAGTTTGGACGCTTGAATGCATTTCATGTTCAACAAGTAAAACATGAATTCTATTACTGATTCTGTCTCTTTCAGCCATTGATGCGATTCGAAGCTTACTATGAATGAATACAAAGAAGAATACGATAGATATTAGTGACGGAATCGGTCCATCTTTTATTGCTGATTATTCACAACTTTTTCTTCTTCTTGGTCAACTTAACTTTGCATTTAAACTGGTTCACTCATTTAGTGCTTCTCTTTGCTAAATCTATACCTTTTGAATAACATCTTAATAAACGGGCTTATTCGGGTGCATGAATTTAGAAATACAATATGTTCCCTATAAGTCTCAATATATAAATAATATCAAGATTGTTGAATATATGGACACTCTACTAAACGTAAAAATATAAGGGAGAAAATGCGTGTTAGATAATGAATTAAAAAATTAGAACAACATTAGATAAAATTCTTACTAGTATAAAGTTTATTATTGAATCTTACCCGAATCTAATAAAAATTCTTCTAATATTAACGAGTAGTCTTATTTGTCTTTCATAGGGAGTAACACGGCTTACTGTGTTCTTCATTAAATACGGTAAATATTGTGTTATTTTTTTATTTGGATTAATTTATAGTTAACTTTTTTATTAATGAAGAAAATAGTATAATTTAATTGAAATGTAATGTAATTTCGATATTGTATTTCTGTAATTATTAAAAACATTTGTACTCTTTGAATTACCACTTTTTGATTTTAAATTTTAAAATTATCTAAAATTGCATTTGTTATAATAATAATAAGAAGAAGAAAATAATAAAAATAATAATAATAACAAAAAAACAACAATAATAATAATGATTCAAATTTAGTTAGGGGTTTAAAGGGTATATCTCATTAACAAAAGATTATAATTAAATAATGTGGACAATAGTTATAATATTTTTTATACATAAAAAATCCACGAAAACTTTGTAATAAATTAATAATAATGTGGCTCAATTGGAAAAAGAATGAATTGGCATTAATGACACGTGAAAGAAAAAATGAACAAAATATTATATATTTTTCAAAAAGTTTATTATTATGAGATGTAAAGGTAATGTGTACAATATAAAAAGAATAAATAAACACGCTAATAGTTTAATAATAGAGGCCGGTAATTAAACAATATATTAAGCAATTAGATTTTGTACCAAAAAATAAAGTGAACCAATAAATTATTTGATTCCACTTAAAATAATAAAATATCTTAATTATGCTAAAATGGTATAATCAAATTCATTTTCATAATAAAGTACATTTTTCATTTCCGAGTTTTGAACATCGAGATCAATTTGTCTTGTATTGTATTTAGATATCATCGGATGCCCCCATTTGAGCTCTCTTTGCATTTGACTAGGAGATCGATCTATCACTTCGCTTCCGTGTCTTGTAACGAAAGAAAACAAGACTTGAGTGAAATCCTTTGACACTTTGGATATCTCGTTGATTACCGGATATATATTCTCATTTGTTATGGTATGCTCCGACAGCCTCTGAATTAGTCAATTCGAGTCACTTTCTATTATCACTCTTTGTATTCCTACATCCTTTCCCATCTACATTGCCTCTCTAACTATTAAGGCTTCTCCGTAGAGAGGGGATATTGCTCTAGCTCCATGAACTGTGTTTCATCCTAAGCATGTGCCATTGTGTTCACGAATGATGATGCATATTCCCATTGTTGCTCCTCTTCCTTCATGTGTGGCATTACAATTAGTTTTGATCAACCGGGCTCAATGAGTCTAATAATTGGAATGAGTACAATCTAAATCTCTTAACGAGAATTCATTGGAGGACAAGTCATTTGTTTTCTCTTCTTTGATGTGTCATTGTGTCTCGAAGCCTTGCATTTACGTTTTGGAAGTCATCCTTATAAGTCCGGCTTGTGTTGAACTACCTGCAGTGCATCCTTTTTTGTTTCATTCCATATTGCCCAATTGACCAAAAAGAAATCATCCAACTCTTCCCCTTTGCGTTTCGAACAAACTTCCCCTTACGTTCAGGTAGGGGAATATTCGACAACGCCATACATGTCGAGAAAAATTGCATTATAAGAATACATGTTGAAATGATTCATCTACCTCACCAAAGAACAAGCATCTGTCTTCGGGGACTAATTTCCTTCGTTGCAAAGCTTCCCTAGTCAGAAAAATTTCAAATATCAAGCGACAACCAAAGACTTTAACTTTGTTTGAGATGTTTAGCTTCCACAATTTCAGCCATAATTCAGATATGTCTTCATCTTCTTCTCCACAACGGTTGGAATTTTGATTGGATATACTAATTTAATTCATATATATTGATTTGTTATGATCTTATTTTCTCGAATATGTTATTCCATAACATACACCTATTATAGACCAATTGGTTCCTCCATGTTTCAGTTCAGTCCTCGATCGATTTCCACCATCTCATACCATTGGATCGGACCCTTGTCACATTCGACATTGCGTGTTTGGTCGTCTTGACCGATTGACACCAATATCGACCGTCCTCTCGATCGACAACAATATCGATCGTCATCCAAGTGCACCCGATCGACAATAATATTGATCTCCACACTTAACAATTCACTACATCCTCATGAATTTTCGGAAGTTGTAGGTGTTCTTAGTAGCTCTAACAATAACTACAATACCACCACCAAAACATTTTACATATTTATGTTATTGATGCATATGTTAAACTTTGGCTTTATATATTCAACATTTTTTACTTAATTCTAAGACTTGGTTTTTGCATCAGAAGCCACAAAAATTCTAACATCATCTTGATCTCGCAGTTGAGGGGGATGACAATTTGAACACCAAGTTATCTAAACTCTAAAATATGTTATACAAATTACAAATTCCCAAATTCCCAAATTGATTCAATATACGATGTGATTCATTCGTAATTTCGGTTTTTAGCCAATGTTGTTAACTCCCGTAGTAACTTCAAGTAAAATATATGTTTTATATGTACAAAACAAAAGTAAAATTAAGTTGTGTTAATTGCTACTAAAACTCATTGTATCACTCTTGTAATTTAAAAAATGAATAATTTACATTTTTTGTATAACTAAAATATATTTATCATTGTTTTTTTATATATAAAGTATATTAGTATTTTTGAATAACTCAAGATGAAGATATTGTAATTTTATTAAAAATATTTAAAAATTCAAAATTCATCACGAACCCACCACAAATATGATTCAGTTCATCAAAACTGTAGAAGAACATAAAACCCGGCCCAACCACTAAAAAACCAAGTTAAACCGTTAAAACTAGGTCAATTGGTTAAAAAGGGATTGAATCAATCAAAAAACTTGTTTATTAATAAATAATATATAAATTTGTGTTATATTGATAAGATTGCTTGTAATTCATTTATAGAGTAATAATGTGAATTTACAAATGTATTGAAATGATCGTACTTGCTTTCAATGCCAAAGCTAATGGTAGACTATTTATTCTAATGCAACATAATGTAGCATTATTGTCGATATTATTTATTAATATCGATTCATTTCTAACCTGTATTCAAAAACTGGATCGGTTTTGGCCAATCGGACCAGTTTAGACCGAACCCGGGCCCTAAACCGATATGGTTGAGAAACACTCGCAAGTTTGTAGAAAGGATAGAGAAATCACGCATTTCATTGTATTACCATGTGGGATCCATGAATTTTATTTATTTTTAAAAACTATATCCCAACTGTAAGTTTCTAGGCAGCTCATTCCCTGACATCTTCTCTTTTCTCGGGGCATTCTCTTCTTTAATTATGTTATTTGCTTTCACTAGAATGGGTTAGATTCCAAACCTCAATTACTCGATATTGTAATGGTGTTTTATAATTTCAATATAAAAGTTTTATTTCAAGTTTACTCTTCAAAAACTATTAATTTAAACTAAATTCATAAAAATATTTAATAATATATACTAAAAAAATGACAACTTTTCATTAATTGACACAAAAAAATTAGTTATATGTTTCCCATATTCTTCTTTTCTTAAAATTAAATGTTGAACACTGATATTTGTATGTAAATTAAATTAAATACTTTTGTATGGATGTGAGAAATAATTAACACGAAAATCGATCTGATTTAGAGTTAATCATTTTTTTATGCTTAAAAGTCCTACATACGAGAAAGATCTATATTTAAATCTTGATGAACTTGAGGTATTCTTTTTGGTGAGCAACGATTTTAACGACTAATAAATTATCATTTGTTGGTGTTAGAAAATGGATAATGATACTATTTTGAAATTTTTATTTTAGATGTTTCTATTTAATAGATATAAATATAATATACATAAGTTAAATAATTAAAAAAATATCAAATAATAAAAACGAGTCAAATCGGTTCTCAACCTGTTTGCACCGAACCGAATGGATGACCGGTTCGTGTTTCCGGTCCGATTTTAGAAAATAGTTTCCAACTATTCCACAATTTAATACATGTTACCTCTAATAAAAAATATATATTTTATAAACACATTGTCTTCACATTTAGGACATCTCCAAGAGGACATTTTACAAACTCAAGAAATTAAAATATTGTTTTGTACGTTAAACGGATTTTACGATAAACTCTAATCGAATATTTTTTTTGTGTTGAATCTGAGCATTATACTAGGAATATTTTTTGTTATTTTATTATTTTTATATCTTATTTGTAAGTTTTGGTACTCACTTTTAAGAGTTTGGTAAGTAATGAATATTGTGCAACGAGATAAATTTTATTGATGATATGATTTCTGTTTATTTTCTCATACATATAAATACATGTTTTTTAATAATTTATTAAAATAGAAATATAAATCAAATGTGGAGAGCTAGAAATAATTTCTAGGTGCCTTATATATATCCCACACACATTTTGGGTGGACATGCATGGATATGTCCACCAATACTTTCATATTATATAGATGATATATGATCGATATCAAATTTGATTTTTTATACATTAAATAAAAATTTACAAATATTAATTATTTTTTTTGATTAAACCCTCAAAACTTTGAATCCGATTCTAAAATTTATCAAAAAAAATATAAATAGTATTTGGTATTTTACAAATATTAAAAATCCCAAATGACACGGTATGTATGGCATCTAGTTATTTTTTAGATTCGTAAACGATAAAGTTGAGAATGTGGGCTGGTCTACAAGCGAGAGGCGCAACTCGAATGTGGGGGAAAGGGAAGGGAGGGGACGCCAAGAAATGCAACTTTCTGCAATTATGTCTCATAATGATGGTCGTCTCAAATTTGCATTCAATACACTTTTTATATTTCAACTTCAACGATAATATAAACAAAAAATGTATTTGCATTGAGATTGAGGTATTCAAGATCCACTTCTACGCCTCAAACAATTCCATAAAATCCTTGTTCAATTCTACTGGCAACACAAGCTGCCAACCTGTAATACATAAAGCAAACAGCATCTTTCTAGCTAGCTTCACACGAGTGGAAAAACTGAGGCAGGCTGATCTGGGCAGTTGCTCTTTCCCTGTTTCGATTTACCGTTTAAAGGGTTGTATCGGTGAATTGCAATTAGTCTGTGTTTTCGGCTCGACAGGGAAGATGTCACTGATGGGATTTTTTGCCCTTTTACTGATTTGCTTTTCTGTGGGTTTGGTTACTGCCCAAGGATCTACTAGTGGAAGAAGCATTTGGCAGACTCTTAGTGGTAATAAGAGATCTCTTGTTTTCGTATTATTCGGCTGCTCATTTCTCATGAATTTAGAAGACAGGAGCTTAATTCCTAGTTCTAGCTTGATGATTTTGGTGTTATTTATTTGCAATTTCAATGGGGTTTCATTTATTTGCAGGAAATGCACCTTTAGTTGTAGCAAGGGGTGGATTTTCAGGAGTATTTCCCGATTCAAGTAACTATGCGTATCAAGTAGCTGTAGCAACCAGTCTCCCTAATGTAATTGTATGGTGTGATGTTCAACTAACAAGAGATGGAGCTGGAATCTGTTTGCCTGATATCAGTCTACAAAATGGTACAGACGTCAATTTAGTTTATGGTACAAGCAATAACTCTTATGTTATCAACGGAGTCGCAACTTCGGGATGGTTAACCTTGGACTTTACTCTCAGACAGCTCAGTAATGTCAGTTGTAAGATTATTATTCTTGTTATATCATTCAGCTCTTCGTATTTTAGCTGGTTTTTGTGTTACTATCTTTATAAGGATCATTATTTTTCAAGTTACAATTCATCTATTACTTTCGTTGCCATGGGGATTGAAAGGAGAATGCTCGTGATTTGTTTATCTACATAATTTCTTTCAGTGTTATATATCAGATTGGCCCGCCTGAATATTACTTGATGTTGACATTATGCAGGCATATAGAATCTTGGTGTTATAGAAACTCATTTGAAATGCATATTCTTTTGGAGTATTCTCCTCTGGGGGTATATTTTCTTCGCCACATAACTTTTCTTTGTTCTTTTTCAGTGATCCAACGATTTTTTTCTCGGGCCCCTTATTTTGATCACCTCAATTTGCAAATCCTTACTGTACAAAATGTAGTTGACATCTCAAGCCCACCGGGATTATGGTTAAATGTGCAGGTTTGAAAGTGTTGCATTGTTCAATCTAACATGTTTTTGTCGATTTTCTTTGCATTTTAATGTGGTTAAATCTGATCAATCTTATATTCATTTACTCGTGAAGCATGATGCGTTTTACACCCAACATAATTTGAGTATGAGGAGCTTCATTATCGCCCAATCTAGACGTGTATCTATTAGTTACATCTCTTCTCCAGAGATTGCCTTTTTACGAAGTGTCGCATCAAGACTCGGAAAGAATACAAAACTTGTGTTACAATTTTTAGGACCTGATGATTTGGAGCCTTCAACCAACCAAACATATGGCTCACTTTTGAGTAATCTTACATTAATTCATACTTTTGCTTCAGCAATTCTTGTTCCGAAAAATTACATATGGCCTGTGGATGATAGTCTTTATTTGCAAAATTACACGTCTCTCGTGCTTGATGCACATAGAGCCGGTCTAGAAGTTTATGCATCAAATTTTGCAAATGATGCACCAAACTTACCATTTGATTACAACTATGATCCTGTTGCTGAGTATTTATCTTTCATCGACAATGGTGTATTTTCTGTTGATGGAGTCTTATCCGATTTTCCCATAACACCTTCGGCAACTATAGGTACGTTTTGACATCTAAAATTGTCAATTTTTTCTCTCCTCAAGAGGCTTTTTGTCTAATATGTCTGTTTTCTTGTAGATTGCTACTCTCACTTGGGAAGAACAGCTAATATACAAGGTACACAAGAATACAATGATCATAATTCTAGACTCCTTCAACTCTATGCTTCAATAAAATTTGACATGCTCCGTGTTTACTACTTTATTGCAGCAAATTTTTCAATTATTTCAAACGAGGGAGCAAGTGGAATCTATCCGGGATGTACTGATCGAGCTTACCAAGAAGCTGTATTGGATGGTGTAGATATACTTGACTGCCCTGTGCAAATGAGTTATGATGGAGTACCTTTTTGCTTAGGATCTATCAATCTAAGAGATCGGACAAATGTTGCTCAATCGTCTTTCGTAAGCCAGGCGACAAATAACCCCGAACTTAACATACAGGATGGGGTATTCACCTACAATCTCACATGGAGTCAGATTCAAACATTGAGGCGTAAGTGAACTTCAAGAATGATCACTTTTGAGTACATAACTTGATCTAAATTACCATATTTTGCTTTGCAGCTGCTCTGTACAGTCCATATGGTCCACAATCCAGGCTGTACCGTAATCCAAGAGCAGAAAACGAGGGGAATTTATTACAATTATCCGAGTTTTTATCATTTGTAAACAACGCATCTTCTGTTACTGGAGTCTTGATCAGCATTGAGGTATGATGTTTCATATTGTTAGATTATTACAAAAGTTGTATTTTTCTTCAATAGTATTGAATTATTCTTACAGAATGATGCTTATCTTGCTCGTGCTCAAGGTTTAGATGTAACTGGTGCAGTTCTTGATGCTCTAACACATTCTAGTTACAATAATCAGACATCAAAGAGAGTTTTGATTCAATCTAGCGACAGTGCAGTGCTGTCCCGATTCAAAAGCAGTGGCAACAGTAACTATGAGCTTGTTTATTTAGTGAAAGAGGATATTCAGGCCGTTCTAAACTCGACTATTACGGAGATTCAAAATATCGCTAACTCAGTTGTTGTCTCGAAAGAATCTGTTCTTTCTAATGATCACCATTACCTTGATGGGGAAACACAAGTTGTTCCATTTCTACAGGCATTTAAACTTCCGGTATACGTTCGTCTATTCCAAAACGAGTTCCTTTCACAGTCATGGGACTTCTTCTCTGATGCATATGTAGAGCTTAACTCATTTTATTCTATCATGAATATAAATGGAGTCGTAACAGATTACCCTGGTACCCCTGCAAGATACCGAAGTAAGTTCATTCACTCCGTTTTCGTAATACCTATTGCATCATTACATTGGTTTTATTGTGTTGGAATGTTAAAATGTCCCACGGATAAAATTTGTAATGATTTATTAGAGAAGGGTATCATATCAATTAACTTCTTTAAGTCTTTTTTATATTTTCAACATTATTTGTGTTACAGAGAACAGGTGTTTAGGCTACAAAAATGTACCAGTTTACATGAGTCCTGTGCAGCCTGCTTCTCTGATCAATCTAGTACGCCAAGCATTGCCTCCAGCAGAAGCACCAAGTCCGATCCTTACAGCGAGCGATGTGATCGAGCCACCTTTACCACCTGTGAGCCCACGTCAGTCTACGACGACACCACCACTTGCAACAAATTCAGGAACTTTACGGACAAGGACAACGATGTTTGTGATGACGGCTTTTGTTTTAGGGTGTCTAGTGTAAAATTTGAGGTTTATTCTTTTCTTGTTTATTACTTTTGTAAACTTTATATATCCTAGTAAAAGGGCACATCTTTCGGACGGGCCGATTGGATTGTTTGTATCAAATTAGAATATTATAATATGATCTTAAGTTAAGTGAATATAATATTTCATAGATCACTATTTGCATTTAATTATTGACAATCTCCCATCCAAATTCAAAACATCTATAGTTGTATAGGTTTTTTCGTTCAAATAATATTAAAAAAAATCGAATTTTTTTATGGTCAACCACGTTTGGCCTGGTGGCCAAACGCGGTTCTAAAAAGATTGTAATTGGACCCTAATTATCTCGCGGCCGCGTTTGGTGACCGCGGCCACGAGCTAATTAGGATCCAATTACAATTTTGCCCCTCTCCAAATCTCCTATAAATAATCATTCATTTCTATCATATTTACACCATCTTCATTCTCATTCTTTCCATTATCCAACATATAATTATTAATGCATAATTATATTTCTTTAAATTAAAATTATTGTATTATTTAATTGTTTTTTATTACGTTTAATTTTATTTTTTTCTAATTATGAATTGTTTTTAAATTATATTTGTTTATGATTATTAATAATTTTTTTTGAAAGTTTTGTTTAATATATTTATAATATTTAGTATACATTTCATTTCAATCTTTATTGTAATTTGGATTCGTTTTTTATTATTTACAAATATTTAGTTTAGTATTTAGGATTAGTATTTTTTTAAATAGTTGATTATTATGTTTAGAATGTTTAGTATATAATTTAATTGGAGTATTTGTTTTAAATAATTTTTTTTAATTAGTAATTTTATTTTAGTTTTTTAAAGAGTATTATTTATTTAAAAATATTTAGTATATTTTTTATAATTATGATATTTTTTATCGTTTAGAAATATTTAGTTTAGTGCTTAAGATTAATTTGTGATTTTTAAAGAGTAAATTATTATGTTTACAATATGTAGTAAATAATTTAATCGAAGTATTTGTTTTAAATAATAAATTTGTTGTAATTAGTAATATTTATTTAGTATTTACAAAAATATTGTTTTGAAGAGTAGTATTTGTTTAGAAATATTTAGTATATTTTTTATAATTAGGATGTTTTTTTATCGTTTAGAAATATGTAGTTATTATTTAGGATTAGTTTATGATTTTTAAAGAGTAAATTATTATATTTACAATGTTTAATATATAATTTAATTGGAGTATTTGTTTAAAAGTGTAGTATTTGTTTAGAAAATTAGTTTTTATCGTAGAATATTTAGTATATAATTTAATTGGAGTATTTATTTTAAAGAGTAGTATTTGTTTAGAAATATTTAGTATATTTTTTATAATTATGATGTTTTTTTATCGTTTAGAAATATTCAGTTTACTATTTAGAATTAGTTTATGATTTTTAAAGAGTAGATTATTATGTTTAAAATGTTTAGTATATAATTTAATTGAAGTATTTGTTTTAAAGAGTAATATTTGTAGTATATTTTTACGTTTGTTGTTTAATGTTCGTGAAAATTTTTTGATGCATATATGAGTCGCCGTCGTTCTCGTACTCCAGCTGCGACTATATTGTTGTATCGTCAAGAACAACATATTAGTAGTGACATTATTCGAGGTAAACCTGAAGGTGTTTTGCAGTTCAAGCATGGAGAACATTACTTGTACAAAATGGGGCAACTGGATGATAGAGTGAATGCATACTTGATCGAATGGGGGTTCTATGGCGTTTTGAAGACAATTAGAATGAGATTAGACACTCATCTAATGACTGCACTTATCGAGCGTTGGAGACCAGAAATTCACACGTTTTTTTTACCTTCTGGTGAAGCGACTGTTACTCTCCAGAACATATCATTTATTTGGGGCCTACTTATTTAGGGCGTTCCTATTACGGATCCAAGAACCATTAGAAGTGAAGTGGACTGGGTTTCGTTTTGTATCACCACTTTCGGTTGGACTCCCGCTACATCCGTATTTACTGAGTCATATTTCAAAGTACGGCATTTGGGAGAGTTTGTTGTTGCCCGGGCTGCATCACCCTTAGAAAGCGATGCGGAGGTCCTCCAGTTCGCTCGTGCGGTTTCTCTTTTGATCGTGGTGAATGTCATGTTACCTGATACAAATGGGGATATCTTCGCAAATGTCGAAGAGTTCATAGCGTTGAGTTGGAGATCTATTGTATTTGCGAATTTATATCGTGAGTTGTGCAACGGGCGATCGGTGGAGCCACGGTAGGTGGAGCGTTTCGGCTAGTTCAGGTACATTTTGTACGATATAACATTATTTAAACCTATATATGTTGTTAATATTTGTGTAATTTATTTCTTTTTACTTATAGATTTGAGCATGGTTTTGTATACCATCGATCACCCATTCGTTTATGGGAGATTAGTGGATGATGGTTACGATGATCGATGCTTTTAGTATTATGGATGGAGATAAATTTGATTTTTGATTTGTTTGGCCCAATGAAAAGTGATTTGATTATATTGATATTATGTTGTTGCAGAGTTTTCGGTGGCGGTTGGACCACCATGACACATGGAACAATTCTATACGGTTATGCAGAGATTCCCTAGATCTTATTGGCCGTAGGGAGGTATGGTCTGCAATTTAGTTTTTAAAATTTTAGGTTGTTTTCATTATTTTTTTGTAATTTTTATGACTGTCGTATGAAGATATAGACCTAGAGAAAGCTGATGAGGTAACTACTTCGATGTGGTTGTACACCGAGCCGTTGATATACTTCGGTCGCGTAGAGCCACATCACCCTGACCGTGTATCTCAGTAGTTTGGTCTGCAACTCTGCATTCCCCGGACATAAGAACCTGCAGATGTCCTTCACCGGTTGCATTCATACCGAAGCGAGAGAGGGCATGATTGGTGTACCATTCACACACAGTTGATTTCTATGTGGAAAACTGCAACGAACATTTGTGCGGTGAGTTGGAAGGAATGAGCGAAGATACATACTTCGCATGGTACAAATCACACGGGGTTATGCATTTGGAGGTACGGTCGGAGGAAAGCAACCGATGGAAGGGAGGATTTGTTAAGCCAATGGCTCACATGGTAATGTTTAATATGAGAAGCTTTTTAATTAAGTTTCTTAACTAATTATTTGAAATGTTATTTTTGTAGGCGACTGATTTAGAGGATGTAGAAGATACTCAATTAGGGGGAAACGTAGAAGCTTAACAAAGGGTGAGGGAATCAGGAGTCACTGCATTTTCACAAGTGTGAGGGTACTCGTCTTCCCCTCATTGCACAGATCATGGTCATGGGTTTAGTCCACCTATGACCCAACCTCCACGCCATGAGACTCAGTCATCTTACCCCCCATCCTATGGTGCAACAAGTCAGGGATGACACTCCTATCAGGATCCTCGACCGAACCCTGAAGTTGGATAAAGTTCGTGGTAACCCCCGTATGAAACGCCACACAATGCCCCTCGGCCTGTTCTTAGTATCCCACCTCCCTTGCGATGCGGTCGTCGCCCACGCAGAATACAGAGGGGATGATCTAGTAATGTACCGTCGTATGATGACATTATAGATTTTAATTTTATATGATTTTATACGATTAGTTAGTATTGTTTTTAAATTCTACATTGTTATGTCTTAAAAAATATTTTTAATACGGTAACTCCACGATTAAAATATTTTTCAATTAAAAAAATTTAAAAAAAATTAAAATATTTTAATTAAAAAATTTAAAAATTCTACATTGTAATTAAAAAATATTTTAAAAAAATTCTACACTGTAATTAAAAATTAATTATGTATATCCATGTTAGTTTGGATTCTCGTGCTTCGTCTTTGTCATGCTCTTCTTTTTTTAACGCGAAGGGTCATGCCATAAAATCTATCTGGAGTTAGTCCACTCGTACTCTGGCCTTAAGGAGTCCAAAACCGCATGTTCATAGGTTATCAGAGGGTGTCCAACGTAGTGCTATGAATGAACATGTTATCTGTTTGTCGACCAATTATTTTCGCGTCTCTGATTGCATGGGAGCAAGAAACCCTATACGTGTGTCATTTGGAATACGTGCATGTTTGTCGCTGGAGGTCAACAGTGTGAATGTATGACGAACTGCTCATTTCGCTTTCTACATCTACTTGTGCTACGAGTCTATCAGGATCTCACATTAATATACCGTGGTAATCAGCTTTTCTTTTTGCTCTACGGTAGAAATTTTAAACTACAGGCGAGATGACATATGGGTTCGAAGTCATGCTTACAATTTCACGCCGACGCTCGATCAATATTCGGTTGGCCTGATTAAACGTAGCCATGACAATCTTACAAATTGGAAGACGGCGAGCAGCTTTCAATGCCTCATTTATTGCTTTAATCTGGTTAGTTGTTAGTGTTCCATAACGCTTGCCCAGGTCGTGGGACAGAGTCCATTTCACTTTGTCATTCTCCTCTAACCATCGTCATGCATCAGGGTTCATATTTTGAATCTCTGTCATGTCATTTAGCCTTTTATACTCATTAGATCTTGCTCCCGCTCTATACACAATCCGTTTTAACTCAGAGTTTTTGAATGCGCTATATAGGTTGGAGCAAAAATGTCGGAGACACCACCGATGGTGCAAGTGCCCGTTTTGGAAACCTTCTAATTCATTTACCGCTTCTAGAATACCTGCAGCTCGATCGGATATCACACATGTTTCTCGTTCCCTAATTACATAACGATCGAGGTTTTGAAAAAACTATTTCCTGGCTCTGCAACTTTTGGTGTCTACCAATGCAAAGGCAACGGGGATAACGTGCCCACCACCATCGCCACCGACGACCACAAACAATTTATGGTTATACCTGACAAATGATGTTACTTAAAACAGTAATGATTTGTCAAAGTAAAAAACTAACTACACAATTTATCATACCTTGAGTACAAGTGGATGGCGCCAACGGAAAGAATTGGATCACAGTATTGATAAGCGTCTATACTAGGCCGGAAAGCCCAAAACACATAGTGAATCATGTAGTTAGAGGGGTCAATCGTTGTTTCTTGCAAATTACATCTTACAATAGTCTCATCATTCCTTAAAATCATCTCGTGGAACAATGATGTCAATTTCTTCATTGAAGACTCCCACGAACCGTACACTATCTCAAAGCTACGCTGTAATACGTACCAAGCTTGCTCATACTTCACAGTCAACCTATAGTTTACGTGAATATGGGTCTGGACCGTTTGTACTTTTATATCTATGAAAGAAGAAAAAAACTTTTTTGAAACTTCTAATAATATTATTTCATACTAAGAACATTACGTACCGTTATTATTTCTGATGAATTACTTCATCTAGTATGCAATAAAATTGCTTGAAAGATTGCGGTGACCTTCCTCCAACAATATATTGTCACATGAATGGCCATAAGTGTACAAGGAAATATGCCACACACGGTCACGAGCCGAATAGATCGCTCGTAGATGAAACATACATGTACCGCTTACACATCTGATTACCCACTTCTCCAAATTGTTCTATATTACTCTATATTGCCACCGTCTACGAATATGAAAATGAGCAATGCAGTACTGCAAGTGAAACTTATCTTTGAATTTCATCCTAACAACAAGATGGGGTTGGTCAACGTCGTATTTTGTGTACCGACGTTTTGAAGTGGGTATATCATTATCACCTCTTTTAAAAGTCGTTGCAAGGTGAATGAACCTCATGTCTATTTCCTCCAATGAGCATTGCAATCGTCTAACTAAACCACTGCCATTATGCACAGACCTAACTGGATGTATGTCGTCATATGGTTCCAAATTCTCTGTTTCATCTTCATCTTTGACCACGATTTCCGGTTCTGGATCATCATCTAAACTAGCTTCGTTCTCTTCTGTCATACCTATATCACAGACGCATGAATACTACACAACAAGTATTTAGACAACTTGGTATTCTAGTACCTTGCGAAGTAGACGGATTCCCACTAGGCATTGCATAGTTGGTGTTCCAATAGTTAAAGCTGCTTAGGTTATGAATGTTATCGTAGTCCGGGTAACTCAATCCATATTCAGTATTGTCAGGAGAAGATGTTGATGACGGAGGATAATTCAGATTAAAATAAAACCAAGAATTGTTATAGGGATCCATGAAAAACTAAATATTACCGTGGAAATTGCAACTAAACTTTTGTAACCTCTACTGCAAATCGATGTTGATTACTTCTCAGTGGTTAATTTCAAAATAAATCGAGCGCGATATATAAAGATTTATTATCGGGCGCGGATGCGTTCACGGAACGCAGTTGACCCTAAAAAAAACCAAATTTTTTTAGCATTATTCGAACGAAAAAACCTAGTTGCATATATATATATAATAAAAAACATTAGATATATTATAGTTTCAATGAGAAAAAAAAAACAAATGTGAAAATAGACATAATATTTCATTCACTTAACATATTAAAATTAGAGGCATGAAATTGACACATTCCAACCAATCTTGGTCATTTATAGACACAATTTTAATGACTATCAACCATAATAACGAATAAATACATAGGACAATGTTATCTAAACCAATTATATTCCCACAAGAGATATTGTAACACTTTCCCTCTGACCTTGGTTCGATTGGGCTAGTTGTATATCAAAGATAATTTAAGTGAAATATACACATGAGATAAAACTCTACTAAACACAGTACCAGTAAAACAAAAAATCTTTAAATATAAAGTAGCAAGCACTCCATAAAAAACAATTTGTCTTATATAAGTATAACCCCATTTGATTGTAAAAGAGATTTGTCATTACCAACAACTCCAAGCCTTAGGACAAGATCAACGGCCACGGGCATCTTCATGAAGATCATAAACATCAAATTCAAAATCACGGTTCTCATTTTCCTTTGTTCTTCCATATACAAATTGCTTTGATCCCATTGTAGTGAATGACATCAAACCAAATGCCCTTGCTGCCTTTATCTCACGTGCAATTTTTCTCTGGGCTTTTGCACTGATTCCACTCTGCAATATATCACAATTTATTAACACAAACTATTGCAAGGGAGAGTTGAACCAAATTTTTTTCACCTTGCTTCTTTTTTCAATGACACCTACCTCACGTATGAAGTTTGCAAGAAACTTCACATTCTGCAAAGAAATTCAGTATCATTGTCGAAAAAAAGAAAGAAAGGGGTCGTATAGTTTGAATGCTCAAAAAATATAGTACATTTTCATAACTTCAATTGCTCGAAATTATACGGATGAAACAACGGTCGGAATCTAAATATCCTCACCCTGAAATCTGCTTTCAACAATACTTCCTTAGTGGTTGTTTCAAACTCCCCTCTTCTGACTGGCTTCCACACTCCAGGCTTCCTCAGATAAAGATCCTATAAAGTTTCAACATAGCCACACGAAATCAATAACATTATGTTTAAGGTTACGCATTCAAAGAAAAGATATGTCACACAGGTCACACCTTGGTAGCATATATCATATTCCTAGGGAAGTTAGCATCTGACCTGAAACTATAACCTGCTTTGGCAAATTCATATGAATCAAACTCGAAGTAGGTTGCCGCTTTCTTTAATTTCTGATCTATGTCATCTATTAGCGAATCCTAACTTCCATACACACCATCCCAGATAGATGAAATGTTACTTCCCATAACAGAGCCATCATAAGCTTTCTCAGTCTTGTCCAGCTTCTTCTAGAAGCCTGAATTATTCGGATCACTAGAAATTCGTTGCTCAAAGTTATCAATAGACTCTGACTTCACTTTCGATCGGTTATGAATGTTTTAGTATAACATATTTTAATCCCTGCAATCAGAAATAAGGTGAAAATTATAGGTTTTTAAACAATATAGACTGTATGATTAGCATATTGAGATTCCCACCGACCAATTCATAGTAAAACATGAGACCACAAAATTGAGAGCTAAACGACGAGGACCATTGAAAGGTTTTTTAGCCAACTAACTTGTGGCATTTCTTCTTGTTTCAGCTACCGAACTTGTAGCTGAACTTAAATATTGTTTTATGAATGCATAGATATGAAGAGAACTAGTATTTCAGTATATAAACCTTACATATATTCTTCCTTTTATAGACAGTAAAAAAATGACCGTTACAGGATTAATGCTTGTGACCATTGCTCTATTTGAGTCTTGTGCAGATGGACATTTGGGCTTATGAATGGAGTATTTGGGCTTTTGGATAGTAATTGTGAAATTGGGTCATTTCCATAATCCAAAGCTTGGATTTAATTCCTTTCATCCCTCTTCGGCCGCAGGGAATTTTCATCACCACAAGGCTCCAGTTCCACTTCATCCTACACGACTGGTTTCACAAGGTAAAGCAAGATCATCTCATCATCTAAATTCAACACTCCTCCTTGATGAGGTAATTTTGCTTTTTTTCGTTGTTCAATTCCTCAGGTTTTTCTGCCAACCCTAGAATATCCCGAAGGTAACGAAAACGTTTTGGATAGAGGAGCTTTGTCAGAATATCGGCAACTTGATCTTCAGAAGGTATATGTTGTAGTTCAATTGAGCCTTCTTGAACGTATTCCCTCAGTACATGATATTTGATATTTATATGTTTGCTCCTTCCAAACAAGGTTGGATTTTTGGCCATGCATATAGCGGATCTGTTGTCAATCTTCAGCTTTAATGGCATAGATACCTGTATTTTGATGTCAGTGAGCAATTTTTGTATCCATATAGCATGATTTGAAGCTGCTACTCCCGCCATGTACTCAGCTTTGGCTGAGGATTGTGCTGTAACTTCTTGTTTCTTGCTGTTCCAGGCAAAAGCGGTGCCCCCTAGCATGAATATGTAGCCGGTTGTTGATTTGTATTCCAGATTGTCGCCTGCAAAGTCACTATCTACATAGCACTCAATGGAAAGATTAGATCCCTTTTTGAATAATAATTCATAGTTTATGGCGCTTCTGGTGTATTTAAGAATTTTTATTGGAGAATCAAAGTGATTTTGATGTGGTTTAGTCATAAACCTGGAAAGGAGTCCCACGGCAAAAGATATATCATGCCTTGTAGCGGATAGATACTTGAGTGAGTCAATTATACTTCTGTAAACTTTCTCTTCTGCCATGTTGTTTGGATCAGACATGGTTTTCTTAAAATCAGAATCTACCGAAATAGGTTTTGAATCTGGAGATATAGGCACTGAGCAATATTTCCCTTTGTCTAGTTTGTATCTTCGTATGAGATCTTTTGAGTACTTGGTCTGTGCTAAAAAGGTATAGTTTGCGTGTTGCAATATTTCCATTCCAAGAAAATATCTCATCTCTCCTAGATTGGACATTTCAAACGTGTTCATCAGACTTTCCTTTTTTTGATTTATTAGATCTTCATCATGTCCAGTGATTATGATATCATCTACAAAGAGCGAAATTATGACTTTGCCGAAGCCTAACACATATAGTGTAGGGTCATTTTTACTTTTCCTGTAACCTTGATCTTGAAAAAACATATTTATTTTGATGTACCACTCTCTTGAGACTTGTTTCAAGCCATATAGTGTTTTATGTAGAACAAGGACTTTGTCTTCTTCATTCTTTTTAATAAAACCTGGAGGTTGTCTAATGTATATCTCTTCATGCAGATTTCCATTCAAGAACGATGATTTCACATCCAAGTGGAAGACTTTCCAATTATGAGAGTCAGCCAAGGCAATGAGTAATGTGATTGTGTCTAACCTTGCTACCGGAGCAAAAGTTTCTGTAAAGTCAATTCCTTCCTTTAGTGAATATCCTTTAGCAACTAACCTTGCTTTCAACTTGTTTACAGATCCGTCAGCGTTTAACTTGGTCCTGAAGATCCATTTCACACCTATTGTTCTTTTTCCATGTGGCAAATCAACCAAACTCCAGGTCTAATTTTTTTCAATCATGTTTAACTCATCAATCATAGCTTGATGCCAACCAGGATGTTCTAGTGCTTTTATAAGAGTGTCCGGCTCCTTAACTGTCATGCACTTGTCGTAGATTTCTTTCAAGCTCTTGAATTTTTGAGTTGATGATTCATCTTTACTGTGATTTAGATCTTCTACGCTTTGCTGATTTTGAATTTCATTTTTTCTTGCATTTTTGTGAATTAAATTACAATCTCTCTCTCCATGCTCTGAAATGATTTCAGTTTCTCCATGATTTTTTAATTCCGAGTTTCCTTCCTGATGTTTATGTCACATTTAGATTCAGTTTGTTCTGCTGAGTTTTCTAACTGTAAGTTGTCTTCATGGTCATATTCAACGTAGTTGGACTCTGTACATGGTTCATCCAAACTTTGGTTGTTAAGATTTTGAGTGTCCGAATTTTCAGAAGTGTTATTGTTAGATGAAGGTACAAAATTTCCTTCCTCTCTTTCAGTAGAGTAGTTGTCCATACTTGGGAATACATTTAATAGAGTTGAGGAGTCTGTAGCCATTGTTTCTGTCTTATCTTCCCAATTCCATTCCTTTTCCTCATCAATCACCACATCTTTATTTATTGTGATTTTTCCTGTTTCGACATCATATATTCTGTAGCCTTTAGTGATGTTGCTATATCCCATAAATACAACAATATTGGCTCTTTTATGCAGTTTAGTCCTTTTTCTCTAGGAATGTACATATAGTAGAGGCTGCCAAATATTCTAAGATTTTGTACATCTGGAATTCGATCATGCCATAGCTCAAAAGGTGTTTTTAACTCCTCTGTTCCCTTTGTTGGAAGTCTGTTAAGTAAATAAACGGATGTATTAACAGCCTCTCCCCAGAATCTCGATGGAATATTTTTTTCAAACATCAAACACCTTGACATATCCATAATTGTCCGATTTTTTCTTTCACTTACACCATTTTGTTGAGGAGTGTAGGGTACTGTAAGTTGATGTAATATTCTTTGACTGCAGAATTCTGTCAACTCATGAGAAGTATATTCCCCTCCGTTATCTGATCGAAGAATTTTAATTTTGTTTCCACTTTGATTTTCAACCAAAGCTTTGAATTTTTTAAAACAGTTTATAACTTGTGACCTGTTTGAAATGAAGAAGATCCAACAATATTTAGAGAAATCATCAATAAACGTTAGAAAATACCTGTTTCCACTCGGTGTTGTTGTTTTCATAGGTTCACACACATCGGTGTGTATTAATTCCAATTTTGTTTGTGTTTTCCAGGTACTGGAGTCGAATTTCAGCCTACATTGTTTTCCAATTTGACGGATTTTGTAGGGGAGATGATCATTGGTAATTATACTATTTAGTCCTTCTACCATATCTCCTTTTTTCAGTTTCTGTATTGAGCTATAATTATGATGACCATATCGTTTGTGCTATAGTTTTAAGTTGTCTTGCGTATTTAAGCATATTGGACTGTCTGTTTTTCTTGAATCTTGAGTCTTGAAAGGAAAAACCCGATTTTCCATCTGAATTTTCAGAATGCATTTTCCAGTGGAAGTCACTATTTCGCAGCTCCAATCAGAAAATGTTATCTTTAGTTGTTTTTCCATAAGTTGACCAACATTTAATAGGTTGTGGGAAGCTTCTGGTACATAATATACGACTGAAATATTGAGGAAGTTCATCTCTGTTTTTAAGCGAATAGTGCCAATTCTTTGAACCTTTATATGATTTCCATCAGCAATTTCTATTTTCTTTCTATAGATTAGCTTGTATGAAATAAATAACGAGAAGTTGTTTGTTAGGTGATGGTTGCAGCTACTATCTAGCAACCAAGTTCCATGTTCTTTTAAGTCAATTGTTGAGGCTAATATGGTATGTAGACACAAAGAGTAAATGTTAATCTCTTCAATTTCATTAGATTCGAGATATACAGAGCTCATTGCTGATGAAATGGATTCTCAATGTGGATGCACGCTGATCTTGTCATTGATGAGAAGTCCAATGCTTTACTCTGTTTTATGTTTCATTGGAAATGCGTGCTTAGGCTTGTCTTACATTATTTCCTTATTAAGTTCTGTTGTAGCTGTATTAAACTATCCCTAGTTCGTTCAATGCATTTGCTATTTTTGCTCTTCAATTTCTTACGCTAGAACAAAGAACACAGACAAGCCTTAAACTCATACTTGAATCATTCATTGATTTGAATCATTCACCAACAACCTTCATTGAAGAGAGTTCAATCTCTACATTCAACCAATATAAATACAACAGAATCACACTCAACATCCTACAAAATATGGTATCGGAGCCCTGGAACATCTGCAAATCACAATGCAAGGAGAAAGGTCAAGCTCTGGTCCACGCTTTGATGGAAACAATTTTCATTTCTGGGCTAAGCAAATGGAAGTTTACTTACGATCTCAGGACTTGTGGACTTATGTTGAGCTTGGAGAAGAAGCATTGCCACCGACTCCAAAACCTCGCCGAGCAACACAAGCAAAAAATTATGCAGAACAAGTTGCCAAATCCTTCAAAGTATTGGTTGTTCTACAGGCAAGTCTAGAGAGACCTGTACTAAGCAGAGTAATGAATTACGAGGATGAAAAAGAACTATGGGAAACCTTAATGGAAATGTATCAGGGAAGTGCAAAGGCTAATGGAGTGAAAATCAGTGCTTTAAGACACCAACTAGAGAGAATGAGGATGAGTACCTCAGAAAAAACAACAGATTTCATTGACAAACTCATAAATATTGTGGCTGAAATCAGACTACTCGGAGGCTTATACGATGAAGTAAAAGTCATGGAACGCCTCCTTGACTCACTACCTGAAAAATATGATCACAAAATTTCTTCATTAGAATCTTCATATGGCGACATCTCAACAACTATGACAGTGCAACAACTAGCAGATGAACTTCTCACCCTCGAACTTAAATGGGATTCAAGAGCTGATGAAAAAAGTGCAACTGAAGTCACAAAGGACAGATCTGAAGCAACCTTGGCTGCAGTAGATTCAGATCACAAGAATCTGAATTTCAGAAACAACGCTTACTTTGCACCTGGACGCTTCTCGCCCTGCCCTCATTGCAAAAAAACAAACCATAGAGAAAAATACTGCTTCTTCAGACCAAGTGCATTTTGTGAAAAATGCAAATCTTTTGGACATGTAACCAAGGTGTGCAAAACAATACAGATTGCACAAGCAGCTCAGGATCAGCATCAGGACATTGAACCAGAAATTACTGACGTGAACAACGCTCTTGTGTCATTCTTTCACTACAAACCTTTTAAGTGTGCTGTTACATTAATGGATGGGGAACAATGTCTAAAGGCAAATCAGCCAAGCGAGACATGGATGATCGACAACGGTTGCTCCAATCACATGACAGGAAATCACAACCTATTTCAAACTATGGAAAGAATCATGGCTGGAGGAGTGGAAATTGGAGATAAGCGTATACTATCCGTAGCAGGGAAGGGTAAGATAAAATTTCTGAAAAAACTTGAACTGACTAATGTTCTTTTTGTGCCAGATTTTGGATTCAACTTGTTAAGTATTGGGCAATTGATCGAGGAAGGATTCAAATTAATCTTCGAAAAATCCTCATGTCTCATTTATCTGCCAAATGGTGACTACCTAAGTCAAGTATCAATGCTTAGGAGATGCTTTTATGTGAATCCTCATGACTCCAATGAAGTATGACTGTCGGCAATTGATCAAAATACCTCACTTTGGCACAAAAGAACAGGTCATATCGAATTTGAGAGACTTTCCAAACTGTCAAGAAAGCATATGGCAACTGATATTCCCTCCTTAACATCGCTGAAAGACATATGTGAAGTATGTCACAAGGGAAAAATGGCAAAAACTCCATTTCCAAGTGAAGTCTCATGGAGATCAAATTACGGACTTCAATTGATCCACTCTGATCTGTGCGGACCAATGTCCACTCCGTCCTTAAGTGGCATCTTATATTTTATCTCGTTCATTGATGACATGAGCAGATTTTGCTGGACGTATTTTGTAGCAAACAAAAGCGACACTTTCGAAGTCTTCAAACACTTCAAGATTGAAACAGAAAAACAGGTGAATGCCTCAATAAAGTTACTCAGAACAGATAATGGCTCACAGTACAAGTCTGCAGCGTTTGAGGAGTTTCTGTCTCGAAATGGAATCGTGCATCAGTTAACAGTGCCATACAACCCCAAACAAAACGGCACCGCTGAACGAAAAAACAGAACTCTACTGAATATGACTCGCTGTTTACTGCTGGAAAAACAATTGCGAAGAAAGTATGGGCAGAGGCTATAAATGCTTCAACATTCATTCAAAATAGACTCCCTACAAAGGCTCTTGAATACAAAACACGGTATGAAGCTCTCTATAAGCATAAACCTTCTCTGAAAAATCTGAGGACATTTGGAAGCATTTGTTATACATTGATACCTTCTGAAAAAAGAGACAAGCTCTCCGACAAAGCAAATGTGGGAATCTTTGTTGGATATGGACTAACTTGCAAAGGATTCAGAGTGTTAAATCCCTCCTCACTCAAAGTATATGTCAGTCGAAGTATCAGTATAGATGAAAGAAAATAATGGGACTGGACCCTGGGATGCAGCGTCCTCGACTCCAATGTCCCTGAGCAGGATGAATCCTTTAGTCTTATCGAAACCTTGGAAGATGGAGAGTCCTCACATACCATGGATGAACATGATGAAAGCATGAGTGAAACAGTCACGGAAAACACACATGTGCAAAAAATCAGAACATTACAAGACATATACTCTCGATGCTTAACTGCCAAAGAGACCCCATCAAGTGCTGCTGAAGCTCTGCTGTCAACAGAATGGACATTAGCCATGAAGGATGAACTAGATATGATTATTAAAAACAACACT
Organism: Utricularia reniformis; assembly: GCA_009725065.1. Lineage (NCBI taxonomy): Eukaryota > Viridiplantae > Streptophyta > Magnoliopsida > Lamiales > Lentibulariaceae > Utricularia > Utricularia reniformis. The sequence continues at coordinate 60,953 of RWGZ01000011.1, forward strand.
TGGGAACTTGCAGATAGACCAATAAATCAAGAAGTAATTGGAACCAGATGGATATTTAGAACGAAGCTAAATCCTGATGGAAGCATTAACAAATTGAAAGCAAGGTTGGTGGTGAAGGGATACTCTCAGATTCAGGGTGTGGACTTCAATGAAACATTTGCCCCGGTAGCAAGATTGGATACTATCAAGTTGTTGATCACTCTAGCTGCGCAGAAAGGATGGAAGATGTATCAAATGGACGTGAAATCCGCATTCCTCAACGGTGACCTCACTGAAACTATTTATATCGAACAACCAGAAGGATTTCTGATCAATAAACATGAACATCAAGTCTTGAAACTAAAAAAGGCACTCTACGGATTAAAACAAGCACCAAGGGCATGGTTCTCAAAACTGGACACACATCTGCTGGAGTTAAATTTCTCTAAAAGCCATGTTGAAGCAACTTCGTATTTCAAGATTGAGGCCTGCTCTATCACCATCATCTCTGTATACGTAGATGACTTGCTGGTATTGGGTAACAATGGCTCTGAAATTGAAAAGGTAAAGAAAGGTATGCAGTCCTGCTTTGAAATGAATGATTTGGGAGCAGCTTCATATTTTCTTGGATTTGAATTACATCAAAATTCACTTGGCGTTTTTATGAGTCAAAAAAAATATGCTTATGATGTATTGATAAAATTTAATGTGGAGGATGTTGCATATGTGCCAATGATTGAAGGATTAAAACTTGAAGCCATCGATGGAAGCCCACCCGCTGACTCCAAACTTTTCAGAAGCATTATTGGTTCTCTTATGTTCTTAGTTGCAACTCGCCCTGACATTGCCTTTTCAGTAAGTGTTTTGTCGAGATACATGCAGGAACCGACTATGACTCACCTAAATGCAGCCAAGAAAATTCTGAGCTACATCAAACATACTCTCCACTATGGTCTCATGTTCGCTGAAGGTTCAAATACAGTGCTGCTAGGCTTCACTGATTCAGACTTCGCTGGTTGTATGGACGATTGTAAAAGCACATCCGGCTATTGCTTTACCTTAGGATCAAGTATGTTCTGCTGGAAATCTAAGAAACAAGAATGTGTAGCTCAATCATCCGCAGAAGCGGAGTACATGGCAGATGCAGCGGCTTCCAATCATGCACTGTGGCTAAGGGAAATCTTGACTGCTATCGGCTTTCCTCAACTTCAAGCTACCACCATATTCTGTGACAATAAGTCGACTGTTGCGAAGATAAAAAATCATGTTTTTCATGGTCGTTCAAAGCATATTAAGGTTAAGTATCATGCAGTAAGAGAGGTAGAGAATGAAGGCAACGTACAATTCTTGCACTGTCCTGGTAACGAACAATTGGCTGACATTTTTACCAAGAGTCTGCACCGCCCTCGATTTGAAGAACTTCGCTCCAAGATTGGTGTTTGTGATGGCCTTGCCATCACGGGGGAGTGATGAAATGGATTCTCAATGTGGATGCACGTTGATCTTGTCATTGATGAGAAGTCCAATGCTTTACTCTGTTTTATGTTTCATTGGAAATGCGTGCTTAGGCTTGTCTTACATTATTTCCTTATTAAGTTCTGTTGTAGCTGTATTAAACTATGTCTAATTCGTTCAATGCATTTGATGTTTTTGCTCTTCAATTTCTTACGCTGGAACAAAGAACACAGACAAGCCTTAAACTCATGCTTGAATCATTCATTGATTTGAATCATTCACCAACAACCTTCATTGAAGAGAGTTCAATCTCTACATTCAACCAATATAAATACAACAGAATCACACTCAACATCCTACAATTGCCTTTCCAGAATTTCTAGAGTGATTTGTGTTTACTTCAGCTGCTTGTTTTTCTCTTTTTTCATTGCGGACTCTCTCAATGTGCCCCTTTTTCTTGCAGTATGAGCATATCTTTTCAGGGTGCCAGAAATAGTTTTCTGAAGCATGGTTTCTTTGTTTGCAGTGGAGGCATGGAGAATACGGTCCTGGTTTGTCGATTTTCCTTGAAAAAGATCTTTCATTGGCCTTAAATGCTCCTTCATTGTTCTCATTGCTTGCTCGAGTATTTTCCCTGAGTTCAAAGTTGTATAGTGCATCCATGATTTGATATGGAGTAAATGTTCATGCAACCTGTAGTTTCCAGGGAAGTAATTGATGGATTGAAGAAATTTGGTACGGCTGATATGATCTTCTCTTTTATTCTCCGATCATCTACTGTTTCTCCTAATTTGTTCAACTGTTTCAGAATGTGGTTTAGTGCAGCAAATAGTGTTGTTATTGAGTTTCCATATTTCAATTTCAGATTGTCGAGTAACCTCCACTGGTGAGTTATTTCTTGTTCGAGTTTATATCCTGTTATGGTATATGCTTTGGATAAAACTTCCCAGGCTTTCGGCGGTGATTTGCAGTGTATTATAAGTTCGTGTGCATCTCCGATAACAGCATTTGCCAAGACATTTAGAGCCCTCAATTCTTTTCTTGTTCGGATAGCCTCAGTTTCTGTGATGGTTTCCTTTTCTGTTTCAACAATGGCTGTTCCAGAACCTTCTTGGAAGACATCCCAGAGATCATGATTTTCTAGATTGAGTTGCATTTTAAATGCCCATACCTGATATTCTTTTCCTTCAAATGTAGGTTGTGGGAGTGACGTGGAGGATATTTTGCCTGGATGATTTGCAGAGAAAACAAAGGTGAGATATATGAAATAAAGCTTACAGAATTTCTTGAAATGATTTTGCAGTGGCGAGTTGGTTTTTTTCAAATCCCACAGCTGTTACCATGAAAGGTTTTTTAGCCAACTAACTTGTGGTCTTTTTTTTGTTTCAGCTACCGAACTTGTAGCTGAGCTTAATATTGCTTTAGGAATGCGTAGATATGAAGAGAACTGGTATTTCAGTATATGAACCTTACATGTATTCTGTCTTTTTATAGACAGTAAAAAAATGACCGTTACAAGATTAATGCTTGTGACCGTTGCTCTATTTGAGTATTTGGGCTTTTGGATAGTAATTGTGAAATTGGGCTATTTCCATAATCCAAAACTTGGATTTAATTCCTTTCATCACTCTTCGGTCCCAGGGAATTTTCATCATCACAACGCTCCAGTTCCACTTCATCGTGCACGGTTGGTTTCACAAGGTGAAGCAAGTTCAGCTCATCATCTAAATTCAACAACCATGACTAATATATGAGATTCCCAGTAGCCCGTTCGCCGTTAAATCTGAGGCCGCAAAATTGAGAGCTAAACGACACCACGACAGTTTTCTTTAAAGATGATGAATATATAAGAAGAGAAATAGGAGGAATTGCATAAACCTACCGATAATTTCCTTCAGCTTCTAGGCTTCATCTCCAAGGGTTTCAAGATACTGCCAAAACAAGAAAACCATGAGTAAACTGTGATGTGGTGCGTGTTGGAGTGACGCCCGAATATCCATCTAAAAGCAGCAAGAATGAAGGCAAGTGCAAGGCACGTGAGAAAGAGTTCAAAGAAGCAGCAAACAAGTAAAGAAGCATATTCAAGTTTCTTATTATCTGTTTTTCGTAGGTTGGAACAACACCACTATAAAATGAACCAAAACCCTATCTCATGTTGACTTTTGATCTTTTGAAAACTTTCAGCCACAATGCTTTAACATCACTATTTCATCTACAATGTTCATGTTCTTATGCTAAAAACATCATGGTATCGGAGCAATCCAAAATCAAGCCGCTATTGCTATAGGTAAAGACTCGACACATTTTGGAAGAGCAAAACATATAAAAGTTAGATTTCATGCCACAATTCATAAGATGTTTTCCTTTCTAAAGTTCTAGATGGTAGAACATTTAGTAGGTACACGGCTGTAAATGTTGCCTCCGCCTAGCACTGTTTTGGTAAAGTCTTTTCGAATATTAAACATCTCACCATTTCCACTATTGTTCTATTTTTTCTTTCAGTAACTTCATTTTGTTCAGATGTATATGGAATAGTAGTATATTGGTGGATAATTCCTTCTGATTTGCAGAAACACTATATGTGGATAAAGTTCTAGATTGCATCACAAAAAAGATATTTAGGGATAAGTGTATTATCAATTTTAATATATGAGTACAATTGATTTAAAACATTATATGTTGGTAAGAATCGTAAAAGTTATCCAATTATAATTAAGCAATTATTGTATTTTCACAAAAGTATTACCCTCACAAATATTAAATCCCGTATTTAAAATATTTTTTAAAGTAGTTAATATTACAGGTATCAATATCCATGACATTCAACGAAAAGCTTTATTCGAGCAACATACTTGAGAACATGACCTCTTCAATGTTCACACACCGGCCCTTTTCAATGGACTCTTGAGCCGCAACACCCATGGCCACGGATATCAATCCTTCACGCAGACCCACAGCTGGAGCCCCAGTACCCCCGGCTCGTATTACCGACAAGAACTGCGCATGTTCCAAATAGCTTGAGCCATGGTGCAACCCTTCATATCTAGTAAAACATTACATGATTAACCTTTCATTCATTCAAATCTCTTGCGAGTTTTTTAAAGCATAGCTCACTTTATCCGATCATCTTTGGCTTCTAGAGTCTTGACTCCCTCTCGTCCTTCCGCACGGCTGCCGTACCTAATGATGTTCTCTGGGACAAAAGCCTCTCCCTGGAATTCGAGTTATGAAGATTATAGTGGAGCATGGAGCATGGAGCATGGAGCAGCATTACCTTTCCAAGATCACCAACTACACATATCTCTTGTTCATTTTTACTGCCCTCGGCAAACATACAAAGGTCTAGCATACCACGTGAACCGTTTTCGAATTCAAAAATCACATATGCGTTATCGATTATATCGGGAATCTGCAAGAATAAGTAATCTACAATGTGATGATAATTAGAGTTATTGAAAAAACATGCATTTACCTTTCCATCATATAGTTCATCTTTATGATTTACGTCGATAGCTCCAGAAGCCATGACTTTGACTGGATCGGAAGCAACGAATAACCTCATGAGATCAAAGAAATGGCAGCATTTCTCAACAAGGGTACCTCCGGAGTTACAATTAAACCGATTCCAATTGTTGACCTACGAATAATGTACGTTAAGTATTTTGAAATTGTAGAATCTGAGTCGATTACCTTGATGAGAAAAGGGAATCGATGTTCCCGTATAGACACCATCTTGATTCTTCCCAGTTTCCCATTTTTGACTACATCAATCAACTTGGCAACTGGTGGCATGTATCTATACTCCAAACCAACTTGTATCAGCATATCAGGTCTCGCTTTAGATGCATTTATCACCTGAAAATATGTTTTAGATGAAAAAATTGGACTTAACAAAAGCTAATGAATCTTCCCATAAAAAAAATGCAACAAGGATTAAGTATATGGAACATGAAGCTGAAGTTTTGTCTAGATTCAACTAAACATTAAGCAGATATTGAGGGATAATCACAAATGATCTATATTTTCTCTATATTGAGGGAACAAGTGCTTATTTAACCTTTTCACAGTCGGACACAGTGGTGCAAAGAGGCTTCTCCACCAGCACATGATGGGGTTTTGGATGGCTAATAATATCCATCAAAATCTCACAATGAGTCATATTCGGAGTTGCAATCACTAGCACATCACAAAGCTCACTATTCAGCAGCTCCATATGGTTAGAAAATACCTTCAATTGACACACAACAAACACATAAAACTCAACTCCAAAGACTCGAAATTAAAAAAAACGTGATCATATCAATTACTAGAAATACATCTATCTCCCATTCTAAGCCAATCAACTTGGATATGGCAGTACAACCGAACAAAGTATAGTTATAAATAAATATATGAAAATCCTTAATCGCGAAAAGAAGAGCTTAATCATTGAGAATTTGCATAATTAATTCAAGGAATACGTAGATACTCGAAGAGGGGAGTTGAAAGAAGACGCAAGATTGAGCGTTAGTTGTTGGGAAGGAATATGAGGGTCAGCTACGGCGATTACAGAAACACCTTCAGTCCTAAGGTGATATAGATTGATGAAATGCTCTCTTCCCATCATCCCAACTCCAATAATTCCGTATTTCAACACTCCATCCCCGCTCCCAGACCCAGTAGCCATTCGACCCAGACAAGTGATTCTTCTCAGCTCCTCTTTTTTTCTCCGAATTCATCGGAAGATTGCATTTTTAGTTTTTACCCAATGTCAATAAAAATCAGTTCTCATAAAATCAATAATATTGGTGAAAATATCAAAAAATCTCAATTTTAGTTAATCATTATTTTAAAAATAGAATTAAGTTTTAAAATTTAATTATATCTCAATTTTAGTTTAAAATTATAAATATAGTTATAATTTAAACATAATTAATTATAATTGTCAAAATATTTTAACCTCCCAAAACCTTAATAATTATTATGAAAAATATTATTTATATTGTTCGCCTCCTTCAAGCATCACATTGCATTCCAGGCAACTCATCAACAGATACATAGAAGAGTGCGACAAATTTTACATAGAAATTAACGTAACCCAATGTTACATATCTAATGATTATACAAATGAAATTACTTATTGAATTACATTAAAATTAGAGTGCTTAACAGTCAAAAATTGGTGATTGCATTTCAAGAAATAAAAATAAACTATAAAACATTTCATGGCTATCTTAAATAACTGGAAACAACTCTGAAGAAGGCATAAAGTAAAGTGAACTATACCTGTTGATAGAAGAGAAGATATGCGTGATGATGCAGCACCTTGCTTCTTGGTATAACCTGAACAAATGCATCATCGAACCTCAGCCACCACCCATTTGCCCTACGAGCATCAGCAGTATAGTGTCCTTTTGATGATTCCTTCCCATGGTGAGTTATACTTGCCACAAGCTCGTACTTACGGCCCTGTGTAAGTAATCGTTAATATCGTCCTCTTACTAAAATAAAGGAAAAACAAAACACACCTCCCCGGAGGCAGAGACGAGGAGATCACGGTTTAATACTAGTTCGAATGGAAAATGAACAGCCTTGTGCAATTTAGTGCTTCCGTGAATGCCGTACCCGAATCGTTTAAGATGTAGAATCATAATCTTTGGAAGTGATTGAATGCTGACTGTTTTTCGGGCTGAAACAACTCCGGCCTGAAACTTGATAATTCATTCACAACATTCAGTATATGAACAAAAGATCATTAATTTACAGGTGAGTTTTATTAACCAACATACCTTTTTTGTGGTTGGAGTTCGATATTCATTCAGTGTCTCTGGGGCAGAAAAGAAACGAAGAGCATCTTCGATAGTGTGAATATTTTCATGAAAAATGTCAAGATGAAGCAAAAGAAATGGTTGAACAGTAGCAGAGGCTTTGTTTCCTATAAACAATAAAACAATTAACAATCTCAAAAGACGTTTATTCGACTGGGAAAATAAATATTCGGTAACGAGCTGATGACTTAAACAAGTGCACAAAAAAACATAAAGTTGAACAACTACCTTTTGCCTTGACAACACTTCGCAATTGCCCACCGAATATGGCGCTGAGCTCAGAAGGAACAAAACTCTGTGTTCTTGTAACAGCGGATTTATTTTTAGGGCCGATGGTTTCCCAACCATCATCCTCGGATGTAGAAACCACAGTTGATCTCAGTGCGGAAAATCCATCAAGCTTCAGCAATTCATCATGCATTTGATCCATCAAGAAACTCAAAAACTCTTGTGCATCCTCTTGCCTATGTGAAAAGCATAATATATGTGCTAAGCACATTTAATCAAAACATGAAAATAGAACATATTTCTCCATGTGTCATAAGAAACTAGACATTATACATATTGAAATAAATAATTATTCAAGAGCTGGAGAGATTTAGGACAACATAAAAATGCAAAATTCCTTACAAAATGATACGATTGTAAAACATACCTCGGTCTGCCTAAAAAGTTGGCTGATATGTCAGGAGAAAAACTCCTCAAGACATTTTCAAACATAGTAGGATTGAAAGGGCTCCCTGTTTCAAGTACCATAACATCTTTCTTCACAGCATTGTTTCCACCAGCAACACTAAACTCATGAATGAAATCAGAAAATGCAGCTATTGTTGGGTAGACATCCTAGAGCATAAAAATGATATTTTTTAATTACAAAGAAACAACAAAACAATGAATCTATGAGCTAATGTAAAAAAAATAAGAATAAAAATAATATACCTTGGTAATGCTCTGACTTCTCAGTGCACATAACAACTGAGAAAATGGAGGACAAGATATAAGGGCCTGCAGAGTAGCATTGAGGAAGCACAAATTTCCTGAGTTGATTAAACCACGAGGGAATATGCCCTGACTACCGGAATCAATCATTGCGTAAGAATTTTGAATCACTTGACCAGTATGCACACCAATGGAACCATTAGGGTTTACATTTTTAGAATCCGGGAGCCTTGAGATAATATTTTCATCCGATGCAGTTCTAGTCATATCTACTGCACTAGCAATGACTTCTTTTGCAGATTGGGCATTCTTGGAATTTAAAGCAGTTCCATTTTCTTGATTACTGCAAAAGAGACTGGTAGCTGAAATACATCCTTCTGCATCTTCCACCTTTTGGATGCCAAAAGGTGGAGTGTCACAAGATCCGTTAAATGCTTGCACTTGAACAGCTTCCAATGATTTGACGTTGGTTTTCTCCTTTTCTTGAAATTCAACGGGATTTTTGTTTTTCTTATTTATCCAGGAGAGGGTTTCATCCTCGGAGAATGACCCAAAAACTAATACCTGCTGCAAACAAAAAGGATGAGAGTGTTAGATACAAATAATTTCAGTCTTTGGTCCTTCATGCGTGAGAACAAAAAATTGACTATTTGCAGTGAAAACTTGTAGCTTTCTGCTAGCCAAGAATTCCAAAAAAGCATAACATGCACCACATTTAAATTAAAATTTTCAAATCTGCACTGGGAACGGTAATGTTCTGAAATTAGTAAGATGCGTGTATGAGTTTTTTTCCACGAAAATATAATCTTGAAGCAAAGGACTTATCAAAATTAAAAAGTGTATCTTGGCATTTCTACACAAAACCTCAGTATGTCATATTCAATGGTACATGTGTGTCGTATTACTGGAGTATGGCCAATTTCCCAGTAAACAAAAACTCAGAAAAAAACAGTTAATGGGTTTGTTTCGTATCCCGATTAAAACAGCGCTGAGGTGCGGTGAGATATTGAAATCGTGATTTTTTTAATGCGCACAAAACATAAGGTTAATTGCAATGTGATAATCGTTAAAAAATCACGATATCATCACAGCTGTTAAAACCAACTGTGACCTCATCATGATTTTGGAAAAGACTCATTTACTCTTACTTCTATTAATTATAATATAATTATATTTATTATTTTATATATATAGGGGTATATTAGTATTTTTACATAAATCACGATCATAATATCGCAATTTTACCAAACATATTTAAAAATTCACGATCATCATATCTGACCACACCTCACCACACCTCACCACACCACAATTTTGAAAAGCTGAACCAAACAAACCCAATGAATCTTGACATTTCAAATCCAAAATACACTGATGCAATTATAAGCAATGCGGGCAATCTCATTACTTAATTATCTAGTCAATGAATCACAATGGTTTCCAAGAAAAGTCTCAATTTAGAGAAACAAGAGCCCAATAAAAGGAAGACTAACTATTTCCTAATACATCTCAGGGAACAAACAAGTCAAATTTCTGTATTTCCACTCAAACGGAACAAAAGCAATAAAATTTGACAGTAAAACCAGGTACAACCAATAAAGCGAATAATATCCATCAAAAAATAGCAAAACAAAAATTGCCCCATTTCTTGAAACGAAAAAATATCAAAGAAACCACAGAAATGAATACCAATCCCGATAAACATGAAAATCAAGAAAAAATACGACATAAATAACAAATAAACTTGAAGAACATCACAAACCTTTGAAGGGACGCTCATAGTGGATGGATACGTGATTAATAACCCCTGAAAACCCCAGTCTCAAAACTCTTGGGTATGAAATATAGAAGAAACTTGAGGGAATTTGTACATGGGCAAAAGCAGGCTTGATACAGAAAATTATTATCACACCAGGACGTAGAGAAGACTGAAGAAGACATGAGACAACGACAACGATTCGAATCGCATCAGCGACGGAAATTTGGGGGGTTTGATTCTTGATTTGAGTCCTAAATCCTTCCCTTTTATATACTAGTTTCCGATACACAAAATAATTATTTTTAATAGTAAAATCTTATGCTTCAAAGCAAAATAATTTAATTGGATCATAAATATTCGTATTTCCATAATTTTATTAAAGCATATTAAATTTATATACAAATTATGATAACTTTGAATTATACCATCATATAATTTAATCATGATTTATATATCCACATTTATGTGGATCTTATTTTGAACTAAAAACATTTTTAACATTTTTTATTTTGATATTCCAATTGTCCAAAACTCCAAATGACTATAAGGATATTATTTACATATTTTGTTAATTTTGATCAATTATATTAATGGAAAAATATTATTAAGGAAAAACAATAATTTTATGTGGCATTCTTGTAATTTCATAAATTTTTGTATGACATTTAAACAACTCATAATTTAGGATATTTATGCAATTTTCTTTTAAAAAATGATTTCTTAATATGTTATAGAAACTGAAAATTTGTAAATAACATCATATAATTAGAAGAAAACAAGGTCTAATTTTTACACAATCATATATGATTGAAAAACTCATTTAATTATTGAAGTAACAATCTCTGAAAATCTAACACGGTGGCGGGTTGAGAACCCCGGCGGTGACGACGTTTGCATTTGAACATTTAGATTTCAATGGACCGATTGGGCCAAAAGGAGTAAGATTAATATTGGCAAGTTCAACTCCTTGGCAAGGGTACGAAGAACTGCAATCCAATGAAACTGAAACTGGAGAAACTGTAGTTCCCTTTATGTTTCTGAAATGAATATCGCTCAACTTCACGCTGGATGACTACAATAAGAGAAAACAAACATTATAAAATCTCTTATTTTTTGAATGATTTGAACAAGGGTTTTATTCACCTGAGCAGTGTTCTTTGATCCGTAATGCTGATCGATTATGATTGGGTTTTTCACTTTATCCATATTCACATCCTGGAACACTACGGTTGATGCTGTAAGAGGTGGTGAATTTGCGTATGTTTTGATTCTTAATCCATTGGTTGTTCCCCTTAGAGTACAGTTTTTAACTGTGATTCCTTTAACATTCATCTCGTTTTGACGTTTTCCCAAGCTTCCGAGGCTGTCGAATTAGATTTATATGAGTTTAGGGTTTAATAGCTTAATTGTATATTCGTTACCTTATTCCATGTCCAGGTCCACATATAATTCGAGCAATGAGAATATTGTTCGTTCCATGGCCGATAGAGATACAATCGTCACCGGTACCGATTTTCGAGTCAGTAATATTCACATTAGTAGCATTGCTTAAATGTATACCATCTGTGTTGGGACTTTTCTTTGGAGCTCGGATTCGAAGATGATCAATCCCGATATTAACGCTATCGGTGACCTTAATATGGAATCCCATGCTATAAAGGAACGATAAGCGTTGGATTTTTGAATTCGTCACAGTTTGTAACATTAAAGATACCGGAAGAGGAGGGCCATCATCACTGTGGTATTGCCAAGAGTTCATTCCTCGAGCATCGAGGATTCCTCCTCCGGTAACTATAGCTCCATCAACATGTTCTAAGAGAATCCATGCCCCATTCATGTACAAGCTTATGTCATCGTACGCTTGTAATGTACCTTGAACATCGATAGTGATCGGTTTTGCTGTGCATGGCCCTTCGAATATAATTTCCCCAGCCACAAACTTCCTAGGAGGAATCAATAACCTCACCCCTCCACTAGAATCGCAGGCCGCTCTAAAAGCTGAGATTATAGCCTATATTAAGACAAAGAAGATTATTCATTTACATTATCGAAACACACACAGTTTTTGTTTCAATGATCTTACCGTTGCGTCATCGGTTCTACCATCGGCTTTGGCTCCATACTTGGTAACATCGAAAATGAGGTCGTTTGCTGAGACCAACGAAGCCATGATCAAGATGAGAAAGGCGATGTTCATTGTAGTCATGATGATTGATAGTTTTTAGAAGAGATTAATCAATGAAAAATGCTACTAGCATCAAGATATGAGATGCTTGTGAATGCTAATAGCATGACGAGAAACGTATGTCGTAAATGTTTTATTTATATCGATTTGGTCAATCGGATTCGACTCTCTTCCGATAATTCATGCCACTAGAAATGCTCCTACATTCTCGTTCATCTATTCTTTGGACTTCTCCCATTTTTATGCTCCATGCCTCATTTCTCTTTTTTTTAAAGTAAATTTAGAATTAGTGTAAAACTTTTATTTTATTACTCCTCATAAGCCATTTATATTGAAAATATTATTTCATAGTAGATAGTGGCTAAAATGAATAAAGCAAGGACTTATGAAATCCACTCAACTCGGTATGACTAGAGTTCTAAAACCCAACCCAATTCGTTTGGGTTGAGAGTCGACCAATTGGGTGAACGTGATGATGGATATTCAGGATTTATTTTTAAATGTTTAAAATTATATTTAATTATAAATAATTTTTAAATTTAAAATTAAATTAAAATTTTTAAATTAGAGTGATCTTTGTAATTAGCCCCCAAATTTTGTAATAATGTAAATGCGGTGCTCACAAAGTTTGTAAATTGCATATAAAACCCTCGAAGTTGATATAATATGCGCCGTTGGCCTCTAAACTTTTAAATGTTGTAAATACCGTGCCCTCAAAATTTAAGAATTGTTTGTTTGGCCCCCGAACTTTCAGAACCGTTTATATTTGACTCTTATATTTGTTAATATTTTAAACGGCTCCATAGTTTGTATTTGACTCATTAACCTTGAAAATATGTAATGATTATATCTCCAAACTTTGCAAATTTTAAAAATAACACATAAATTATCAAAATCACTTATACGAAAAAAGACGAAAACCACTACTATTCACCTGAATGTCATTCTTGAACGGTTTTGAAACTTTGGGGGATTCTCATGCAATTTACAAACTTCGAGGTATCGCCTATACACTATTTTAAACATTATGGGCCAATAACGTAATTTTCTCATTTTTAATAACAAAAAAAATTTAATTATTTTTTAAGAAAAATAAATTACTAAAATTGCAATAGCATATCTACAATATTTTTAATACGATTCAATAATTGATTCAATGAACAAGAACAATCTAAGAAACTCATCATTTTCAAAAGATTGACAAACTTTCAACCCTTAAAATAATTAATATATTATTATTTGTTTTTCATTTTTTTATAAAAAACCGACTTGACCTATGTCGTGCCGTATCCCTAAGCCCAAAATTCATATACCACATAATGTTTCGAACTTTAAAATAAGTTTTAGGTTGTGTTCATCACACATTATGAAAACAGATTATGCATTCTAGAATGTATAATATGTGTTTCAACATATTATTATCTATTTGAAATTATGATTATAAATTGTGATTAATAATGCAACTTTTCAATTATAATGCAAAATTATAGACTTTCTTAATAAATTCATATATATATATTTTTTACAAATCAAATATTTGTTGTTTTCATAATAGTACACTTTTTCTTATCTAGTTTAGAGTTTACATTCACACTTGTTGTGTTTCTTCTTCAACTATATCGTTTTCAATGTTTTTCTCTTTTTATTATATTAATTTTTTGAAATAAATGTAAAAATTTTCATTTATATTTTAAAATGTTATTTTCATTTTGAATTATAATTTTATGTTTACATGTGATTCATGTAGATAAGTGTTCTTTTTTATATTGTAATTATAAATTATGATTCTACATTACTATGATAAGTTTTGATTCAACATTATATAATTTGTGCATAACACATCTTTACTATTGAAAGATACACCAAAAGTAGAGAATCCATCATTTAAGTCTAACTCCCTTATCACTCCCCCATCAATCCATCATAATGCCTAGAGCTTTCAAATTCATTGCCAAAGTAGTTACTCAAAATTGTTTTTAAGTGGCTATTATTGTATTTATGCTAAATAGTGATCTTCGCCCCTAATTTATCATGATTAAATGTTATGCAATTCGTTATGATGTTATAAATTGCTTATCTTGATTACCAATTTGAAATTCATCTCTAATATCAACTTAAACCTATCTATTAATGAGAAAATTGCGTCATTGACTCATAATATTTAAAATAGTGTAAAAACAATGCTCTCAAAGTTTGTAAATTGTGTGAAAAGCCCCTGAAATTTCAAAATTGTTCAAGAATGACCCTCGAGTGAATAGTATCGATTTTCGTCTTTTTTTATATAAGTGGTTTTGATAATGTATACGTTATTTTTAAAATTTGGAAACATAGTCATTACATCTTTTCAAGGTTAATAAGTCAAATACAAACTCTGGAGACGTTTAAAATATTAACGAGTATAAGAGTCAAATTTAAACGATTTTGGAAGTTTGGGGGCCAACCATGCAATTCTTAGGGTATGTTCTGTATGAATTATGATAATGAGAATGTATTTACAAAATAGATTTTTAGAATGTATTTTCATAATACAAATGTATAAATGTTCTGCAGTGTAAATAATGAGTTATAAAATAAGTGAAGTGTTCTGTATGAACTAATAATGTCAATGTATTATAAATGATAAATGTCTATTTTACCCTCTTAAAATGTTGAAATCATTAACAATTCATAATACATGATAATGTTCGAAATATGAAATCGCTTCTTTCAAACCCCAAATCAATATTTCCATACATGCCGGTGCATCGGCTGGTAAGATGAAATCCAGGCGGCATCGATATTTCAACCGGTATCAGGTTTACTTGTGGGAACCCGGGTTTTTCCAGATCGATCTGAAAAAATTAAAAAAAAAATTATATTTTTATTTTTAAAAAAAATTTTAATGTCCGGTATGCCGATCGTACCGGTCATACTGATCCGAACTGAAATGGTACCCCAGATATGTATGAAAACATTGCCCAAAATGCTCTTTCAATAATAGTTTGAAGAGATGAATTATTGTTGTTGAATAATTCATTTGGATTATTGTAGTCCGGAAAACGACGAGCAATCAGTGTAAGTTGAAGAAACATATGTAAAAAAGTAAATATAATAAGTTAAAAGTAAGATTTATGTTAAAGGGTATTTTAGTAATCAACTCATATGGAATACATTTTAGAATTCAAAATGACCAAAATATGACATTTTGCATTTATGAACAAAAATAAAAATGCATTCTTGTTTTTACATTTTAAGTAAAATAGAATTGGGTGTATGTTCTGTAACTTTTTAAAAAATACATTATGAAATGAAAATGCATTCCTAAAATCTATACAGAACACTCACTTAAATTTTAAAGACATGATGTTTACAACATTTAAAAAGAGAGAGAAATTGAGGCACATTATTTCAATTTCGGGGACTTTATATGTAATTTATAAACTTTGAGAGTACTGTCTTTACACTATTATAAAGTTTGAGTGCTACTTACAAATATCACTAATTTATTAATAGATATTCATCAACATAGTCACTTGCGCCCAAATCTTCATAAAGCCTACAATCATCAAAGAACCATAATCATATTTAGCATTGAAAGACCCAAATATATTTAGATGCTTATCGATTCTACCCAATTATGAATTTACGAAATATGTTATTTTATCATTGGCATATCATAGCATATTCATACTAATTAGCCAAACTTTTGTATTATAATGATTTGCACATATTTTATATTACTTATAATCTATGTTACCACGATTCGTGACACGACATGATTCACGATTCAAAATACGTAATTTTTTAGAGAATACGGATAAGGATTCGTAAATTTTTTAATTATAACAAATATTTTAGTTATATAATTTTATAATTTATAGTTTTTTATAAGTTAAAATAATCATAATTATTGATAAAATATATTTTAATCATGATCAAATTATAAACATAATATATAATAAACAATTTATCATCAAACTAAAAGTTTGTTAAAATTCAAAATCAATAAAATAATTAAAAGTTTATAAATATAAAATTTATAGAGAATTGAAGAATCGAAAGAAAATCGTGAATCCAATAAAATCAGAAATGTCTACCATAGTACTCCTACTTTTTATATTTAAGCTAAAAATACATTACCCGTAAAAGAATTGCCTGAAATTTCCAATATTGTCCCCGAAACCCTAGTAAGCTATATTTATTTCCTTATCTCAATTCAAACTGCACGTCTTCCATTGTTTCTCCTTATTTTTTTGGTGTGGTAAATCCCTAATTTTTGTCCTTCGTTCCGCGAAGCTTTTTTGCTTTGATTTCGAATTTCGGTAATGGATTGCTGAGCTTTTGATGCCTCAGTCTTTAACACGTCTACTTCTTTCTTCCCGTTACCTACGAATCACAAAATACCCAGTTCGGGTTTGGCTACTCGTGAAGTGTCTTATATGTTTCATAGTTGATTTTTCCCGGTCCAATTTTTTTATATAGTTTGGCCTGTCAATAAATTTGTTGTCTTTTGAATAAAATGTAGGAAGAATGAGTCGCTCAAGCCGCTCCAGTAGAACCCTTTATGTTGGTAACCTTCCAGGTGACATTCGAGAGCGTGAAGTGGAAGATCTGTTTTACAAGGTCCAATGTCTTAGGCGTGATGGATCTTATATATGTTTTGACAGAAGCCCTGTAATTTAATGTTGTTAACGTATTCTGAGTGGTTGATTTATTTGCAGTACGGACCAATTGTGCATGTTGATTTGAAAATTCCTCCAAGGCCTCCAGGTTATGCATTTGTTGAGGTAATTTTGAATAGTTTTTGGCTTCCTTTGTTCGTCAAATGCCCTGCTTATTTTCATTTTTTTTTAGTTTGAGGATGTACGTGATGCAGAAGATGCCATTAGAGGACGTGATGGCTATGATTTTGATGGTCATCGCCTGCGGGTTGTTTATACGTTCTAACTTCCTGGCATTAAAAAGTTACTTTTTTTACTTAATTGTGAATTTCTCAATTAGGTTGAGCTTGCTCATGGTGGACGTGGCCACTCATCTTCCTCTGATCGCTATAGTAACCACAGCAGTAGCCAGGGACCACGTGGTGGATTATCCAGGCGTTCTGAACATAGAGGTAAAGGTTTTTTTAATGTGTGGTTTTATCTCTCCTTTATCATGGATTGTTGAATCTTCAGACTGTTTTCTTATTATGCTTTTATTCAGTTCTTGTAACTGGTCTGCCTCATTCTGCTTCATGGCAAGATCTTAAGGTGTGAATATGTTTATGTTGCTTAGGTCTCAATGATTATTGTAAAGCTCGTAAATGCCGAATGTTCATATTTTATTATCTATATGTAGGATCACATGCGAAGGGCAGGAGATGTTTGTTTTTCTGATGTTTTCAATGAGGGCAGTGGTAAGATCTTCATATTTTGTTGATTTGTGATGTTTTGGCGTTCGTGAGATTACACAACTCGCATTAAATTTTTAAAGCCATTTCAGTGATTTATGAGTTAATGATGGTTTGGAATCTTTCGGTATCCATTATAAATAAATACCCAGGCTCACTTATGTAGTTATGATTCTCTAGTGTTTTTCACCTCCGGTTTATTCAATTTCATACCGATAGTTTGGATTTTATTTTTAGTTCGTTGCTATCTTTATCTATGGTCCCTTGAATTGTTTCCAAGTTTTTTCAAAATACTTAAATTTCTGATTTATTGTTTTGAAACAAAAAAAAATATTTTTTCCGGCTCTAGTTTCTTGGTTATATTAGCTGTGGTCTATCGCATTCGAGCAGCATTACTGGAATACATATTGTTGACGCGTGTTCATATTTTACAACAAGCTAATATGGAGTGTATAAAATGGAAACTGATGGCATTGAAACAGTATGCTGAGAAATGGAATGTATGGTACTGCTTAAACTTGGTAGAAAATTCAGTTAATTGTGCATTTTCAAATGCTTTTCTATTGATTTTTCGACGTCCGTTCAAGTAGTATTTAATGTGCCCATTTTTGCTTCATGATTTCCAAAATAAATTGTTTGGAATAATTACTGTCGTACACGACAACATTGTATTGCTGGATGCTTCGTGCTAGCTAGTCCCGGAACTTGGTTAAAGAGACCATTGCATCAGGATAGTGATCGATTAAACCCTTAGCCTTTTATTCCCACGCTATGGGGAAAAGGAGTGTTTAGCTTCAGTGATTTTAATTTAGTTTGTTCTTCTTGCATTTTGCGTTTATGCTATATCTGTTGAATATGTGATTGCTGTCAAATCTGCAGGGAAATCTGGGATTGTGGACTATACGAATTATGATGACATGAAATATGCTGTAAGCAGCAGTCATAATTTTGTGAAATTTATTTCTCGCTCACTAGTTCTCACATAAAAATCTGCTTCCCATTTTAGATCAAGAAGCTGGATGATTCTGAATTTCGAAATGCCTTTTCACGAGGAAGAATTCGTGTATGATATCCGGGAAACATTACTATGTTTAATATCTTGATGCTCTTTTTTAAAAATATGTTCTCTTTGCTACTAGGTCAAAGAATATGATTCTAGCCATGTCCGTGGCCGGAGCCGTAGTCGCAGCCACAGTCCCTCTTACCCCAAAGGAAAAAGCAATGGACGCAGCAGGAGCAGAAGCCCACCTGGCAGTCGCAGCAGGAGTGCGAGGTATTATATTACTTGTTCTTCTATTCTATCTTCAGCCTCCATTTTGATTTTATTAATGATTTTTTGGGCAGCAAATCACCCAAATATAAATCATCACGACATTCAAGATCTCGCTCCAAGTCCATATCGAGGTATATTTCTGTTGATGAATCTTGAATGCAGATCCTAGTTTGCTTGCATCCCGTTTACTTTGATGTGTAGTTTTATTTCATTGTCAAGTTATTCTAGTTTTATTTTTTTATCATCACTTACACGTTGAAGTTGAAATGGAGAAGCTATTGGATCAAAGTTTTGTAAGGGGCACACTAGTGGATATTAAACTGGATTGTTTGGAACTTTTGCAGATCTCCAAGATCCACATCTCCCAAACCGACTGTAAGTTGAAATTCACATATTTTTGTATACCTACCTCTTTTTCACGGCTTCATAAACATTTGATGGAGTCTGCCAAAATCTTCTCTTATTATTCGATAATAATCAGCTTCCAAAGAGCCCCAAAAGTCCCAAAAGGCACAGCTCCAGCAGAAGCCGTAGCCGTAGCAAGAGCCCAGCTAAAAGCGGTGGGCAGATTTCTGGGTAAAATTTGTCAATTGGTTAGAGAGATCTGAGCTTCAGTATTTCATGCTTGATGACTTCTAAATTTAAGGCTTCTAGTTGGATGGTTTGTGAACCCTTGTCCATTTGCAGTTGTTATTTAGACCAAATATCATCTTAGTTTGATATTACCATGACTCCTTGGAAGTGTTTTTCAATGCAGCATAAATAGATAGATGTAGCAACAGCATACATACATACTCTTAGTGATGACAAGCTATTGATTCTCTATAACTCTCTTACCACTTTCCAGTGTGTTGCTAAGTAACATTGCAACAGTCATTGGTCCAACACCACCAGGAACCGGAGTTATCCATCCAGCCACCTTGCTTACTTCCTCGTAATCCACATCACCAACAAGTCTGTGCCCAGATTTCTTACTAACATCTGTAATTGAGTTAGTTCCCACATCAATCACCGCTGCTCCTGGCTTGATCCAGCCTCCCTTTATCTAGTAAATGGAAAAACAAACGTATATTTCAAGTATTCAGAGAAGTGAAATGACCATGGGCTTACTTACTATCATAGGCTGTCCAGCAGCAGCAATAACAATGTCAGCTTGGCGAATGATGCTCTCTGGATCCTTTGTTCGTGAATGAACTACAGTAACAGTAGCATCTTCTTTCAAAAGAAGAAGTGAAACAGGTAAACCAACTATGTTACTACGGCCTACGACAACAGCAGTTTTCCCCTTTACACTAATACCACTTCTTGACAGTAGCTCCATGCAACCCTGTATTGGAAAACTAGTTCATTTTGTCAAGCTTTGTGCACAGAGTTATGTTCCAAGGAATGAAGAAGGGTAAATGAACCTTAGGAGTGCAGGGAACAAACAAAGGATTTCTGCCTTTCATAGCTAATTTGCCAATGTTAAGAGGATGAAATCCATCAACATCTTTCTCAAGTGAAATCTCTGTTAGAATATTCTCCTCGTTTATATGATTGGGCAGAGGAAGCTGCACCAGTATTCCTGCACCGACCAAATACAAAATTCTTTGTGATTTTGAAGAAAGATGGATAAATGTATTCCAATTTCGAACCGTGAACTTCAGGATTTGTGTTCAATTCCCGGACTTTGTTTATTAACTCGGATTCGGATACTTCCTCTGGGAGATCCAAAGCGATAGATTTGATTCCTACTTCGACACACGCCTTCCTTTTCATGGATACGTAGGTCTGTGAATCCTTCCTTTGCCCTACAATTACAACCGCTAGACCTGGAACCTGAAATGCTTTCCAATTAAACATTGGATATCAATAGAAGAAGATATATCGTTTTTCTACCTTGCCGTACGTCTGCGCGAGACGGCGGACCTCGGTGGCGATTTCGGATTGGATTGTTTTGGCCACTGCTTTGCCATCGATTACAACGGCTGCCTTATGATCTGAATCCGACATCGTTTTGATTTCGATCGGCAACTATTGGCGACTGGGGATGACGGTTACTGATTAAGAAAGAGTGCAGATATTTTTAGCCCCGGCGCTGCAATTTAGAATGGCTTACTGGACCTACGAACACTCCTTTTTTTAAGTTCGCGTTTTCAGTGTCCAACCTAAATATTCATATCTAATTGTATAATATATTTTAAAATAATTTATAATTTATAATTTTAGTCTGAATCTTTTTTTTTCTTTCATTTCAATCATTACTCATATGTTTATATCCCATATTTTATAAATCGTGATACGTTGTTGTTATTCTACAATCTACATACATATTGGTTTTCATAGTTTTTTTAATTTTATTTTTTAAATATTGTGCAATATTACTACAATTATCGTGTCTCGTACCCATATTTGACGTTTTTAAGTGCTCTCGTACGATATATTGGTCAACCTCAAGAACCAAAGAAGCCGGAACTTTTGATGTTATAAAATGTCATATGCATCAATCATCATTAATATAGACGGTTTTACCGGTATACCGTTAGTATCCTTTCGTATACCGGTATATATATTATTTATTTAAAAATTGTTTTATAATTTTAAAAACAATGATTTATTTTGTATTTTAAACTTGTGATCCAAATTAAGTTTGACTTTTAAGGTTCTAATTAATGACTCTTCAACCAATATCATTAATTTTATATACTAATCATTATTTAATAATAAAAGCGGGTTTTCGGATCCAATGCATACGGGCAGCATGGTGCGGGATGACTACCATGAAAATAATGGGCGAAGCTGTTTTTTTGGTAAAAATACTTAAATGCTTTTTACAGCGCAAATCACAACTACATTGATGACTTGTTTTTCTGTTAGATTTAAAAATATAACTTTAAACATATTTTTGTTACATCTTACGATAATGTATAATAGAATAAGGAATCTTATTGTAATGAAATGCATGCCACACACAATTAAAGAATACAAATTGGTAACATCTTATTCCAAAACTCCTACAAAAACATCTGAAAAATATACTAAGTTGCATGATTTGCTCTTATTCGTGCAACCTAACACACTCGGTGCGGGATGCACATGGTACGTACAAGATGAGTAATATTTTTTGAAAAAATTGAAAAAAATATATTTTAATTAATTTATATGAAATTTTATACAATCCATTATATTAATAATCGAAATGATTTAAAATATATTTATATTATTTCAATCAACGAATACCTCGAACCCTTGTTGGTGCAACATAGAAAATATATGATTGCAAATGTAAATGCAATAAACTGTTTTTCATGTATACAAGATGCTCAACTTCTAGTTATTTTGTAATCTTATTCCAAATGCGGTATGACACAACCCGAGCTAATCATATGTAAAATTTATTTGGTTAATAAATTAAGACAACTGTATGATTCATAATTTAAACTAACATCAATTTGAGACTCCCATGTCAATCACACTATGTCATCTGAGTACGTGCTGAAAATAAGATATATCAGAAGCATAGTCATCTTGTTGTGCTACAACACAAGGAAAACTAACTTTAAGTGACAAAAAACTAAGGATGCTGCAAGCAAATTTCAAGCAATGAATCGCATGAAGTTGGCTGATTAACCCTGAGACCACTAGGCTAGACATGCCACCAGGAATCACATAATTCTTTACAGTTAATGCTAACAAGTATTCCTCAATATCGAAATAGAAATGACAATGGGGACTTACTAATCAAACTCTACGCCTTGAGAATCGGTGTTACTACCATCGCTAGCACCATTCACAGGTAAAGAGATAGCACCGCCTTGATATTGTGGTGCGGAAAACATGGGTGGGGCATTACCTCCACCTCCTGGAATCATTGGAGGGGGAGCTGTCATCGGCATTTGTACACCATTAATGGCAGGAGACGCACCTGGAGGAGGGACCATCATAGGGCCAGATGGGTAACCTGTTATGGATGCAAGAAGAGGGTGAATTCGAATGGAAATCAAAACAAATAGCATCAAGATGTGAAAAGAGATTAAAATTCTAACATTTTTTATTACTTTTCCCACAAGGAATTGCTTATGTTGTATGACCGCAATGATGCATTATACAAGATAAACAAAATCCCAATTTGGGATACTTTTGGATGCATTCAACATGGAATTTGACAGTACCTGGTGTCCCTGGCATTGGTCTCGGAAATATTGGAGGTCTAATTCCAGGAGGTAACTGTCCTTGAATTCCCATAGGTAGAACAGGCATTCCGGGTCTTGGCGGACCATAAGGAGCAATCTGAGGTCTAAATGCTCCGAGATGTTCCTTCACCCTTTGATCTATCAAAATTTGGTTTAATTGTGCCTCATATTGCTGATAATAGCTTCTTACATTTGCCTGCAGAGAACAGATTATAATAAAGCTGGTGGTAGATGCAATAGAACATGAAAAAAATGAGCAGTTACAAAACCTTGTGCTTGTAGCCTGCATTGTGCTGTTTTCTTACGGAAGGCTGCAACAAAAAAGAAAAGCAAATAGTATTATCTCGGAAACCCTCAAACCGACCGATAAAAAAGAGGTACTGCTCAACTCATTTCACTAATCACTCACCTACCTTTCAACACTTAAAATTAAAGACAAAAAAATACAGATAAGCTAGTTTCCGGATTGTTACTTACAGAGTCGTGAGTTAGGTAAGTATCGCAGTAGTCGCAATAATACCTGAGAAAAAGTGAGAAAAAACAAATTCCACATGTGAGAACATACAATCGGCGCAAGAGATTCGTGATGACTGACTAAAAAAGCATAAACATTAAAGCAGCAAAGGAAAAACCTGGGCATGGCGATGCAATCGGGAAGAGAAGCAGCAGGAAATCCCTAATTTAGAATAAGATGAATTTCTACATACCGGGCGGCAAACGTGACATGACGACAATGTATGGGCCGGGCCAAGCCGGCGGTAAATAATTGTGTGGGTTGGGTCCATGATGAGCTGTAAATGGGCCATTGACCGGGCCCACCATCATATTTTTGTCAGTCTTGGGCGAATGGCGTGACAGTCTGTCATCCTAATAACTTACCCTATTTTGTCTCTTATTTACCAACTATACCATCGCTTGACTTGTTTTAATATTACTATGAGTGCTTTACAGGCCTCTAGTGGCAGTTTATGTAAATATGCATAACCTTGAGGGTATTTTATTTTTACCGTAATAAATTGCAAAGTCCCGATTTGCCCTCAGCGGCCAGGAAATAAACGAAACGCGTATTCAATTCAACTGTATTTTTCACAGATCACCGTTCACCATTCCGGCCAACACAGCCACGGAAGGAGACCGGGGACAAATTTTAGTTTAAGGGCCTGAGTCATGGCGGAAGGAGAGAGGGTCAAGCTCTTTGTGGGTCAAGTTCCTAAGCAAATGACGGAATCGCAGTTGTTACGAATGTTCCAGGAGTCTGTGCTCGTCGAAGAAGTCAGTATAATCAGGGACAGAGACACGCGCACTTCTAGAGGTTTCATTGCATGTTATTCTTCGATAATTATTACCAGGAATCGCAATGTGTGATTTGGAGGATGTTTCAACTCATTTCTTTCGAATTTTATAATCGTCAGATCCCTAATTTCAGCGGGGGTTTCTTTGTAGGTTGCTGTTTTTTGATATGTCCGTGTAGAGAAGAAGCTGACAAGGCGATAAATGTCTTTCATGATAAGAAAACGCTGCCTGGGGTTGGTATAATTACGTTTTATGAAGTTTTTTCTTCATGAAATATATAATGTGTGTATCTTGGCGGGGAGAAAACACTTATTCCCTTATTTTTAATGTTTTTTTGGAGAACAGTACCTACCCATGGTAAGTAAACTCCGTTTAGAATATGGTTTCTCTGATTCGGAGTTCAAATCACATTTCAATATGAAATGCTGTCTATTTCACTCAAAAAAATTAAATCTTGAGGAATCCCTTTTTGGCCGTACACAGTCCCAGATGCTCTTATTTTTTTATGAGGGCATAAGCTGTTTGTTTCCATTCAGGCATCCAGTCCATTGCAGGTAAAGTATGCCGATGGAGAACTGGAGAGGCTAGGTGAGATATGTGTTCCATTCTAGTACTCTTGAGTTAGTTCATTTTATCAAAGTATTCTTTTACTATTTAGTTTTTTTCCAATGTTTTATCTTTATGCACAAACAAAATTCAGAGCACAAACTCTTCATTGGCATGCTTCCCAAAAATGTCTCTGATGATGAAGTTTATGCACTGTTTTCTGAATATGGGAGCGTAAAGGAGTTGCAGTTTCTTAGAAGTTCTCAGCAAACTAGCAAAGGTGAATGGTATATCATCAACTACCAATGTGCTTTTTGAAAGTGATGATGTTTGATTTCCATTTAGAATACTGGTTTAACTAATCTGGCTATTGCTGAAGGTTGCGCTTTTCTAAAATTTGAAACAAAGGAGCAGGCACTTGCAGCAATGGAAGCACTTAACGGAACGTATAAAATGGAGGTGTGTGTGGCAACTTTTCAACTTGAAGTTTGTGTAAATTCAAAGAAATTACATTTTTCCATCTGAAATAGTTTGTTCAAATGATAACATAATTTTAGTGGTTTATGCACAGGGTTCTACTGTTCCATTGGTTGTCAAGTGGGCTGATACAGAAAAGGAAAGATTGGCTCGTAAAGCACAAAAATCTCTCTCACAGTCATCCAATCTTGGCACGAGACAACATCCTTCTTTGGTTGGTGCACTACCATTGGGCTATATGCCTTCATATAATGGGTACAGTTACCAGGTATCCCATTGTTCGTGTAACATAAGAGACCTTCGAAGGTAATTTTTTCTTATCGATAAAGTCTGTTTGTACCTTTGTAGGCTCCAGGGACATACGGCCTCATTCATTACCGCCTACCGCTATTGCAGAATCAACATGGCTTCGCCAATTTGGTTCCACCATTAAATCATGGGGATGCAATACAAGGGTTGAGACCTGGTCTTTCTTCTGGACTGAGTCCAAGAAAGTATGCAATGTCACCTGCAAATTATGTCGGATCTGCTTATCCAGCTATGCCGGGTGTCCAATATCCATTCTCATATACTGGAGGAATCATGAGCAATCGACCAGGAGTTTCTTTAAGATCCTTGTCATCTTCAACAGCAAATAGCCAATCAGCAGCATCTTCAGGTGTCGGTTCGAGTTCAGGGGGTCAAATGGAAGGTTAGCAGAAAACAAGTGCATTGTTTATTTCACATTTGTCACATCTCTTACAAAACAGGTCCCCCCGGAGCCAACTTGTTTATTTACCACATTCCACAAGAATTTGGGGATGAGGAACTCGGGAGTGCCTTCCATCGGTTTGGCAGGGTACTAAGTGCCAAAGTTTTTGTTGACAAAGCAACTGGTGCAAGCAAATGTTTCGGTATGAAAACTCGACATACAAGTGAATGAAATATTTGGAATGGTTTCATGGTTAGCGTTGATTTGCAGGATTTGTTAGTTATGATTCACCAGCAGCAGCACAGAGCGCAATCAACACAATGAATGGGTTTCAATTAGGTGGGAAAAAACTGAAGGTTCAACTGAAAATAGAAAACAAGCAGAGACAATAAGGTGATGGTTTCAATTGTATCGTGGTCGTTGAGACAGTAATGGTGAACTTGTGTAATGTAATAGTAGTAACTGGAGGAGGCATGATTATTTATTCCATTCATTTTTAAAAAGGATTTGGTATGGTGGAGTTGGATAGAGATATTTCTTGCACCAATCTTTATTAGTTGTTGGAACAGTAACTGGTCCTTTGGCTTTTGGTGGAGTTATAGCAGAAACCGCGTCTGAGTTTAATGCTACACACTCACTCTACAAGTTCGTGATGACCAATAAAGATAAAACAAGACCTGTTGACTCTTTCGGCTGTGGCCCTGCCTTGTTCACTGACCCTTAGTAAATTGCAATACAAGTAGTTATATTTAACGTTTTAAAAACTAGTATATTTCGGAATAATAAAATAAATTAACTTATTTTCAATCTCATACATATAACTCAGTAATTGGATTGGTTTTGTAGTACTGAACAACACCAGTAAGCTTTTAATATATAAATTAACTAAGGGACCAAAGGTATGATGGTCAGTTGACGAAGGGACCAAAACATGATGTTATGGAAGGTGTGATCGACACTTTACCAAAGGTGATTGATTGACATTTTGACGACAAGGGAATGACCAGTAGAAAAGGATGACGACCAACATAATTGAGTGGGATCGTCATGAGGGTGATGATCGGTACCAAAATCCATCCTAAGAGCGGTAGCACTTTGGTAGCGAACATCAGCCAAAGGGGATATAGTGTAGTGGAATTGATAAAGGAAATGATGAGGATGAAATTGGAAACTCAGAGAAGACATGGAGAAAATCTTCAAAATGAATGATCTTGACATAACCTTTTACTTTTTTGGGACTCGAACTTTCCTATTGCAAATAAGGTGTATTTCTGTATCAGCGTAAATATAGTTTAGATCTCATTCAAATATATTCTATAACAGAAGAGTTCTCCACTCCAATGACTCGAGGTTTAAAATTTTAATCCTCTATGATGGCAAGCTGAAAGCCGATGCTAAATTATATAGAAGCATGATGAGATCTTTGATGTACTTAGCAATTTCTAGTCCTCACATTATGTTCTCTGTTAGTATACTCTCCAAGTATATGTAGGAATCCTATGTTATTCACATGAATGCCGCTAGCAAGATCCTTGGATATATAAACTCACTAATAAATGGAGATTTGTATTCAATAGCAATATAGTTGTGTCCTTACTAGGAATCACGGACTCAGACTTTGGATGATGTATTGATGACTCCAAAAGCACCACTCGCTACTGCTTCTCCCTTGGATCAATAGTGTTTTGTTGGAATTCAAACAAACAAAGATGTGTGGCTCAATCCTCAACAGAGTACATGAATGCTTATGCAGCTACTAATCATACATTATGGCTTCGTGAAGTCTACCATGGGAATGATCAAGAATTCAGTCTTTCATGGTCGAACCAAACACATAAAAATCAGGTATCACACTGTTAGGGAGGCTACAAATGAAAGAAAAGTCACATTCATCTACTGCTATGGCGATGAACAATTGGCTGATGTGTTTACAAAGAGCTTATTCAAACCTAGATTTGAGGAATTTCGCTCAAAATTATGTGTAATTGATGGTGCAACCATCACGGGGAGTATTGAAGATCACATGTAATACTAATGTTGAGCTGGAGAAAGTCATCCGAGAGAAAATTATGATGTACATTGTGTCATTCTTCTTTAAGCTTTTGCATGCTGTTAAGTTATTCGTGCATGATTAGGAAATTTACTAAGTTTGTGTTAAGTCTTGGTTTTTGTAATGCTTAAAGATTGTAGAACTCATTCTGAATGTCATATGTTGTTTCGTTATTCAAGCATTAAAGTTCAAAACTAAGATCCGACTTGCTTAAGTATGTTCACTCTCTGGATGCGCTTCACTTGTATCACTAGTCTATCAGTTCCTTCATATTCCAACAATTCTTATCATTGTCTCATCTCTTTTGTTGTCTGATGGTGAAGGTTGTTGCAAAACCTGATACTTTGAAAACCTATATAAAATTGGTATTTTGCGTATTTTACCACCATTTGGGAATAGATACTGGAAAATACCACCGTTCGAGTTTGGGAAAAACAATTGTTGACCATAATCCTAATCGCATTTGCTAAAGGCGAGTGATTATCCATTTATATTTACTACCCTAATTACTCCATCATTCTCATCAAAGGTACACACATTGAATTCAAATTTAAAAAAAGTGTAATTGAATTAATATTTTTCAAAAATAGATATTTAGTTAAATAACATAATTTTAAACTAAAATAAGTAAAAACGATATATTCTAAAATCGGACCGGATGTGGTGAATTGTTTTTTAAATGATTCGATTCAAACCAGTTTGGATTGGTCATGAACCAATTTTTATAATATTATAATATCACTCTATCCGTTATGGTTAATAATAATTGATTTTATAGTTTTTTAGTGTTTAGATATAAAATAAATATTAGATTGAATTACATTATTTTTATAAAATTATAATAATTAATAAACTGACTATATCAGTGCATATCGAAATAAAAAAATTTGAATCGATATGAAATTTTAACAAATTAACTTAGTGGGATCTAAACCGAACCGCACCGGTTTCAGTTCAAAGTTCAAACCGAATGAATTGTACAAAACCACTCCGATTTTAGAACACGGTAAAACGTGATGTTAATATAATATTATTTTCAAGTATCTTGATAATTCTGGTGATGATCATCAAACATTTTGGATAATCATGATATTGTTTTAAAGAAAAATCTAGAATTTAATAAAACAATTAAGATAAGTAGAAAATTATCTTAGTAATTAATCATTGCCTTGGGTATCCATTTCGTTGGGAATTCTAGTAGTACGACGGCGGCCACATGTCCGACATTTCTTTTCACGTGTGACATCATGCCATAGACGCCAAACTGGTGTATGTCATTCGCTCTCTAGTTTGAGCGGAGTCAGCTCCAAAATCATGTACTGAGTGTGCAATGCTTGTAATGTGGAAATGTCAATTATAAGTTCAGTCCCTGGTACGTGACTCATCTTTGCGCACTTCAAAGCATGACCACATGGTAGTAGATGAACAAGCCACCGGCCACATGAGCAAGTTTTTCTTTCCAAGTCTACAGTTTTGCGTAAACGTTTACCCTTGCCCCACCTAATACGTTGTACTTCCCCGACTTGCCAATCTGGATCCCAGTACCACATTTCATACAAATTAGATTTAGTCCTATGCTTCTCATACCACTTCTGAGTCATCGGGGTGAAAACCTACGTGAAAAAAAGACAAGCCAAAAATGCATAATTTCAATGTATAACAAACACACGATTAAATTAACACATACATCCATATTCTGTGCCATCTCTTTAAGCTCTTGACAATGTGTTATGAGCACATTTTGTGTTCTGTAGAAGGTAGAGTCCACTATACTGGATATAGGGTATCTACGCACGTCCTTCATCAGTCCATTTACGCATTTCACCTGGTTGGTAGTCAAAGTCCTGTGGCGTTTTCCATCATCAAACGCGAGAGCCCACTTGTGCCTATTCATGTCAATCTTAGGTCTAGTCAACCAAGCGTACGCTCTACTATCTTTAGCGCTAATTTCTTGTATTAGATTTCGCCATTTTGAAACGAGTGGGGGGTAGCTCCTGCTCGGTATGCAAGATTTCTCACTACTTTATTCTTGATACTCGTGTTCAGATTTGATGTCAAGTGCCGGAGACACCATCTGTGATGTAGTCGACCTGAGATAAATGCTTCCATGGACTCCACTGCCCCAGTAATACATGCATGTCGATCGGATACTATGCACACACCATTTCTCCGAATTACATGCCGATCTAATTGCTCTATGAACCATGTATACGACGATATACTTTGCTCGTCAACGAGTGCATACGCCAATGGAATGACATGACCACCAACATCTTTACACACAACAATTTAAAGCTTGTGATCATACCTACCAAAAACGTATTGTTAAATTTTAATGTGAGATGATTTCACTTTAGAATAGACGTACAGTGCGTAAAGGTATGTAGCGTCTATAGAAATAACCGGAGTGCAATGTTGATACGCATCGACGCATGGATTGAAACACCAAAAAACGTACCGAACAACATTGTCACTTGGGCCAATTTCAGTATCGTGACAAACCCAATCTACTACGGTTCTAGGATTCTTCCATTGTATGGCTGCAAAGTGTTTAGGTAACTTCTCCATGGATGACTCCCATGATCCATGAACCAATTCAAAGGCACGTTGCACTCCGTATCATACCTTATCGTAAATAACGGTGTACCCATATCTGACATACATCTCGTCCCTTGCATCTTTCACTTTCAACACTGTTGAAAGCAATTAAAAATCAACATCATAAGGTATGACAATTTTAAAAAAATTCATACCTCCTTTGTTCCAAATATATTGTATCATGTCACGGGCAATGAAATTTAATGTCATATTGCGATGTTTACCAGACACATTGCCCGCACCGCAAGAATGGGGAATGCAACCTTTCGAGAGCTGCCAAACTTTATCTCTCGCATCACATCTTCCTCGAAAGTGAAATCGACAACCGACAACACCTTTCAGATAACACTCGAGCATCCAATATTTGGGTGTACTATCCACCACCTTGAACTGATACTGCTTCACAATATGAAAATGACAAACATCGAATTAACGTTATGCTTTGTCTTGGAAACCAATCCCCAACGCCATCTCAGGATTTGCCATGTT
Source organism: Utricularia reniformis (assembly GCA_009725065.1). Lineage (NCBI taxonomy): Eukaryota > Viridiplantae > Streptophyta > Magnoliopsida > Lamiales > Lentibulariaceae > Utricularia > Utricularia reniformis. The sequence goes on from RWGZ01000011.1 coordinate 92,034, forward strand.
ATACGATGAATACACCCGTCGACCTTTAGTATATGAGAAATCATTACCTATTATAGAATCACCCATTGGATACGTACTTGAGCGAATATCAGGTGAAACTCCAGTTAAAAGACACAATAATCTTGATGCTTCAACAATATTATGTGGTATTGATTCATCGCCATCGCCGACATTAACTTGTGGTGGTGGTGGTTCTGGTTCCGAATCAACACTATCTGAATCACCTTCTCCAGCGTCTTCCCCATACTCAACATTCATATTATAATGATTCAGATCACCTACATTAAATACTTAGTAATAAATAAATAATAAACAAAATATCAAATTAGACTAAACAAAAGAACATTGGCTCATCAATAAGTCTATAAATGAAGACGATTCACCAAACGAGTATTCAATAAAAGGATCCATTACTACATTAAAACAATGAAATCATTTGTTAAAATAATAGTTGTAACAACTTCAAGCATTAAACCCTAACATAATCTTAAAATTATAAATATACAGGAATCCCGTTAAAAAATAATACATTTCTATATGTATTACATAACATTATATTAAAGCCTAAACAAACATGCACCACAAAAATTAAAAAGCATAAAAAAACTCAAAAAAGTTAAAAAAACTTACCCAGAACTTGTCTTAGGTGTAGGGGTAGTAGAAGTGTGTGAAGTGATGGGGGAGGATATTTATATAAATAAAAGACGGTCGATTTTTAGAAAAACGATTAAGTAAAATCAAACATTTGTTTTTCACAAACGTGAGCTGAATCAACAGTAAACATTTGTTTTTCTCAAACTTGAATGGTGGTATTTTTCTGTCTTCATTCTCAAATTGTGGTAAAATATGGAAAATTCCTATAAAATTTGAGACAGAGATATATGTTCTTGTAAAATTTCAAAATATGTTAAAATATTGTCAAAGATCAATTATGAAACTAGGATAATTCTAGTTTATAAAGCATGTGATTTATTTAGCCAATCATTTTCAATATGATTTGTTTCTCTTATATATTGAACTATACGGACACTCTTCCAACCCATTAAATCTTGAATTTCTATAAATGGTCATGTCTGGCATTAATGTTACTATTGTTTTCGAGCTAATCTACCCCGTTCCTCTTGAATCGTGTTTCAATTATCCTCATTTTGTTCAAATTACTTCTTCTCTGGAGTGTTTTGTCCCTTGAAGGTGGTCGAATAGTTGGTGCCGAAGTTGTTCTAAGGTCATAAGATGAAGCATTTTTGGTCCTCCGATCATTCCAAAGGTTAAGAACATGGTATTCATTCAATCTTGAGTTATTTGCATGTTCCATTAGGCAACATAAGAAATAATTCTCTCAAGCTCACGATTTAATTATTGAATTATTCAAAAATGTTTTATTTGTCTATTGTTTTTAAAATTGTATAGGAATTTATCAAAGTTTGTAATTCAATACTTGGTTTTAAAAACAAAATCAACTGAATATATTTTACATGTTGGATTGGAAAGTAGAATCTTTTTAAATCAATTTGATATAAAATAATAATTCTAACAGTAGGTGTATTATTGAATTTTAAGTTAGCATCATGGTTTATTTTTTACAATTGCAGTAAAAATGTAACAGGGGTAGGACTGTAAAATCCTAATTTCATTTATATTTAGTATTGACAAATTAGTACAACATTGACTGCCGGCACATGACTACATTCCACTTATGAATCCCACATGCAATATGTAATTATTGTGCATAATGACGTGGAGGTTTATGATTGGGTATACTGATCTAAGTAATTACTTTTTTGCTGTAATATATAAATCAAGTGGAGTAGAACTTCCAGAATTTCTTTTGTTTATCTTCCTCCCCTTCCACTTTGCAAAGCTGCTGGCTATCGGAGCCCTAAATCTCATCGACCACCGTCAACCTCATTTCGGATCCTAAATGAAATTTGTAATCTTACTTTATCACGTTTGCAATTGAAACCGTGATTTGATCATTGATAGTGCTGTGGATCGTTCTGGTTCAGATCTGACGTGTGTTCGTGGGTTGTATTTCGTGTTTCACAATTTTTTATTTGCGAAAAGGATAATTGTTGGGGATTCAGTTTGATTAGGATGGACAGGGCTTGCAAGGAAGCTTCGCGGTGTTATATTTCGGAATTGCCATCTTCGCCCACGGTTACGACATCGACGTCTATAGCAAAGACGGTGAACGGATCTCATGATTTCAAGATTATGGGTTATTCTATGTCCAAGGGAATGGGGATTGGGAAATATGTAGCATCAGATACGTTTATCGTTGGTGGGCATGAATGGGCGGTCTATTTCTATCCCGACGGAAAAAGTGATGAAGATAATGCCACGTATGTTTCGCTTTTCATTGCTTTAGCGAGTGAGGGTACAGATGTTAGGGCACTTTTCGAGTTAAGCCTTCTGGATCAGAGTGGGAGGGGGAGACACAAGGTTCATAGTCATTTTGGCCGGACGTTAGAAAGCGGCCCTTATACTCTTAAGTGCAGGGGCAGTATGTGGTAAGCTTTATGGTATCTATTTTAAGTTTCTAGAATAGATGGATTTTGTTCCAGCTGCTAGTGTATTCATCTCGGACTGTCAATTTTGTTTCTGAAGCGTCATTTATGATCAAACAACATTGTTTTATGTTTATTACATAATTTTTTTGCTTTGATGTTCAGCCTTTCTCTGTGGCATTGTTCACTCATTTGGATTGTCATATGTAGTAAAAGTGTGTGCTGGTTCATTTTCTTATTCGTTTTTTGTGGTTAAGGTCTATTTAAAGCATCACTTTGGGTTTTAATGTCGAAGAGGTTGTTTGACTGCAGGGGATACAAAAGATTTTTTAAACGTACTACTTTAGAAGGTTCTGATTACCTGAAGGACGATTGCCTTCAGGTTCATTGCTGTGTAGGCGTTGTTAAGTCACACACGGAGGGACCTAAAGTTTACTCTATACCTTTCCCTGCTTTGGATATCGGTCAGCATTTTGGCCAACTTCTTGAAAGTGGGGAAGCAACTGATATAACTTTTGAAGTTGATGGTGAAACCTTTTCTGCTCACAAGCTTGTCATTTCTGCCCGATCTCCTGTTTTTAGAGCTCAGTTATATGGTCCGATGAAGGATCATAACACACAATGTGTGAAAGTGGAAGATATGGAGGCACCTGTTTTTAAGGTATACTGTCTTTTGAAAGTTTTTAAGGAACTTTCATGCCACCTGGAATTGTTGAAACTTGAAACGATAAATACGCAGTCTATCACATTTGTTCATTGTGGAAGTTCACATATGTATTTTGTAGGCTCTACTACATTTTATATACTGGGATACTCTACCAGACATGGTAAAGCTCACGGGATCGAATTCAAAATGGGCTTGGACACTGATTTCTCAGCATATACTTGCTGCTGCGGATCGTTATGGTTTAGAGAGACTAACACTTCTCTGTGAGGCAAACCTTTGTGAGCAAGTTGCAATCAATACTGTTGCAACAACATTGGCCCTGGCAGAGCAGCACCATTGTTTTCAGTTGAAATCAGTTTGCCTCAAATTCGCTGCGATGCCTGAAAATCTTCGGGGTAATTAATATATGCCGTGTTTTTGTAGCATAACCTTGTTTAAGCAACTTAGAAGTTTTGAAGTTTGTCTCGTGTAGCCGTGATGCAGTCGGATGGTTTTGAATACCTGAAAGAAAGCTGTCCAAACGTTATGACGGAATTGTTAGAGCACGTAGCGAGGTTCAGCGAACAGTCATTAACAAGAGTGAAGCAAGGAATCGGAGACCTTATGGACAGAATCGAAGGGAGCAGTCGACGAGTGAAACAAAGAGTCTAACAGTAGGTTGTTGGTAATGAAACATTTTAAACCCATTCTCTTTTATCAATTTGATTTTGATCAGATGTTTGTAGGTGTAAATGAAACAGAGACTATTTGCAATGTGTTTTATGTTTGATTAATATGTAATGTGTGGTTGTTTGTGTAATGAGTATAAGTTGGCTGTGTCTTGATACGTGTACATGTACATTCTTGGGATTCGAACAATAAAAAGAGACAAAATTCGATAATAGGAATCAGAAAATATGGAACTAGTAGTTTAATCTAATAACAAACTAAACCTAATTTTTCTATTTTTCTAAGACAAAATCTCAGTTCTGTAATATTTTAGTTAGGGCTATTATACGATTAGAACAGTTCGTGAACAATATGTATTCGACTCCTATGTAATTGTATTATTTTGTTCGAATAAAAATATGAACATTGTTCGAGCATTATTTTTTGTTTGTTTATAATTTGAACGAAAATGAATATTTTCGTTAACAAATTTGAACGTTCATGAACAAATATATTATTTAAATTAATTTTTTACTAATATATTATTATAATATTTAGGTTTAAAAACGTTTACAAAACTTCTTATGTTGTTAGTGAGATAATTCTTTGTTTTATGAAAATGAATTGTTTGATTATTTCTTAAGTATATTTATTTTTTTTTTATTTTGTTTGTAAAACAAAAAAAATTAATTTTTTGGGTGAAGTTTGCAGAAATAGTACAAACATGTTCAAATAAAGATAAACATTCACTTGAGAATTTGAATAATGTTCGAATATACTTCATGTTCGAATAAAACATGAACACGTTCGAATAAAAATATGAACCAACACATGCAATTCTCACACAAAGGCTCTCCATATCTAACGAATTGCGATGTCAGTATCTCTGTCAAAACCATTAAAAATGCTTATTAGAGAGGCAGCTCATATCCATTCTTGATGGATCACATGGTTTTCGACACCATCAGACCGCCTAACATTGTAAACATGCCCTCATTTGTTTAATCTCCATGGATGGGTTACCATCCGATCTCTTCTATGGGAATTGAACACCAAACATCGTGTCTGTATACAAACAAGTGCTACGAAAATTGCACGAGTATATATTCTCCCTCGAGAACTTTTTTTTTGACATGAACACAATAAATTTGGTTCGTTCGGATCGAATAACAATCCTAATTTTAGTTCTATACGTTAATCATCACATGTAACACCAAGTTTATTTCCAACTTTATGCGCTCTAATTGTCAACGCAGAATATCCAATTATCTGTCTAATTAAGCTACATGTGATTTGATTATAACAAGCCAGCTGGGGATTTGTATTTTTGGGAAAATACAGTTAATTTTACAATAAAGAACTGATTGATGGACTTAATTTAACAATATTTGTACAAAATCATGATTTAAAATTGATGGATATGATCCAAAATTGGATATACATCTACTAATAATTCATTAAATTCAATAGTTTATTTAATTACACACAAATAATAATAAAGAATATTTATTAAATAATCTCCACAAATTTAAATAGTTCATAAAATGTGTGTAATAATATAATAATGGAAAAATTGTCTCATTTTGACAGCAAAATTTTATACGCTTCTCGATTATGCACATTTCCAAAAATTCCCGATAACGCCGAATCTGCCGGCACATAATTTGATTGGCTTCTATATTGATAACGCCGGCGTAAAGATAAATATTTCCTTCTCAGAATCATTACGGAGAAGGAGAAATGGGTTCTGCATCTTCAGTACCGGAGAAATCCATCCATGAATTCACCGTCAAGGTTTAAACTTATTTATATTTTACTATTTGTATGATGGATTGATCATTCATTCATTCGATCATTCCTCTTGTATTTGTGTTGATGAACAGGATCCCAAAGGCAATGATGTTGACTTGAGTATCTATAGAGGAAAAGTGTTGCTCGTTGTCAATGTTGCTTCCAAATGGTGAGCTCTTCTCAATTTTTGCATATCTAAATGTTTTCCTGATTAAGTTGGGTTTGACAGCGGGTTCGCCAATTCAAATTATACCCAATTGACCGAGATTTACTCTCAATACAAGGATAAGGGTCAGTTTGCTTGCTGTGCCCCCCTCTGTATTATTGCTTTGTGGAACTTATATATGATTTCTGTGCCAGGTCTTGAGATATTGGCTTTCCCGTGTAATCAATTCTTGCAACAAGAGCCTGGTTCAAGCGTAGAAGCAGAACAATTTGCCTGCACAAGATTCAAGGCTGAGTACCCTATTTTTCAGAAGGTATCTCTTTCAATTTGAACTAACAACAGTGCCAATTGAAATAATTCCTTGTTCATTACATATTTTGTGCATAAAGTTTTCATTCTTGATGCGAGTCTGATGAACTTATGGTAAATTTATAACAAAATGGATCATTGTTGCTCAAATTTTAAGGTGAAAGTGAATGGAGCAGATGCAGCACCAGTTTACAAGTTTTTGAAGTCAAGCAAGGGAGCTATTTTTGGTTCTAGTATCAAATGGAACTTTGCTAAGTTCCTCGTTGACAAGGACGGAATCGTAATTAAACGTTATGGAACAACGACCTCGCCTTTGGCGATTGAGGTATTATATGTACAAGATGAATGGAAAATTTAATATGCATTTTGCTTGACTTGGTGATTTCAATTGCAGGGTGATATCAAGAAAGCACTGGGAGAGATCTGATTATATTATTGTGCTTCACAACGCCTTAATTGCATTGCTATTTTCATGTGATTTCTTTGTATCAATTTGCTACATTTCAATAAAGTACCATCATCTAAATTAAGGCAACAGACAATATTATTATAGTGATAGTTTAATAATATATATTTCATGAGTGATGAGATCCCTGGAACCCGGTACTCCGAACAGGGTCAAGACCAAGCTTGGTCAGAGAAGCCCGAACAACGTAAGCTGAACTTGGAGGCCCAGATCCAGCCAACGTGAGTGAATAGCCCATCCAGATCTTGTGGTCCGATCAATCGTTTACAGCGATCGGTCCCGATGTGTAGGGCCCAGCTTCTTGCACGCGCCCAGACCGATCGGTCCACCCATTACAGACACTGCTTCGGGCCATTCTTACTCATCCCATGCAACGACAACTCTCAACAGTCTTGTCAGAAGTGTGGTCCGGCGAGGGCGTACGAGCCACCAGTGGCCAGAGAGTAGCCGACTAATAGCGCCGAAAGGTCTAGCGCTATGCAGCTATGTGAAGTCGTTTCCGGCGGCTGTTCCGCTTGACATTAACCGACCTAGCCGCAAAGGACATGCGCAAAACGACACCCTACTGTATACAGCACATTGAGAGTATAAAAAGGACACTTAGAGTGTGAGAAAATCATCTTCTTCCGTTTTCTCCTTGGAGCTTTCGTATTGAGAAGTCTCTTTCGATTTATTTTCGATTCTTCTCCTTCTCTTTGTTGTCTAAAGAACAAACATGACTTGTATGATCATTAATTTGCTTATTGAACCGACTAAGGGCACTTCCTTTAGCCCTTAGTCAAGTGGTTTTTTCCTCGGTTTCGATGTTTTCCACTCTAAAATCCTTACGTCTGTTCACCTTTGATTCATAATCGTTCTCCACACATCAAACAAATAATAACCGAGTTCGTCTTGCAACGAACCGGTCGACTGTTGACACCCCCGGTTTTCGAACCACAACAGTTTGGCGCCGTTCGTGGGGACGTTATCCATTCCGCTTTGGGACGTTATCCAAAGTTATCCATTCCGTTATACATTCCGTAGTAAGGGAGCGGGCATCACCCTTACTACACTTCAAGGCGACGTTATCAATTCCGCGGTCAAGTTCTTGTTTTCTGGAACGAATAACGTGGTGGAATACGAGGTTGTTTTGTCGAGGATGACCTTAGCTCAAAAGATGGGAGTTGCTAAAGTGCGAATGTTCTCGGACTCCAAGTTGGTGGTGGAGCAATTCGCAGGACGATTCGAAACACATGAGCCAACTATGAAGTTATATCATGCGAAGGTCTTGGAGATGGCAAAGAAGTTCCGTGAGTTCTCACTTAACCACGTGCCTAGAGAACAAAACAAGGTGGCCGATGCGTTAGCCAGATTGGCTGCAGGCTTACCAGACGTTGGACCAGGCACAGTATAGGTCCATATTCAAGATTGAACTTCGGTCGAAATTTCTGTGACCGAACAGTCGTTTGAGGAGTTGGGAGCTTTATATCATGAACTCCAAGACCTAAAGATTAACGCCGTTGACTCCCCAGAAGACACCACGTGGATGACCCCTTTTGTCAGGTATCTGACCAACGGCCATCTACCGGAAAACGCATCAGAGGCCAGGAAAATTGAAACCCGGACGACGCAATATGTGCTTAATGACGAGCACCTATTCAAGAAAAGCTTTGAGGGACCGCTTCTGCGATGCTTATCCCCTTTAGAGGCTGAGGCCGTCATGATTTATGTTCATGAGGGGATGTGTGGGATACATTCTGGGGCCCGATAGCTATATCATCGTGTCGTTAGAGCCGGTTATTTCTGGCCAACGCTCCTGGAGGATGCAAAGAAGTACACAAGATGTTGCGCTGCTTGTCAACACCATTCTCCAGTTCCCCAATTGCCAGGTTCATCTTTGTCGATGACCCCACTTCCTTGTCCATTTGACAGATGGGGGATTGGTATCTTGGGACTGTTTCCTCGATCGGTCCAGCAGCGGAAGTTTTGCATAGTGGCGGTTGAATATTATACAAAGTGGATCGAGGCTTAAGCGGTGGCTATTATTTCCGAAAAGGTGGTGAAGCACTTCCTATGGAGGAACATCATAAGCCGCTTTGGAGTACCTCGAGCTTTTGTATCTGAAATGGATTTCAATTCCGCAGAAAAGCCATTCCGGATCTTTGCATCAAATTGGGTATCGCTCAAAACTTCTCATCGGTAGCTCATCCCCAGACCAACGGATTAACGGAGGTCTCCAACAAAGTTATCCTGAAGGGATTAAAAACTAAGTTGGAAGATTTCGGGGAAAAGTGGCCTGATCACATCTACGAGGTGCTATGGGCTTACCGCACCACTCCCCGTTCAACGACCCAGGAATCTCCATTCTCTTTGGTATATGGGTCCGAAGCGGTCAGTCCAGTGAAGGTAGCCATAAGATCACATCGGATAACCCAGTATGACGAACATTTGAATGATGAACGAAGATCCTTGGACTTGGAAATGATTGAAGAGAAAAGAAACGACATCTATGCGCGCATGTGTGCTTATCAAAGAACAATGGAGCGAGCTCATAACAAACGAGTTGTGCCCAGGGAATTCTCAGAAGGCGACTTCGTTCTCAGAAATGTAAGAGTTCAGAGAAATGTTGGGAAGTTGGACAGAAATTGGGAAGAGTCCTATTGGGTCATGAAGAACCTGGGTGATGGGGCTTATAAGCTAGAGAATCTGGATGGAAGTGAGATCCCCTGAACTTGAAATGTTATGAATTTAAGACGTTATTTTATATAAAGCATTTGACATATTTGGTAACTCTGAATTTTAAAACGTTTCTTATGCATGAATAAGTTACAATGGATGCAATACAAAGTATTTCTAGCTAAGTGAGTGACCGATCTTGGAGTTGGATTTTCTGGACGAGTTTGGACTGATGACTGTAGTCATCATCCATAAGGCTCCCAAGTAGTGTGACCGCTCTGACGAGTCAGTTGCTTCCACGCTTGCTGAGTACTTAGATGAATCACATACTCCCAGAACTAACTACGAACTCAATCTCCCCTTCAAACGGCACTCATCACGTAGAGGTAGCCCTTGCTCCATTACGCTTAGTCCATAAGCAAGAAACCAAGACAGAGTTAACCTGTCAAATGACAAGCTAAAGCCCGCCATGAGACTATTTTAAGAACCGGGGCTTCGGCTAAAAATTTGTCATGGGTCTCATGGAGAACCATGGCAACGCCGCCAAAGTCATGATATTTTATTGGACGGATTCAAGTGTGATTTCCTGGTATAATTGAGATTCCCTAACTTACTAAACTTAACAGGATTCAAAGTTAATTGGTGAAGACCGTTCGGTCCATATTTGGCTTAAGCCCAGACCTTATACTTGGAGTTAACTAATGCAAGTTCAGCAACGGTTGAGCAAAATCGCCGGAGGATTCCAAAGCTGGAGCAGTCTGTCGCAAAGTGTGATAATGGATGCACAAGGCGAAAATCCCGACTTTTATATAACGTACTGCTCAATCATAGGGTGACACGTCATCTCTGCAAGCGGCTGCAGTCTGACAGTCTGTCCCCCCCTTTGGATTACGGAAAGGCATTAGCTATTGCAGAGCCCAAAATTACGTTTCTACCCTCAACTACTATGGATTTCAAATTTGAAAATCCACATCATGAAATTTCTAAGTGCAGGATCGGTCCCCAAGGACGCCGTACAACCAGTTCGGGTACAGGTCACCGTCGTTGCGATCGGGCACTTATGCACAAACGATCTCAATCTGTTGATCGAACCCCGATCACCACCACCCTGGCGACAGAGTCCGAGGGGCTAATGATGAGATCCCCGGAACCCGGTATCCCGAATAGGGTCAGGACAAGGCTTGGCCATGGAAGCTCAAACAACGTAAGCCGAACTTGGAGGCCCAAATCAAGCCCATGTGAGTGAAGGGCCCATCCAGATCTTGTGGCCCGATCGATCGTTTATAGCGATCGGTCTCGATGTGTAGGGCCCAGCTTCTTGCACGTGCCAGACCGATCGATCCACATATTACAGGCGCTGCTTCGGGCCATTCTTGCTCATCCCAACAGCCCTCAACAGCCTTGTCAGAAGCGTGGTCCGGCGAAGGCGTACAAGCCACCAGAGGACAGAGAGTAGCCGGCTAGTAGCGCCAAAAGGTCTAGCGCCATGCAGCTCTGTGAAGCCGTTTCCGGCGGCTGTTCCGCCTGACATTAGCCAACCTAGCCACAAAGGACAGACACAAAACGACACCCTACTGTACACAACACAGTGGGAGTATAAAAAGGACACTTAGAGTGTGAGAAAATGAGCTTCTTCAGTTTTCTCCTTGGAGCTTTCGTATAGAGAAGTCTCTTTCGATTTATTTTCAATTCTTCTCTTTCTCTTTGTTGTCTAAAGAAGAAACATGACTTGTATGATCATTAATTTGCTTATTGAACCGACTAAGGGCACTTCCTTTAGCCCTTAGTCAAGTGGTTTTTTCCTCGGTTTCGAGGTTTTCCACTCTAAATCCTTGCGTCTTTTCACCTTTGATTCATAATCATTTTCCACACATCAAACAAATAGTAACCGAGTTCGTCTTGCAACGAACCGGTCGACTGTTGACACCCCCGATTTTCGAACCACAACAAATGATATTGTTTAGAAACTCAGTCCACTGTCCGGTACGGTGAACGTACCGTAGTTGTATTGTATTTTAACCAAACATCATTAATAATAGCGTTCGTACGACCGCAGAAAACAGTGGTGAGTTCACATTTGATTTAACCAAACCGCCACTAGAACGTATGTACCATATATCAGTTTTACACTTGGTAAATTATAATTTATTTTTTTAAAAAAATAATTTTGATGAATAACTTCTTATATTCTATTAGTTATATGTTCAAACTATAAAAATATATATAATAATTTAAAAATATAGGTTTAACATAACGAATTTATTATAAAATAATATGAAATATAATTTTTAAGTTATAAACAATTATTTAAAAACAATGGCACAAAAATCATTTTATGACATCACGATCACTGTATCGCTGTTTCTAAAACAGTTTTTTTAAATCACCATCAGTTCACCTCACAACACGGTACAGTCATCTCACATCACCGCTATTTATCAAACGAGGTTCCAAACGTGCCCAATATGTATTTAGCATTTAAAATTTTAAAATTATTTAAAAACAATTCTTGACAATAATAATTTTACATACGTTTTTTCATGTGTCTTGACAACTTGTGTATATTTTTAAAATTTTTAAAAGTAATAAAATAATCATTTCACTTAAGGGACAAATTTTATTACTAAAATATACATTTTCAAAATCGTTTAAGAATAACCGATGTTATCAATTTTCTACACATTTTTATGAGAACTTTTGATAACTTATGAGTTATGTTTGAGTTTTTCAATTTTTAAGGTTAAGATACAAATACAAACTAGTAATGTGTTTCAAATATTAATGGACATTACCTTTAGTACCAACTCCGAATGATTTTCACTATTCGAGAATCAATATAAACAATTCTAATAACATTGCGTTTTTTGAAATTTCTAGATTTTGGAGCGTAATCTTTATATTATATTAAAGTTAATAAAACTTTTACAAATATCCAATGTTTTTAAAATTAGTATACAAGACGAGCTCAATTTATCGGTATATCAGATCTGTATCGGGGTATACATGATCTTCACCGAAATAATAAAAAAATTAACTATTAACCTAAAGAAAAATAAATAAAAGTCATTCTCAAATTGTATTTTTTAAAAAACAATATTTTTTTTACGAATCTCATATTTATTTTTGTTTCAAATCAAACAAGTTAGATTTGACATGATTCGCTTAAAACTCGTACAAACCGGTATTTTGATCAAATACTGATCTAATGGGTTCTACCGAAATTTTCGGTATATCGGAATAGTGTGCAAACACTACTTATTTTATAATTATGTCCATTTAATTGTTACACATGGTTTTATGGTAGAGGATACATTATTTGGTATTCATTTAATTTAATAGTTCAAGTTATACATAGAATGGTACATTATTTGGTATTCATTTAATGGTATGCATGGTTTATCAGTATGACAATACATTATTCGATTTGTAATGAATAACGAAATTGTAAATTCAAATTTTTATCAAATCAAACTAAATTTTGAAAATCGATTTGATATTCCATTTTTATTACATGATCATTTTAAGTATTCGAATTAGTATACTAGAATAATGTTGAATTTTACATTTAATTTATTTATAAAAGCACTTTTTGTATTTGATTACTTCCAAACAATAATATTTAATTTATTTCAACTTCTTTTGTATCAACTTTATATTCAATAAGTTGTAAGTTTTCATAACTATTTCATCTTTCATTTTTATACTTGTTATGTCTAATTTTTCTAACATGTTTACTGTATTTGAGATAATTTGAAATTGAATTTAATATCAAGGTTTTTCATTTTATTTTACCTTGAACATCCTAAAATCAATATTTTTAGTATATATAAAACTATACAATACCAAAAAATTTTGGATATTACCGAACTAAGAAATGTTGGTTCATCATTCGGTAGAACAATGTGATCGCTTATTGATTTTCAATGTTGGTTCGATTCGATATTTATCAAATGAACACCTTTATTTATGGATATATCAATTATTTAGCTATAGCATATAAATTTTAATTAATAATATAAATAAAAAATATGTTGAATAATTTTTTGTAATAATCAAGATGGCTTTAATCATCTGTATTGCCATGTGAACGGGACCTTTGGTCGGGTACCAAGACACAATGTTAAGGTCTCAAGTCACGAAGCTGTCCGAATATTAACAAGACGGGCATAGAAGCTGAATAACGAACATCGTGAGCAAATGGGTAACTTTACAAACAATATACATTTCTCAGACTAAAACAAGGTTAGGCATAGTGCTCCATGTGGCAAATGTGTCATAAGAGATATGAGATCCTTATAGTATTGAGATTAAGGACAAGAGACTCCTTACATCACCCATGTAATCATATAAAAACAAACATGCTGAGGAAATGACAATACCCTCTCATTATCTAAAAAAACTGAGAGAGAGACTTAGAAACACTAGAAAATTGAGATGTTTGTACCAATGAACTTCTTATAAACATGCATTATTTATTTTCACTATAGAAAGGCTCGTCAAGTGATTCATCTCTTGACACCATAGTTTTCCATGTAAATCTCTTATCTCCGATATAACGAATGAACCTAAAATTATCTCCCATAACAAACTAAATGTAAAACCCAATTCGATCTTTCTCTAACCAGGTATCGGGGTAGATGTACATACTGTTGAATGATTCTTAACATATATATTAATGTGTATTATATTGGCATATTAATTAATTAATTATATGGACCAATTATGTGGGCTTTAGACATGTTCATTAGGGTTCCTAAAGACATTACAGTGGCTATAAAAGAAGGGTGGCCGTATACACAAGGCTCACAAAAAGATTAAAGTTTGCTTGGTCTACGATTGCTAAAGGGAGAATTGTGCTGGAAATCTCAAGTCATCAAAGTCGTCGATTCGAGATATCCTTTGGTTTAATTTATTGGTGTAATCGTGTTCACTCTTGATTTGGTTTCCTTACGTATCCTGGCTTGGGGCCCCCGGTTTTTCTCGCTTTCCGGGTTACCAAATCGTGTGTTATTTGCTTTACATGCTTTAGAACATAGGTAGTAAAAAAAGATAAAATTCAATATTCGATAACAAGATCTTTAGGTATAAAAAAAACATTTATACATTAATTTCAACAAGTGGTGGAGATGCGGGGTAGGACTATTTAGAAGTCGTTATTGCATGTTTATTTTATTTGTATTTGAATTTTGAGTTGTCTGATTTATTTAAATCTATTGATTGCTGCTTTGATTTCTTTTTCAGTTTATCTAAGAATTTATTACTTGTCAAATATGTCATCATCTAGTACTAATTGGCAACTTGCAAAACCTCATGTGTTTGATGGCACAAACTTTAATTATTGGAAAACTTTGATGCTTACTTACTTGCAACAAGATATGAAAGTCTATGATTGTGTGGTTAATGAGATTGGATTGTCTAGTAATATGTTTGATGAACCTAGAGATAATGAAAAAAATAAAGCTCTTGAATTAAATGCTAAGTGTTCAAATATCTTGCATGTTGCACTATTACCTGCTGAATTTAATAAAATTGTTGGATGTCGTACTGCTCATGAAATTTGGAAAAAAATTAGAATTGATATATGAGGGAAATAAAAATGTTAAAAAATCAAAACTTAATCTTCTTTTACGTGAGTTTGAACTTTTTACAATGTTACATGGAGATAATATTTATGAGTTACAACAGAGATTTAATTTGTTGGTGAATACGATAGAATTTTTAGGAAAAAAACTAAGTGTTGAAGATAAAAATTTAAAGGTTCTTCGCTCCTTAAGTGTAGCTTGGCTACCTATCGTAACTACATTAGAAGAGACTAGAGATTTAGAAACTTTATGTGTAGATGAGCTTTTTGGTGTATTAATTTCTAAAGAAATGAGTATGAGTTCATTGACATCTGAATTAAAAAACAAGTGTGTATCTTTGAATGTTGAAAACTCAGGAAACAAATATAAAATTAATAAAAAACAAAATAAAGTTGTGATTCCTATGTGTGAAAGTGATGATGATAATGAATATGAGGATGAAGAGATGGCACTTTTAACAAAAAAGTTTAGAAAGTTCATAAAATCAGAGAGAAATAAAAATAAAAATGAATTATCTAAATCTGAAAAAACTGAGGGTGAGAAAAAGAAATGGTACAAAGAGGTTACTTGTCACTATTGTAAAAAGGTTGGTCATATAAAATCATATTGTCCTATGTTGCAGGGTTCTGAAAAATTTAAAGAAAAGAAAACCGTGTTGGAGGCTTTCTTGGATGAGGGCTCATCCGAGGAAGAGAGTGCAACATGTAGCTTTTCATATGCTAATAATAAAAATGTTGCTCTCATGGGAATAGATCAAGAAGATAGCAGTTCCAGCTGTGAGGTAAGTCCTCTATCCTCAGATTCAAGTGATGATTCATCTAGGCTTGATGTTGCTAGCTCTTTTTTAATATTAAGTTCTAAGTATAATATTTTAGAAAAAAAATTTAATCATTGTTAAATATGTATGAATCTGTTTTGAAAATGATGCGTGAAAAAATTACTTCTTCCTTAAATGTTGAACATGAATCTGTGGTGCCTGATAGTACAGAAAAATTAAATAATATACTTAGATGTCAAAAACCATTGGATGATAAAACCGGAATTGGATTTATTGAAACTGAAAAGGTTCAAGAAAAAAAACCGTTTATAAAATTTGTTAAGAGTTCTGAAAATGACTTTTATGAATCCGAAAATAATTACAAGAATAATTCTGAAATTAAAAGTATTAAAAATTCTAGGATGGAAACTAATAAGAGATTTAACAATGAATTTTTGTTTAAGAAAGCAAATTTTACAAAATAATTTGCTTTTAATTTTTTTAGCAATTAAAAATCATGTATTTTTAGCAATTAAAATAATTTTTTTAGATGCAAATTATGTTCATCAAAAGTCTTATAGGTCTGGTATTGGTTATGAGAATGATGAAAATACTAAAACAACCTATTTACAAAATACAATTAAGAAGTTCATCTGTTACCAATTGCAATTATACAATTGTGTTGAGCACGAATTTCCTTACTAATAAAAATGTTATTTCGGGAAATGTATTACATAGGTACTTTTATAACAGATCTAATGAAAACTTTATCATTAAGAAAATTACAAAAAAATGGATTCTTAAAACTAACTGACCAATCAATAAAAGTATAATATTACATTAATTAAATTTTATTTACTCGTGTATTTATTTACCTTATCGTGTAGGTTGATGTATTCTAGGCTATTTTATTTATTTGAATATATTATTTGTGTCAAATATTGATGATAGTAGTTATAATTGTTTTATTGTCTCTTACTTACGTATATATAGACTAATAGACAAGGACCCAGCTGGGAACCTGTGCAACTTAGAATCTGTTTTGCAGGTTTGGTATGTGGATAGTGGATGCTCAAAGCATATGACCGGAAATGTATCACTATTATCCAATCTCAGATCATGTGATGAAGGTAAAGTAACTTATGGAGATAAATCTCAAGGTAAGGTCACATGTATTGGTGATTTCGTTACTGAAACGTATGTGATAAATAATGTGTTACTTGTTGATAACTTAAGACATAATCTGCTGAGTGTGAGCCAACTATGTGACAATGATTATGTGGTATGTTTTAATAAAAAAGCATGTATAGGAGTGTTAAATAATTGTGAAACATTTCGTGCTATTAGATCTAAGAATGTCTATACTATCAAAATAGATGAATCTGTTGCTACGTGTTTGACTGCTAAACATGATTTTTCTATATTATGGCATAAACGATTAGGACATGCAAATTACCCTTTGATTCATAGATTGATTACAAAAAAATTAATTAGAGGAATAGAACAAGATATAAAAATCAATCTTCCTTTATGTGATACATGTGTGAAATCCAAACAAACTAGAACTAGTGTTAAACCCATAAATTCATTAAATTCATCCAATGTGCTTGAACTAATTCATATGGATTTATTTGGACCCGTAGAACCTTCTACTCTAGGGGGAAAACATTGGTGTTATGTGTTAGTTGATGACTATTCTAGGTTTACATGGACATTCTTTCTAAAAACAAAAGATGAAGCTTTTAAATCATTTGATAACTTCAGAAAAAGGGTTGAAAATCAGAAAAATATGAAAATAAAAATTATAAAAAGTGATAACGGTGGTGAATTCAAAAATCTAAAATTTGAAGAATTGTGTGAAAAACATGGAATAGAACATAATTTCTCTAATGCTAGGACACCTGAACAAAATGGAATTGTATAAAGAAAAAATAGAACTTTACAAGAGATGGCTAGATCTATGTTAGTTGAGAGTAAAGTTCCTAAATCATTGTGGGGTGAGGCAATTAATACTGCATGTTATACAATAAATAGGATTAGTATTCGAGATATTTTAAAGAAAACACCCTATGAACTCTTTAAAAACAAAACCCCTAGAGTAAGTCACATGCATATATTTGGTTCAAAGTGTTTGTACATTTTAATAAAGATAGATTTGATAAGTTTGAAGAAAGAAGTGAAGAGGGTGTGTTTGTAGGTTATTCAATTGATAAGAGAGGATTTAGAATATACATTCCTACAAGTAGAACTGTTATTGATTCTGTTCATGTTAAGTTTACGGATTATACTAATGTGAATGAGGTAGATAATGATGTTGTAGATAGATTTGTTGCATAACCTGAATTGAATCCGTGTCAAAATGAAATAACAAACTCTGAAATCAATACATCTGACGAACATGAAGAAGAAATAGAAAATGATGAAGAAGAAAACAGTGACAACTTAGAATACACTGTATCTAGGACAATTAAACATAAACCAAGTTATATACCCAATATGCCAAAATGTTTGAATAAACGAAATATTATAGGAGATGTGAATGAACCCATGAGAACTAGAAAATCATTTTGCAATCTTTGTGAATTCGATGCGTTTGTTTCTGAGTTTGAACCTAAGAAAATAGGTGAAGCACTTAAGGATACTGCATGGATACATGCTATGCAAGAAGAATTAAATCAATTTAAAAGAAATAAAGTTTGGGATTTAGTAGCACCACCTACAGATCAGTCTGTAATAGGTACAAAATGGATATTTAAAAATAAATTAGATGAATCTGGTAAGATAATTAAGAACAAAGCTAGGTTAGTTGCTCAAGGGTATAGGCAAGAAGAAGGCATAGATTACGGAGAAACATATGCACCTGTAGCTAGAATGGAATCTATACGTATGCTACTTGTATTTTCGTGCTATAAAAATTTTAAATTGTGTCAAATGGATGTGAAAAGTGCTTTTCTTAATGGCTTTCTTAAAGAACTTGNATTAAGAAGTTCATCTGTTACCAATTGCAATTATACAATTGTGTTGAGCACGAATTTCCTTACTAATAAAAATGCTATTTCGGGAAATGTATTACATAGGTACTTTTATAACAGATCTAATGAAAACTTTATCATTAAGAAAATTACAAAAAAATGGATTCTTAAAACTAACTGACCAATCAATAAAAGTATAATATTACATTAATTAAATTTTATTTACTCATGTATTTATTTACCTTATCGTGTAGGTTGATGTATTCTAGGCTATTTTATTTATTTGAATATATTATTTGTGTCAAATATTGATGATAGTAGTTATAATTGTTTCATTGTCTCTTACTTACGTATATATAGACTAATAGACAAGGACCCAGCTGGGAACCTGTGCAACTTAGAATCTGTTTTGCAGGTTTGGTATGTGGATAGTGGATGCTCAAAGCATATGACCGGAAATGTATCACTATTATCCAATCTCAGATCATGTGATGAAGGTAAAGTAACTTATGGAGATAAATCTCAAGGTAAGGTCACAGGTATTGGTGATTTCGTTACTGAAACGTATGTGATAAATAATGTGTTACTTGTTGATAACTTAAGACATAATCTGCTGAGTGTGAGCCAACTATGTGACAATGATTATGTGGTATGTTTTAATAAAAAAGCATGTATAGGAGTGTTAAATAATTGTGAAACATTTCGTGCTATTAGATCTAAGAATGTCTATACTATCAAAATAGATGAATCTGTTGCTACGTGTTTGACTGCTAAACATGATTTTTCTATATTATGGCATAAACGATTAGGACATGCAAATTACCCTTTGATTCATAGATTGATTACAAAAAAATTAATTAGAGGAATAGAACAAGATATAAAAATCAATCTTCCTTTATGTGATACATGTGTGAAATCCAAACAAACTAGAACTAGTGTTAAACCCATAAATTCATTAAATTCATCCAATGTGCTTGAACTAATTCATATGGATTTATTTGGACCCGTAGAACCTTCTACTCTAGGGGGAAAACATTGGTGTTATGTGTTAGTTGATGACTATTCTAGGTTTACATGGACATTCTTTCTAAAAACAAAAGATGAAGCTTTTAAATCATTTGATAACTTCAGAAAAAGGGTTGAAAATCAGAAAAATATAAAAATAAAAATAATAAAAAGTGATAACGGTGGTGAATTCAAAAATCTAAAATTTGAAGAATTGTGTGAAAAACATGGAATAGAACATAATTTCTCTAATGCTAGGACACCTGAACAAAATGGAATTGTAGAAAGAAAAAATAGAACTTTACAAGAGATGGCTAGATCTATGTTAGTTGAGAGTAAAGTTCCTAAATCATTGTGGGGTGAGGCAATTAATACTGCATGTTATACAATAAATAGGATTAGTATTCGAGGTATTTTAAAGAAAACACCATATGAACTCTTTAAAAACAAAACCCCTAGAGTAAGTCACATGCATATATTTGGTTCAAAGTGTTTTGTACATTTTAATAAAGATAGATTTGATAAGTTTGAAGAAAGAAGTGAAGAGGGTGTGTTTGTAGGTTATTCAATTGATAAGAGAGGATTTAGAATATACATTCCTACAAGTAGAACTGTTATTGATTCTGTTCATGTTAAGTTTACGGATTATACTAATGTGAATGAGGTAGATAATGATGTTGTAGATAGATTTGTTGCATTACCTGAATTGAATCCGTGTCAAAATGAAATAACAAACTATGAAATCAATACATCTGACGAACATGAAGAAGAAATAGAAAATGATGAAGAAGAAAACAGTGACAACTTAGAATACACTATATCTAGGACAATTAAACATAAACCAAGTTATATACCCAATATGCCAAAATGTTTGAATAAACGAAATATTATAGGAGATGTGAATGAACCCATGAGAACTAGAAAATCATTTTGCAATCTTTGTGAATTCGATGCGTTTGTTTCTGAGTTTGAACCTAAGAAAATAGGTGAAGCACTTAAGGATACTGCATGGATACATGCTATGCAAGAAGAATTAAATCAATTTAAAAGAAATAAAGTTTGGGATTTAGTAGCACCACCTACAGATCAGTCTGTAATAGGTACAAAATGGATATTTAAAAATAAATTAGATGAATCTGGTAAGATAATTAAGAACAAAGCTAGGTTAGTTGCTCAAGGGTATAGGCAAGAAGAAGGCATAGATTATGGAGAAACATATGCACCTGTAGCTAGAATGGAATCTATACGTATGCTACTTGCATTTTCGTGCTATAAAAATTTTAAATTGTGTCAAATGGATGTGAAAAGTGCTTTCCTTAATGGCTTTCTTAAAGAACTTGTGTATGTCAAACAACCCCCGGGTTTTGAAGATGTTCAAAATCCTGATTATGTTTATAAATTGAATAGAGCTTTATATGGCTTAAAACAAGCACCTAGGTCTTGGTATGAACGATTGAGTAACTACTTAGAGAAACATGGTTTTAAAAAGGGCAATGTTGACAAAACATTGTTTGTGAAAACGGTGCAAAATGAGTTAATTCTAGTGCAAGTATATGTTGATGATATAATATTTGGAAGTACTAACCAAATTTTGACAGATGAATTCTGTAATTTAATGTCAAAAGAGTTTGAAATGAGCATGCTAGGAGAGTTGGCATTTTGCTTAGGAATGCAAGTGAAACAAATGAACTCTGGAATTTTTATTACTCAATCCAAATATATTAAGGAATTACTTCAGAAATTTGAATTGATTAATGCTAAAGGAATGAAAACTTCAATGGAGACGAATTGCAATCTTGATTTATGTGAAAACGAAGAAAAAGTAAGTGAAACTATGTATCGAAGTATGATTGGTTCTTTGCTTTACTTGACTGCATCTAGACCCGATATCTTATTTAGTGTATGTTTTTGTGCTAGATTTCAATCTTCTCCTCGCGTGTCTCATATGAAAGCAGTGAAAAGAATATTTCGATATTTACTTGCTACTACAAATTTAGGCATCTTCTACCCTAAAAGTGATAATTATGACTTACTTGCTTATAGTGATGCCGATTATGATGGTTGTAGGATAGATAGAAAAAGTACTAGTGGATCTTGTCATTTTCTAGGAGAAAGTTTAGTAGCTTGGAATTGCAAGAAACAAAATACTGTTGCTCTTTCATCCACTGAAACTGAGTATGTAGCCCTATCACATTGTTGCACACAAGTCTTATGGATGAAATCACAATTGAGTGATTATGGAATTAGAATACCCTCAGTTGATGTGAAATGTGACAATACAAGTGCCATAAACTTAGCGAAAAACCCTATCTATCACTCTAGAAGCAATCATATTGAAATTAGACATCACTTTATTCGGGATCTAGTAGAAGACCAAATAGTTAAGCTAAGCTTTGTTAATTCTGAAAATCAACTAGCAGATATCTTCACCAAACCCCTTGACCATAATCAGTTTGTTAATTTACGTAATCATCTTGGTCTAATGCTTTGTCCTTAACACCATATAAGTCTCTAAATTTCTTAGATTGTTGAAAATGCTAATTGTATCTGCTCTTACTTAACGATGATCTTTGTTTGCCATCTCGTGTTAATTGTATGTGTTATCTCTTAATTGTTCATATTTGTCTCGGATTCAGGGAGAGATTGTTTACATCATATATATGTTTTAGACTATAAGGGGACATGCATCATTTCTTTTACTTTCACATATTGAGATATTGATTGTTAGATAATGGAATCCATATGAAGAAGCGATGAAATTGAACATTATAGAAATGTGTAGGATATTGTCATTTAATATCAAATCCAAATTTGTGAAATAGTTATTTTTAAAATATATTTTGCTATGATTTAAATGGGTGTTTGTCCCTGTGATTTGATTCGTCTAGATGTGATCCAAGGACGGGAATTGTATTGGTGAAAATACGTGTGCAAACAACTTCGATAGATAAAGTAGAACCCGAAAATAAAACAAAAGAAAACAATGACCTCCGGAGCGCCCGATCGATAACAATGTTGATCGTTATCCAATTACACCCGATCGATAACAATAACAATATCCAAACTTAACAAATTGTACAAACTCCGTAACTAAAAAGAGTAAGTCAATCTCTTAAAGGAACTACTAGAAAGTAGAAACAAATTAATTTCTCTTGATTTTTTATAATTTCTCCCAATCTTATATTATTATAATTAACTAAAAGTGTTTATACTATAAATATAATTATAAAATAAATTAATTTGATTACAATACACAAATTCTCTAATTTTGTAGAAAAATTCTTGATTCATAATGGATTAGACGAAAAAATGATATATATAGTTTTGTATTTGACAATTTTGATCTCAAAAATTTTATAATTTAATAATTATGATTTTTAGAATATATTATGGGAAAATCAAGTTTATACTTTGTCATGTTCGTTTAGCTATTAAATTACTCTATGATAAATCAAATTTCATGAACATTTTTGCACTTTGGGGGTCATATTTGTCCAATTTTGCAAATACACATGACAAATTTTGACAAAAATGTAAAGTTTATTCTCTAAAATAATTTATCTTAATTATAATATTACAATAACTAAATATCAAATAAAAAGAACGTCATTCTAATTCTTAAACTTTTGTACCTAAAGAAAGATATATAAGTGAAAGTGTATGGGCATTGGATTCCAAATGCTACACAAAAAGCTAATAATTTAGCGAGAATCTAGAACATGTATGGAACAAAAGCCACGAAGTATTGTTTATCTTCATTTGCTTACTACTTACGGTTTTACATTCTCCACTAACTATACGAATATATTACAAAAATATCATCCAAGATATTAATATCCAAGCCATACACACAATCTTGAATTGTGGTAATTATGATCCTAACATTTTGAATAAGCAAAACATGTCCTCGCGCTTTACATTATTTGGCAAAATCGATCTTCAATGTTTAATTGTTATTGCAAAATTCATCATCAAAATTTTCAAATTTGACAATTGGAGAACAAAAAAGATAATTGTACAATCAATTTCTGTTATATATTACAAAATAAATCACTTACATGTATGTGCCAAGTTTTGCGTCTATTGCCCTCCGCATATATGAATAAACAAATACAAATGCATCATATCAAAGAAGAATAAAAGACAAGACATTTACATCGCTATTTAATTGAGCGAAAAATTTTAGGGACTAATTTTGTCAAACTAATAAAGTTCAAGGTCTGTTTTGATATTATGTGCAAATTATGAGGAACAATATTGCCATATCCAAGATTTGAGGACGAATATTGAACTTTTAGGATCAAATTTTGTTTAATTTTATAAACTTCGAGTATAAATATTAAAAAAATCAAAGTTTGAATGTTTGATAACAATATATATATATAAAACAATGGGAACTAAATTGATCAACATTTGAAGACTACTTAGCCATTTTGTCGCATATGCTTTGTTCATTCACTGATTTATACCTTATCAAGATATTTGAAACTCTTAAAGGTTGAGAAAACGGATAGAAAGCATCATAATATCTAGTCAAATTCCATTAAAAAATATGCTTTCAGTTTCTATCTCTATATATATTCTTCATTCGCAAACCGAACTCGAGACAAAAACATTTCTTATCTCAAGAAAAATGGCTCAAAAGGGTGCTGACCTTTTCAAGATTGGCAAAGAAGGCTTTGCTATAATTGATGAGTATTTCGGAAGAGGAAAATTACGTTATCCACACAAATTTGGAATCATTCATAGCCCTGCTCCTGCTCCTGCTCGTGCTCGTGCTCCTCCTCCTGCTCATGCTCATGCTCATGCTCATCCTCATGCTCATGCTCCTAGAAATTACAAAGAAAATGATAATCAAATTAAGAACAGGTATGTTGATCACCGTGAATTTCACGGTGATCCGATGATCTTCAATGAACAGAGGAGGGCTTTCTAATCAGCCCTTTTCTTTTTAGATGTACATATTAGAGTCTTGTTATTGAAACTGGCTGTAGTTACTTGTTGTAGTCTTGATTTGCAGAGCCAGTAATGCTGTTGCTGGTCTCATGCATTTCTAATAATATAGTTTCTATTGCAAAGCCTGTAATACAAGCTTATGCACTTTAAGAATTGTAAATATTGCAGTTTATTCAGCAAGAAAATATTATAAATAACAAATGAATGAACCTCTAAAGCTTACAAAGTCATATTATGAAGAAAATGATAATTGCAAAGCTATCAATAAAAGTTTATGCACTTAAAGATTTGTAAATATTGCAGTGTATTCAACAAGAAAATATTATGAAGAAAAAATGAATGAAGCTCTAAAGCATGAAAAACCAATAAAATCTTAACTTTATTATGACAAATAAATAAGTTTTATTTTAAAAAAATTTCAAATATGAATCTTATTTTACGCAAATAATCTCTTACTGATTCCAAAGGTATGTATTATTAATGATGATATTGTGTTATTATTATTACTTATTGTTTCATTATCAACCTCAAATTAAAATAGAAAATAGTCAAAATGTCTCTTGGGATGAGTGGATTATCTTTGGACCCGTCGAAACTATAAATGAGAATTTTCCAAAGAATGGATTTTTGAAGCAGCATCTAACCCGTTATTCTATAAATATGATGATATCAAATAGAATGATAATCTTTATTTTAAAAGTTGAAAATCGAAATACAAGATAATTGATAATCTCAAGCAATCATATGTTTGTTGAAATTAATAACTATTGAAAATAACAAACATATGCAAATCAATTGACAAGAATATTTCAATCTTTTATATGACAATTGCTTTGTAGAAAAACAAAGCATTTGAAATATGAAGAAATACAATGGAACACTATAAATAAAAATTAAGATTTTTCTAAAGAAGTGCAATTTGGAAACTATGTAGATTCCAATACAATTCAATGCCTCCCAAACTCGAGCGACAATGACCAGAAGAGCTTAGAGTCAATGTCCAATTCATAAGGACATTCACATCATTTTATGTTCACATATTTTTTTCTCTCTTTACATCATCTTTTTCTTTATCTAATACTTATATTTTATTTTATGTTTTATTGATTTATTATAAACAAATGCTTATAAGTATGATAAAATTTTATCTACAAATATTGAAATAAAAAATAACACAATTAATACCAGACTTCATGAACTAACATATTTAATAAAAAATCTAAATATAATAAATAAATAATTAAATATAAATAATAAAAATATTTAATTTTTTAACCATAAGAAGAGAGTAGTTACACTCTTTCTCCTCGGATTCCACCATGGTGGCTGGAAACAAAATATCATTCCACTCCCTCGCATTCTTGTCAGGACGAATTCGTATGTACGCTTAGATTCTACAAAGTTGTAGAGGATTTTTTGCAAAAATATCCGCTGCAAAAAACGGGTTTTTGCAATCTATTCATCTATATCAAAATTTTTTACAACTTTTACACTCTGATGAGTAGATTGGTAAAATACTTTTTCTGTGACGGATAGATTGACAATACATTATATATACCAATAGATTATATTAATAAAAATTAATATTTTTCGAAAGAAGTGTATTTTGGAAAGTATGTAAATTCCGATGCCATAAGTGCTTCAGAAACAAGGGTGACAATGACTAGTAGCTTAAACTCAGCATCCAATTCGTTATTCTAAGTCAAAACTCTATTGGATTGGGAGAACTAGAAGTCATATAAATGTACTACAAATATAATATTTTATAATGTGTACATTTATAATAAAATATAAATGTACTACAATACCTTATTCTAGCATCATATAAATGTACTACAAAGACAAACTAGAGTGTAGAATAGTAATATGTGGATCCTTAAAAATGTAATTATGACATTGTCATCAATATTTTTCAAAATAGGACACATTAATAACACTATAAATAAAATATAAACGCCAACAATAATATATATAGAGAAAATTAAGAGTATGATTTATAAAATAAATAATCGCATAACTAATTGATTTGAGTGAATATGGAAGAAAAAAAGAAAGATTAAAAATTTATATAAAAAATATAGTATATATTACAAGATTGAATAATGATATTATATGCAATATATGGATATTCATACATCCTAAATGAGCTAAAAAAACTTTTCCAATTGACTTATTTTTTCATGGGTTGGGTTGCTTTATCTATAATGGCCATGGCCCGACCTAACCAATTTAAAAAACAAGATTCAATACCCTTATTTTAATATAAGCTTTTATTTTTATTAAATTTTTATCAATGCTTTCAAGGGTGAGCTTTGATCTGGCCCAACGAGTTGACATAACGGGATATGAAATTTTCTTAACTCGTCAATGAATAATCCAATGGGTTATTAAACTTTTTTGACTTGTCAACGGGTTGACCCAACAACTTATGAAACTTTCTTAATTCATAAACAGATTGACCAACTGTGTTATGAAACTTTCTTGATCCGTCAAGGAGTTCATATAATATAAATTAGAAATTTTAAAATAAATTTAAATTCTATAATAAAAATAACAATAAAATTTTGGCACATATCAACATTTTAACCAGTACGGGTTTACTTGTACGGGTTGCCAGATTGATTTTGAGGCTCAACTCTTACACTTATTTTCCACAGCCCGATCCATGCCCACCCCTAAACACTCGTTTGGTTGTAATGGTTAGATTATATTTGTGATTAAGTATGCTAAAGTTATATTGAAATGATATGACTAATGAATACTAAACTTGTGTGGTTAGTAGGATTTAGGGATGGCAACGGGGGGATATAGTACAGTTATACTAGTAATCGTTACCCACCCCACCTAAGATAATGTCTACTCGTTACCCGTCCCACCCCCGCCTCATGTTTTGTTATCCACACACTCCCCACCCCGCATCTGTTATGAATTAATTATTGGGTATGCAGTTAACCAACGGTTTTCAAATTTTTTTTTTTTTAAAATAGTAAAATATTCATCTTTAAATAAATCTTAAAACAATAATATAAAATTAAATAATTCTTTCGATTAATATAATTTTAACTTTGATGTTTTTATCATCAAAACCAATAATATCATTTTCCATATTCTCTATGGTCGGACAACACTCAAGGGTTTTAAAAATATTTAAAAGCAAATGTAAATAAATAATTATCATGTTAACATATATTAACAAATGCAATTAATGAATAAATATTAAAAATTATTAAGTCACTTTAGATCAAAGTCTACAAACAACTTTTAGCACACATCAACGCTTTTAAAGTTGTTAGATGAAGTCTATTACGATTAGGACTTAGAATTCGACCACTTGTTCTAGATGCTGACTCAGAACCAACAGTTAAACACCCCAAAAAATCGAAAAAAACAATAGGAAAACGACAACTGAAAATAAGATCTACGTAACAAGAATTCGAACCTTAAAGAAGAAGACTAAATAATGGGTAAGAATCAATTTGAAATTATTGAGAAGGAGATAAAAAAATTAAAAGAATTTGAAAAGGGAAAAAGTTGGTAGAATTGGTAATAAGTGAGTCTCCTAATTAAGGTAAAGATTTTAAAAATATTAAATATATTTAATAAATATAAGTGGGCGTATACGGTTATTTAAATGAATAACCGAACGGGTAACATAACGCTAATGTATGAAACCACTAATAGACCCATTTAAAATGGATATAAAATTTTCTTTCCCGCCCCATTTCCAAGACAGATAATCCAAATTGCCATCCATACTAGGATTGTATATTCTAATATATGACTAACGTTGGAAAATTTATTTGATTTATTGATTTCAAATAATATAAAATTAATCATACCATATAAAAACATTAACAATGCATTACTAATATACATAAGTCAAAAGTTACGAGATTTATTAAAAAACAATTAATGTTGTAGAATTCTTAAAAACAAAGATTGGCTAGTAAACCATTACAAATTTCTGAGAATACATGTATAATTAAATTAAATTACTCAAATGAAATTTACTTGAACAACTCGTGTTTCATAAACCCTAGAGACAACTATTATTTGGGAGACAGAGAATGTAGAGAGAAAAGATGATAATAAAGAAAATACATAAAAAAATAAATAAAATTCATATTATATTTAAATGATGGTAAAATTATAATTTTAGATGTTGGGATAATATATGATAAATTTATCTTACCAAAATGAAATGATTATTTTATCCAGCATTTATGATATGTAACTTAATTAATGTAATAAATTAATATACCTAATAAATGGATTACACAATATTAAAATATTTATGTAGGAGAAATATTTTAAACCAAACACAATAACAATAATAATTAATTAGATTTACGTAATATAGTTAATCGCTTTTAAATCTCAACTATTGAATTATTGAACTAAATTCTCGAATTAGAGGTTCATATAAACTTGTTTTGTATATATTTAACAAAGAGAGGTTTTTGTAACTTTGAAATAATGTAAAAGTGGTGCTCCAAAATTTATAAATTGCATACAAAACCTTAAATATTGATATAATGTATGTCGTTGATCTCCCCAACTATTTATAGTTGTAAACGCTTTCAAAGTTTAAGAATTGTGTGGTTAGCTTCCTAAATTAAAAAACTTATTTGACCCTAACTCTCGTTAATATTTTAAATGCTCCATATTTGTATTTGACCTTTTGATCATAAAAAGATGTAATGATTATGTTTCCAAACTTTGAAAAATAACATATAAATTGTCAAAACCACTCGTATGAAAAAAGATGAAAACCACTATTATTCACTCGTGTATCATTCTATAAAGGTTTTGAAACTTTTTGTATGTTATTTACAAACTTTGAGTAAATCGTTTTTATATTATTTTAAAAATCGTAGGCCACTATCGAATGTCTCATTTAATAATATGAAAATTTTCACTTTGTCTCTCAAATTCCTCCAAAACCAGATTTTAGTCATTTGATTCAAAAAATTAATATTAAGTTCTTCAAATTTAATATATTAAATATGAATGAGTTAATTCGAATTTCTTTGAATCAAATGACTAAAATTGAATTTGGAGGAAATTGGAGTGAATCAAAATCAAATTTTTCCTTTAATAATTTTTTAAAATTATAGTTGTATGAAATTAATACTATCAAAAATAAATTATTTTAAATGAATATTATTTTCAGCCATTAAATGCAGCTGAGCAGCAGTACATGGTAAACAACAATTCCCATATACAATATGATTCAATTTATTTTTCACCTTAAACACACGTGTGGAGTATTGATGGTTGATGTTGAAACTTTGAATCCTCAAATCTTATATTTTGTTAGTATATTAATTAAATGATAAAAAATATATATCGAATGATCATGTAATATTTGTGTTGTGGTTTCCTTTAGGGGTACCAACAGTCATCGAAGTCTTATCACAATTAATGATCAAGAGTCAACTTTTATTCGTTATTTGTGGAAACAACTTGAAATATAGAAAATGGAAAGAACGCATATGATTTTAGCGTGAAAAACTTCTTTGAGAAAGGGAAAAAAACCACCGGATTAAGAGTTTAAAACGCTCCTAATCAATACATTAATCGAACAGTTAGATTACAACGGTAGAAGACTTAAAACGATGATCGCGTCAAGAGATCCAAATCGTGCAAGAAAAGAGTCATTGTGTGTGCTAAGTGTTAAGGGGTAGAACGCCCATTATGACATTAAACACAAATAATGTCAAATGTTACCGATTATTATGACCTTTAACGACTGATAGGAGAGACAAATGCGGAGTAAATAAAGATATTTCAACCCTCAAAAAATCTATATATACGAGAAACTACGAGAAAAAAGAGTTTGAGTTTTGAAGATATTTTTGTGGCATTTGATTCCCAAAAATAGTTTAGCATCTAGTCTTCATCGAGATTGCTAAATTTAGTTGTACACAACCCTATTCGTTATAATGCATTCGAGCGTTATCTTTTTTGGTATTGTAGTATTTTTCATATTTTATGGGGTTATTCACGTAAAATATTATGTACATATCTACACTAACAACTGAATTTAACCAACATTTAAATCTTCAAGAAATAGCAATAATTTAAATTTTAAATAAAATGAAATATTTTTTTGTAGAAATATTTATTTATTTATTTTATACTAGAAATTCAAATAATAAACACACATACTCTACTATACTAATAACTGCATGCTTCACCTAGTTATAGCCTTTTCTTAGTTTCGTTGCTCCAGAGCTCAAACAATTCTTCCTCGTCTTCTTCTCCAACACCAAAATAATCATAACGACCTTCTTCTTCTTCACCATTAAAACAACCTTCAAACGGTGATGAAAACCCAAATAAATCTCCAAATCCCAGCTCTCCGTTTGCTAAATAACTGAAATCTCCGACCAAATTTCCGGCGCCACCGCCGCCGCTGCTACAACTCCCGTCACCTTCTTCTATAAACAAAGCATCTGGATCAAACTGAACCATTAATTCATCTTCATTTGCTTCAACCGGTAACGGTAAATCAAGACTGGAGAAAAAATCTTCAAAACTAGTTTCTTCAATTAAACCCATTTCTTCACCAACATATTTATTCATAACTTTTTCAGTAGCAGCAATTCGGATTAACGATTCGGGCTTTTTCGGAACAACAAAGCTTGATGACCCTTCGATCTTATCTCTACGGTGATAAAAACTTTGTCGGATTCTTGGCCTACAACGGCACACTTTCCTGCTTAAATGGGAATTCCAGTAGTTATCATTGTCTGTTCTTCCTTGTAAATGCTTCGCGATCATGGACCACCTTAACAAAAAAATTGCCTTTATCACATTCAAATAACGATACATGTTGTAATTATAAAGTTCGAACGAAATAACAACGAAAATGTACACGAATATTATTGAAATATTGTCCCACATCGATTGCAAAAACAGAAATATTATAGTTTATAAGGAAAGTGATATCATAAATAATTGATTCGATCCAAATCTTTTCAATGTGCTTCATTTTTCTTATGGACTGAGTTACACTACATTCTCCCAGCACACTGAATCCTGAATTTCTATAAATATGACGTATAAGGGGATGAAAACACAGCGTAAAACACTTGAACAATTCAATTACTATGGTACCTCTTCCCTCTTACAAATCATTTCCAATTTTATCTCAATTCCAATGTGGGACATTTTAACATTCTCATATAATCGATAACTAACGATAACAAAATCTTACTGTTTCCCATAATTTCATGCAAATCAAGTATAATTTCTTCTTCATCTTGAGTAAATTTGCCTATCTTCATATCAGATCTTAAGTAATTCTTCCATCTCAGTCTACAACTCTTTCCGCATCTCATCAAACCTCGACGAAAGCAAAAAAATATTTACGATTCGATAAAAAACGAAGAAATTTACGGTATTTTCTACCTGCATTTTTTGGGAGGAGTCTCCAGCGACCTTCACCATGAGAATTAATGTAATCTATGAGCTTTCGATCTTCTTCAAGGCTCCATTTTCCTCTCTTCAAACCCTTTTTCTCACAGCAGGGCTTTCTCCCCATGTAATGAAGATTTCTATGGAATTGTAAGTGTTTTAGGGTTAGGTTTATATAAATAAGTTATTTACCCTAAATGGAAATTTGAGCTTCCATTTTCATTTCATTATTATTTTTTTCAAATATTTAATTCGGAATAGGCTAATAGACAATACGTAAATATGAAAAATAGGACAAGATTAATGTAATGTATCATTTATCAATAAAACCCATTTAATTAATAGGAAATTAATTAATACGGATTTTATTCGTACATTTAACCAAAATGTATGCATATATAAAATATGTGAGTTGTGTATGTTTTCCCTATGTATTTTAAATTATGATTGTGGTAACTGTGATTTCAAAGTATAAAGATAGTAAAATTAATCTCATACTTAATAAGTTTTGGTAAAACCAATATCCAAAATTTAATATGTATGACATAATTAGTTCATAAAATTTTAATTTAAATAAGATCTTCAGTTAAAATCAAATTTCATGAACCAATTTTATCATTTTTGGGATCTGAATTATCAAATGTTGCAATCTTAAATGATAAAATTTGTTAAAACCTTAAAGTTTGTATACTGAATATGCCATTAAAAATTATTGATACCAAATTTGTCAAACTATTAAAGTTTGGATACTAATACGTCAATTTCTCATTTGGAAACCACTCAATTTTTTTCGTTTATATACGTTAAATTTTTAGATGTACGGTCAATTTATATTAGAAAGTGACAAAAATATATAAGGGAAAGAAAATTACAATATAAAATATATTATAAATCATTCAAATTTACTTTCATTCTCAACACTCCCCTAGTGGAATCACTCGACAATCCGATAAATTCTAGATTCAAGTAAGTTTATATTGAGGAATGTTCACAAATATAACATATAATTGATAAATTCAATTATTATGCTACATATCTTATATTATAAAACCATTCCAATTTAAAACAAAGAACATATGTAAAATAAATAATTAATTAGTAATGTAACAATTATTAATACTTTACGACAATAGGAATTTTGTTTAGGGACCACCCTGAAACACATATTTAAAGGCAAGGACCATTTGATCTTGTTTTTAATTTCTATTGATGAGAACTTTAGGATCGGGTACCTTGTGATGGGTGAGGCCCATCAACCGTTGGGCCGATTCAAATAGTGAAAATGAACCCCTACAGCCCATTTACACACGTAAGAAAGAGCGGCCCGATGTTTAACGAGAGGACCGAAGATAACCTTAACGAAATAAAGCGTTTTCTGCCAGCTGGCTTCGGGGTTCGGTCCGAACGGTTACAGAACGGTCACGAACTCACGTTTTCCACGCTTCGGGCCTTCCCACGTTTACCACGCTTCGGACCCGATCACGCAGACCACGCCTCGGTCCCATCCTCGTTTTACATCCTGCGATAACGACCTCAAACAAACATGTTAGAGGCGATTACAGAGCGTGATTTACACACGCTATAAACTCTATAAATACAGGGCAAGACGACGGAAATAGTAGGACCCTTTGGACGCGGAAGAACAGATCGTTACCCTGCCGGAATTCTTACCGCTTTCTTTTCCTTGTCATTTTCTTTAGCCTCTGCTCTATTGATTATGAATTATTCGATTAGTGAACATGCTAAGAGCATAATCTGCTCTTTGTCAAGTGGTTTTCACCCCAATTCCTGGGGTTTCCAGTATACAACGTTGTGCATTTACTTATTTCCAGCTTTTAATCGTCTTCCACATCTAAAACAAATCAGAACCGAGTTCGTTTGTTAAACGAATCGGACGACTGTTGGCACCCCCTAAAAAGGGACCATAACAGTTTGGCGCCGTCCGTGGGGACGATTCTCTAAATCCATTTGAGTTTTCTACCAGGGATAGGATAATCAAAGGCATGGAGACTGGAGCTCCGACAAATAATAGTGACGTGCTTCCTGACAGTCTTCCAGCACCAACATTCACTTTACAGGATCTGGAAGCTGTCGTAAGGAAGGTGGTACTGGAAATTACGTCAGAGAAAAGTGGAACAGAACCACCGGCTGTATCACGCCATGTTCCCAAAAGCAGAGGATATGAGAGTGATCCTGACGAGCGCAATACTGATGAAGAAGAAATCATCAGGCGGGGAGTGACAATTGATGAGCTCACCAGGGAGTTGGAGAGCATGCGTGTGTTGAGGGATTGCGAACCTAATCTGGGACGCAATCTTGGTTTATTTAACAGGATCATGGAGGCCCATATCAGAAGAAGTAAGGATGATGACTGGTGGCATAATTTGCATGCGGTCCAGACATCGTCTCATCAATCTGAAGGCGTATCAGCCGCCTTGGAGATTTGATGCTCCCCTTTTCTGAGGAAATCTGGGCAGCAGTCCCAGATCGGCATTATCGCAACCCCGAGGGGTTGCCGACATTTCGTGGTGATGGTGATCCGATCGATCACGTTGCCGATTTCGAATTACGCATGGGAACGGTTCGGGCCTCGGATTCATTAAAATGTCGCATCTTCGCGGCAGGATTACACGGCGATGCCCGAACGTGGTTTAAGAATTTGCCGGCCCGATCCATACAGTCGTATGACGGATTTATTTTAGCCTTCTCTGAGCAGTTCGCTCCAAATATAGGACCGCCCCAAGCAGGCAGGAACTATATCAGCTGAAATATATCCCGGTAATGATGAGCCTTCGGTCCTTCATGGAAAAATTCAATAGGACCTCCCGGGGCATCAAGCTCGAGCTCCGGGATAAAATCGATATTCTACAGCAGGTCCTAGGACCGTGCGGCCTTTCGGCCAGTTTGGTAAAAAGCCCACCATCAACCTTGGGGAAACTTCTTCAGAAAATCAACAAGTAAATTAAGGTGGATGAAGCGTTGGGGCTGGATTATCGGAAACCTAGCGGGATTTCTGAACCCGCACTTGATCATAGGGTTTCCTACCCTAAGAAGCAGTCGCGGGAAGTAGCGGCTGTAAGCGAAAAAGATGTCCCCCCGAAGCAGGAGGACAATCGGGTGTATTGCGAGCTTCATCATAATCGCGATCACCCGACCCTGAAATGCCCGCTGTTGAAAGGGGCAGTAGAGGCAATGAGTAAAGAAAAGCCCGACCGGAATGGTCAGAAGGGCAAGCGAACCGAATCCCCCCGAAGGGGCCACCAAGGTGACGATCGTCACAGGCCGCGGGGAAGATAATCGGGGACAACCCCGAAACTACAACGATCGGACGGAGGACCGAAGGTCTCCTCCGCCAGAGCAAGAAAGAGGCCAACACGGTCGCGAGAACCGTGGTCAGGGCGGAAAAAGAAGAAGATGGCGGGGCCGCGGCGGCAGAGCCCCACAGAATGAAGGTGGGAGACTGGAGCAAGCTGCTCCCCCACCTGCGCAAACTGGTGCCCAACCTCTTCGAAATGAGGCGGCACCCAGAGAAGTGGCCGGAGATATTTATGTTATCTTCGGGGGATTGAGAATAAATGAATCGGTCCGGGATCGAAAGAAAACTGCGCGCGGAGACTCTGCTGAGAGCTCCGAGTCTGTGGCGCTGGTAAAGTATGATCCTATGGAACGGTCCTCCTTCTTCAGAGAGGACATCACTTTCACCCCGGCTGATCGGGAAGGGATCATAGATCCATGCGATGATCCCCTTACCATTACTGGGATCATCGGAAATCGACGTGTCCATAGAATTTTAGTGGATACTGGGGCTTCGTGCAATCTAATGAAGCGCGAAGTTGCCGAAATGTTGGGAGTTGTTGCTCACGATCTCCCGATCGCAAACATAACTCTTTGGTCGTTCGACCAAAGGAGCGTTATTCCGGGCGGGAAGATGTTATTCCCCGTTACCCTTGGAGAGCCATCCAAGGACCGCTCTGAAGACCAAGAATTCATTGTCGTTGAAGTCGACTTGGCTTACAACGCTATTATCAGACGGACTTGCCTTAGTAAGTTTGAGGCGGTCCCTTCTACTTATCACATGATGCTCAAAATCCCCTCCATTCATGGAGTTATTTCTGTTAAAGGGGATCAGAAAGTAGCTAGGCAATGCTACATGAGCTCGTGCCGAACTTTGGCACCGGTTAAAAGGGCCCGGGTGGATCTGCTGGAAGAACTGCCGAACTCGAGGCAAGCAATGGAACCCGAAGGGTTCAAATTGGTCAACCTGGTTGAGGATGACTCAACCAGGACAACTCGCTTCGGGGCACATCTGGTCCTTAACTTTGAAAAAAAACTGATCCACCTGCTGAGAAGCCACGTTGATATATTCGCATGGACCTCGGACGATGTTCCAGCGATTGACCTATCCGATAGCGAACAAACGAGTCCTCCCAAGGGAATTCTTTGAAGGCGATCTCGTCCTCAGAAGCATTAAGGTGCAGATGTACGTTGGAAAGCTGGACAGAAATTGGGAATGACCGTATCGAATATCGAGGAAATTGGAATCAGGTGCATATAAACTTGGAATGTCATGAATTTAAGGCGATATTTCTTGTGAATCTTCGATTAATATGTTTGACTCAATGAAATACATTCTCTTAAACGTAAGTAGAAACAAGTAAATACAAATACAAACTATTTCTAATGGAATGATGGACCGATCTTGAAGTTTGGTGGAGTAGGACGAATCTGGACTGGTGACCGAAGCTTCTTGTCCGCAAGGCTCCCAAATTGTAGTGACCGCTCTGACGAGTCAAATGCTCCTACACTTGCTCAGCCCCATGGATGAGCTGTCATTTTCCCAGAACTCATTACGAACTAAAACACTCTCTTCAACGGCATTCAGTCTTTAGGAATGACTCTTTGTACCTACGACATCTGCTGCGATAAAAGGAATGGTAGTCAACATATCGAGACACAAGATCGGTCCTAATATAAGACGTATTATGAGCAAAGCTTGGCCAACAAAACCTAAGGGACTTTATTAGAACCAAGGTTCAGCTGAAGCTTGTAAAGACTCATATTAAACGCAAACTATGCCTATCCAATAAAGTACTGACCCCAAGGACGGAATAAGAGTGACCTATACACCATGTCAAACGACCGATCCAATCAAAATTGATATGAATAAACCAAACACAACGTCTGGGACCGATGGTTAACTACCTGTGAGTGTCACCGATCTTATACTTAGTGATTAAAACAACTTCGTTAAAGTAAAACTTATTTTACTTAGAAGTTAGTTATGTCACTTCGTTTTGGTGATTAAAATAATCAAAGTTGAAGAATGAAAAAGTTTTATATTGAATAAAGAGAAAGGCAGATACAAAGTAATGACTAGATCTAACTAATCTGCCCTTCCTCTTTATCTTCCACTTCGGGCTACTGGGTTCGGTCCGGGCCGCGAGCCGCTTCAATTCTTCTTCTTGATCGACCATCTTCTGGTTGACCGCTTTCTCCATCTCTTCAAAGAGATAGAAGAAGGGGTCTTCTTCTAGAACAGGTTCTTCCAAGGTCGGAATAACCTGAAACTTGCCATCTCTTTCAAGTGTCTCGATCATCTTCCATCGCTCGTCCGAAGGGGAAAGCCCGAACGTCTGGATAACTTGATCTCGCATGATATCCAGATACTTTGCAGTATAAACCCTGTGTATGTTATCCGCTAAAGCGAATAACAAAGGGGACTGAGCGAACCCCAGAACCGCTTCCCGAACCGAACCTTCTGCCAAAGTGCGGGTCCTTGTCAACTCTTCCTGCAATGTCGTCTTCTCTTCCTGGGTGGGTCCGAAGGAGAAGCTCATTCATCTTATTCCTCTTCTCCTGGGCCGACCTTGGACTTCGTTGATTTGTGCTTCTTTGGCCCGCAGTTTGGCCTCCAGGTCGGCAATGCGTCCCTGAGCTGTTTGTCCCGCCTTTTGCAATGTCAAGTTGATCTTGGACTTGTTGGGAATCAACGCTACCACCCTGGTTCTTCTCCATGGTGATAGCAGTTGTGAAGGCTTTCCTCAATATCTGCATAAGACAAAAATTCTTAAGTAAAAGTTCGGGCCTTCATGTGAAGGGAAAATTACCTTAGTCGTGAGGTCGAGGAAGCCTTCCATGATCTCTTCCCCAGTCACATCCGTCTGGACGTTCTCTTGGTTCTGCTCTCCATAAAGGCGGAAGTCCTTTAGGAAAGCAGTCCTCCAGGAGGTAAGCTTCCTCCCCTTGCTGAACCTGTCCAGCAGGCCCAGAGCAACTCCCCAGTCGGAGTTGGTCTTCGGGCCCGATCCAGGCTCCTTCAAAACTATCCTCTTAGTGGGGACCGGAGCGCCGTCCCCCTTTCTCAGCCTTTTCTGCTCCTGTGGGGCTTCTGCTTCGGTCGCCCTTTTCCCTTTTCCTAAGGGGACCGGCGGCAGGGAGACGTTCACCTTGAGCTGAGGACCGGGGAGAACCTTCTCCACGGGAACGGCTTCCTGCAGCAACAAAGTAATAGTTTATCATTAATGAAGGAGGCATTACCAATTTGATAGAGGCTGTATAAGCTCAATGAACGAATCCGAGCCTTTATCACCTCCTCTACTACTCCAAATACCCGAAACGCAGGCCCATCCCCAGATGAGGGCTGCCCTGTGCAGCGAAGGGTCAACGTGCCCGCGCTGATAGTTTGGATAGGGAGGTTCCCTGACCCCGAAGGGGCCACCGTACCCCGCGTTGCTGATTCACTTCCTTCAGCACTGCCCGATGTTTCCCTCTGTCCCTCAGAAGGATGGACCGAAGCAGCTGCCATGCGTTTAAAGCGCGAGCTCGGCATTGTCTCAGTTGAATCTGCAAAACAAATACATAAGGATCAGGAAAGACTAAAATATAAACACTACATCATACCCGATCCTTCTGATGGATCTGAACTAGAAAAAACCCCCTTCGGGGCTGGGGCTCCGGTCCTACCCGCAACTTCTATTTCTATCAATCTTCTCTCCCGAAGCAGTTCTATTCGCCTAAGGTGTGCTTCGGGAGGTGGGAACATCGCAAGCGTGTTTGCGGTGTCCGTGCGGGAGGGGTTGAACCTACTTCGGTCCAACTGACCTATGCGTGGGTGGGTGAGGAGGGGCCATACTTTCAACAGATCCTCTTTGGGGACTGTTATCCACACGTAGCAGGCCTCCCACGCATGAAGAGATTCCTCTTTATCTACAATTGCACACTCTTTGGTGCGCACCGCTATATAGTACAACTTGCGGCAACCCAACAGACCCTTCCCCTTTCGGGAACCCACCAAGAACAGATTAAAGAAGTGTTCTAGGGTCGGGGCCCGATTCTGTTGGTAACAATAAAAAATAAACGCTACTATATACACATAACTGCCCGGGAACAACGCAAAAGTGGAGCAGTGAATCTCCTTAAGCACGGCCGCAACAAAGGGATGTAGCGGAAAACGAAGCCTGCACTTAAGAGAGGCGTAACTGA
Source organism: Utricularia reniformis (assembly GCA_009725065.1). Classification (NCBI taxonomy): domain Eukaryota; kingdom Viridiplantae; phylum Streptophyta; class Magnoliopsida; order Lamiales; family Lentibulariaceae; genus Utricularia; species Utricularia reniformis. Next base: position 131,419 of record RWGZ01000011.1, read on the forward strand.
CCGGAATGACCGTTGCCGGCACATTCATTTCCGCCGGAAGGAAACATGGAATATCTTCCCGTCCCTTCCAGATAGAGTAATGTGCCGGAATTGAAAACCTAGACCTAAATTCTTCAATGTCCAACTCAGACATAGAAGGATAACGAGTTTTGTGGGGAGCCATAAGTGTATACCTTAGGAAAAACGGATTGAAAAAGGTTTGGATGAAAAATCGGTTGAGGGCACAAAGAACTTGCTGCAATTTCTCCTTCGCGATAATGACGGTGAGGAGAAACAGTGCCCAGAATCCCGATTTAAGTATTAATCTCTCAGCCAATGGTGAACCGCCACGTAATACTGCCCAAAACAGCGACTGTACGGGGCGCACTCATCACGCCTCTTGAACTGCCGAATGTGAAGAGGCGCGGGTCAAGATATTAATATTTAAAGAATAACAAAGATAAAACTATAACTTAAATATACGTTATTGAGTTTCAAATGTAATTGGCTCATACACTAAGGCCAAGATCTGTCCCCTGGACTCTCACTATCTACAAGTACGGTCCCTCGTTCTCATGAATGTGCAAACATCATGTGATCGACATTGTATCACCTCTGCGATTGGCAATCAAGCCCGAGGGGCTAGTGATGAGAACTTTAGGATCGGGTACCTTGTGATGGGTGAGGCCCAGCAACCGTTGGGCCGATCCAAATAGTGAAAACGAACCCCTACAGCCCATTTACACACGTAAGAAAGAGCGGCCCGATGTTCAACGAGAGGACCGAAGATAATATTAACGAAATAAAGTGTTTTCTGCCACCTGGCTTCGGGTTTCGGTCCGAACGGTTACAGAACGGTCACGAACTCATGTTTTCCACGCTTCGGGCCTTCCCACGTTTACCACCCTTCGGGCCCGATCACGCAGACAACGCCTCGGTCCCAACCTCGTTTTACATCCCGTGATAACAACCTCTAACAAACCTGTCAGAGGCGGTTACAGAGTGTGATTTACACACGCTATAAACTCTATAAATACAGGGCAAGACGACGGAAATAGTAGGACCCTTTGGACACGGAAGAACAGGCCGTTACCCTGCCGGAATTCTTACCGCTTTCTTTTCCTTGTCATTTTCTTTAGCCTCTACTGTATTGATTATGAATTATTCGATTAGTGAACAGGTTAAGAGCATAATCTGCTCTTAGTCAAGTGGTTTTCACCCCAATTCCTGGGTTTCCACTATACATCGCTGTGCATTTACTTATTTCCAGCTTTTAATCGTCTTCCACATCTAAAACAAATCAGAACCGAGTTCGTTTGTTAAACGAACCGGACGACTGTTGGCACCCCCTAAAAAGGGACCATAACATCTATAAATAAGTCATTGGTATCTCACTTCTCATTAAAACTATATTACAATAAAATAATAAGTAATATAGATGTCTCCTTACCTATTATTACTTTTAGGACATTGCCAACCCACCAATTACTAGCAGAATGTTCAGAATACGAACAATTTTGATTGACAAAATGAATCGACAATTATAATGTAAGAAAAATAAAACGATACAAAAATATAAGGTGAAAAATCAAACATGAGTATACCCATGCGACAAATAAAATTAGTCCCTATAATTTCATAGTTTTTAAATTTTAGCAATTATGATCCTAAAAGTATGAAGATAGTAAAGTCGATACTCATATTTTGTAATTTTTGACGAATAAATCCTCAAATTTTATTGTGTATGATATAATTAATCTCCAAAATTTTCAATTTTGATAATTCCGATCCTCGTCAAAAATCAAAATTCAGGAGTTGGTTTTGCCACTTTAGGATCCGATTTGTCAAAAGTTACAAACTTAAAGGATCAAATTTGTCAAAACCTTAAAATTTAAGACTACATATGTCGTTACAAACTATGAAGACTAAATTTACCAAAACTAGAAAATTTTGGAATGAAGTTGTCATTTTTATATCAATAAAACATAATACAATTAAAAATCATCAGTACTAGTCAACTCAATGAATCTAATTCATAGACATAATGTTTGGATTAAGTAATTAAATATAAACAAATACTATATGGGGGGCAATGCCCCCCATATCTTGATTTGCGTGAATTTAGGATTGTATATACTATACAACCTCTAACTTGATATAATCTCATTTAATTTCCATATATGTGTATTTATCAAAAATCGATCTCCATTAGACAATCACATCTTATAAAATTGAACTCCTTCACAAGTCTCATTTTGTATCTCTTTGTTGTTCATCTCGACCGATCGCCAAATAAATCTTTAAAATGTGTCAATGTCCTACTCACATGGACAATATCTAAGATCATCTCATTCATAATATCAATTAATCGATCTTTTTTATATCTTATTTTTTAGTGTGATTTAAAAATGCAATTAAATTTGATCAGTTCGTTCTAACGTAACCAGCCAAAAATCAAGTGAGGTTCTTCAAAAAAACCCTAAAATCGGAAAACTCAGGAAAACCAATTTTTTATTTAGAATTTTAAAAATATATAAATTTATATTATATAATTCAATCACTATTTAACTACTAATTAAATATTTAAGACCAATTGACATCATCGATTATGCACATGCTAATACAAAATATAATGATATATTTTCATTTACACGAGAGTGTGCAGTCAAATGATGAATTGTATTTTTACCAATAGAGAAATATAACATGAATGGAAGTGTTGGGAGATCACGTGATGACCACGTGGAATATGTTTGTACACTTCAAGTTATTGTCTTAACTTCTGTGGGGATGAACAACTACCACTTAGAGGTATTTTCATAAACCACCATTTTGTCCTAATTTCATAAAACAATAATATGATATTATAATTATACGTTGAGTTTGTATAGCGATAAAATTCATGACAATGTCTTTCTTGAATAACCAATCAAGTTCATCTTGTTCGATTCAGTTCGTTTAGACACCTAATTGCAACATTGTATAGTAAATGGTAATATCCACAATGTAAATGACAACGTTTATTGAGGAATGAGGGGTAAAAATTTCATAAGACGATGGTCAAATATTACTAACCAATTATTTTTATATTATACATTCAAATCATACCAAATGTTAATTAAACTTTACATTATCATTAAATTTATTATTTATTAAAGAAATAAATAAACAAAACACCAATAAAAATAATGATTATAAGCCAAAGATATAATTATAAATAGTCACTTTTGGAGTAATTCCAATGTTTTCATACCGATCTTGAATTCCGTATCGGTACGGACTAGTATGAGCGATACGACTGGTATACAGGCTGATACCAAATTTTATTTTATTTTATTTTCAAAAAAATTAATATTTAATGAATTTTATAAGTTCGGACCAGGAAAAACTTGGAAATCGACTCTAATACCGGTACCCAATAGGAAAAACCGGAAAATCGACGAGTAATATTTAATTTTTATAAGTTGAATTTGAATCTTCTTATATAATAAATTGATAAATATTTTTACTTTTAAACTTATAGTTTATGCAACCTTCAACAAATAACAATTATTTTTATATTTGCTTTTATTTAATAATTTGAGTCGAGTCGAAAATTCAACTCTTACATTCTTGCCGAGTCGAGTCGTATCGTACCGAGTCGATGCCACATAGATTGTATATATATCGGGTTAACGAATCTTTGTATTACCAGATTATTACCGAAATAATTAAATTAGTAACCTAAAGAAAATACATAATTTTTAACTCATTCTTAATTTATATTTATCTTACTTCGAAAAATAAAAATAAGAAATTCTATAAACTTCATATCTCTTTTTTCCTAAATCAAGCATGTTAGATCCGTCTCGAACCGTTTAAAACTCGTCTCGTCTGGTATAACGGAAATTTAAAATAGTGATTAAAAGAGTATTTAGATATGAATAATTTAAAGTTAATAAAAATAGACATGAANATATCTTGATTTGCGTGAATTTAGGATTGTATATACTATACAACCTCTAACTTGATATAATCTCATTTAATTTCCATATATGTGTATTTATCAAAAATCGATCTCCATTAGACAATCACATCTTATAAAATTGAACTCCTTCACAAGTCTCATTTTGTATCTCTTTGTTGTTCATCTCGACCGATCGCCAAATAAATCTTTAAAATGTGTCAATGTCCTACTCACATGGACAATATCTAAGATCATCTCATTCATAATATCAATTAATCGATCTTTTTTATATCTTATTTTTTAGTGTGATTTAAAAATGCAATTAAATTTGATCAGTTCGTTCTAACGTAACCAGCCAAAAATCAAGTGAGGTTCTTCAAAAAAACCCTAAAATCGGAAAACTCAGGAAAACCAATTTTTTATTTAGAATTTTAAAAATATATAAATTTATATTATATAATTCAATCACTATTTAACTTCTAATTAAATATTTAACACCAATTGACAAGATTTGACATCATCGATTATGCATATGCTAATACAAAATATAATGATATATTTTCATTTACACGAGAGTGTGCAGTCAAATGAAAGAAGTATAAGTGAAAGTGTAAGGGCATTGGATTCCAAATGCTACACAAAAAGCTAATAATTTAGAGAGAATCTAGAACGTGTATGGAACAAAAGCCACGAAGTATTGTTTATCTTCATTTGCTTACTTCTTACGGTTTTACATTTCTTGACAAACTATACGAATATATTCCAAAAATATCATCCAAGATAGTAGTATACAAGCCACAAATGCGACACAAAAAATGATACTCACCATTTTATCGATTTGAAAAATTTGATCACCACAATTTTGTATCAAAATGATACACAATCAATCTCTGTAATTTCACAGTTACCATGTTTGAAGAAATTGGTTTTCAATGTTCAATAATTGTTGCAAAATTGATCATCAAATTTTTCAATTTTGACAATATTAGTCCAAAAATAATTGTATAATCAATTTCCAATATTTTATTTAAATGACAAAATTAATCACCTACGTGTATGTGCCAAATTTGTAATCAAATTTATCTAATTTTATAAACTTTGAGTACAAATAATAAAAAAATAAAAGTTTAAGAACCAAAAATAAAAAAGAATGGGAACTAAATTAATCAAATTTATCAAAATTGATGACTACTTAGTCATTTTCTGGCATATGTTTTGTCCATTCACTGCTTTATACCTTCCCAAGATATTTGCAACTTTCTAAGGTTGAGAAAACTGATAGAAAGCATCATAATATCTAGTCAAATTCCTTTAAAAAATATTATTTTAGTTTCTATCTCTATATAAATTCTTCATTCGCAAACCGAACTCAAGACAAAAACATTTCTTATCTCAAGAAAAATGGCTCAAAATGGTGCTGACCTTTTCAAGATTGGCAAAGAAGGCTTTGATATAATTGATGAGTATTTCGGAAGAGGAAAATTACGTTCTCCACAAAAATTTGGAATCATTCATAGCCCTGCTCCTGCTCATGCTCATGCTCATGCTCATGCTCATGCTCCTAAAAATTACAAAGAAAATGAGAATCAAATTAAGAACAGGTATGTTTATCATCCACAGAAATCTGAAGCACATTATGTAATCGAATTTCCTCCAGGAACATATCGTGAATTTCATGGTGATCCGATGATCTTCAATGAACAGAGGAGGGCTTTCTAATCAGCCCTTTTCTTTTTAGATGTATATATTAGAGTCTTGTTATTGTAACTGGCTGTAGTTACTTGTTGTAGTCTTGATTTGCAAAGCCAGTAATGCTGTTGCTGGTCTCATGCATTTCTAATAATATAGTTTCTATTGCAAAGCCTGCAATACAAGCTTATGCACTTGAAGAATTATAAATATTGCAGTTTATTCAGCAAGAAAATATTATAAAACAAAAATGAATGAACCTCTAAAGCTTACAAAGTCATATTATGAAGATAATGGGGTAAATTGGCTAAATAGTCTTCTGCCACAAATTCCTTTGTCAAATAGCTTCTTTTCTTAAAACATTCGTTAACTAACTCTCTTTATAAAAGTATTGGGTGAATAGCGAATACCTTTAAAATACAATAAATGTTTATTGTATGGAAAATGTTTAACTTACTCCCTTTTAACTAACTCCCACAATACAATAAATGTTTAACTAACTCCCTTTTAATTTGAAAAATGTTTATGCGTTATAATCGTTTTATTACACAATAAATCACTAATGATTTTACTTGCGGATAGGATGATTCTTAAATGTTTATTTTTACTTAATGATATTTGTTATTCTATTTTATAAATTAAGAAATACATTAGATTGAGAAAAACAGGATAATCGATCGGTTGAAACCACTAAATCGATCGATTTTATAATCGTATTTTGTAATTTGTTTGTTATTTTTTATGTTGAAACCACAAAAAATAATATTTTTTGTTTTATTTTTAAAATTAAAAAATACGATCAGTCGAGAAAACCGAATATCGATCGATTGAAACCACTAAACTAATCGATTTTAGAATCTTATATTATTTAAAATAATTTTTTTTTTGATTTGTTATTTTAAAATATTATTTTATATAATATATTTTAACTTTTTGTATTTAATTTAATAAAATAAAAAATAAATTTTCTCTCTCCTCCCCTCCGTACCTGCTATTCACTCAATACTTTTATAAAGGAAAATAGTTAACGAATGCTTTAAGAAAAAAGAAGCTATTTGAAAAAGGAATTTGTAGAAGAAGACTATTTAGCCAATTTACCCGAAGATAATGATATGGTTTCTATTGCAAAGCTATCAATAAAAGTTTATGCACTTAAAGATTTGTAAATATTGCAGTGTATTCAAGAAGAAAATATTATGAAGAAAAAATGAATGAAGCTCTAAAGCATGAAAAACAATAAAATCTTAACTTTATTATGACAAATAAATAAGTTTTATTTTAAAAAAATTTCAAATATCAATCTTATTTTACGCAAATCATCTCTTATTAATTCCAAAGGTATGTATTATTAATGATGATATTGTGTTATTATTATTACATTGATGAGAACTTTAGGATCGGGTACCTTGTGATGGGTAAGGCCCAGCAACCGTTGGTTCGATTAAATAGTGAAAACGAATTCCTACAGCCCATTTACACACTTAAGATAGAGCGGCCCGATGTTCAACGAGAGGACCGAAGATAGCCTTAACGAAATAAAGCGTTTTCTGCCAGCTGGCCCCTGGGTTCGGTCCGAACGGTTAGAGAACGATCACAAGCCCATGTTTTCCACGCTTCGAGCCTTCCCACGTTTACCACGCTTCGGGCCCGATCACGCAGACCACGCCTCGGTCTCAACCTAGTTTTACATCCCGCGATAACAACCTCTAACAAACCTGTCAGAGGCGGTTACAGAGCGTGATTTACACACGCTATAAACTCTATAAATACAGGGCAAGACGACGGAAATAGCAGGACCCTTTGGACGCGTAAGAACAGGCCGTTACCCTGCCGGAGTTCTTACTGCTTTCTTTTCCTTGTCATTTTCACTTAAGCATCTGTTGTATTGATTATGAATTATTCGATTAGTGAACAGGCTAAGAGCATAATCTGCTCTTAGTCAAGTGGTTTTCACCCCAATTCTTGGGGTTTCCACTATACATCGATGTGCATTTACTTATTTCCAGCTTTTAATCGTCTTCCACATTTAAAACAAATCAGAACCGAGTTCGTTTGCTAAACGAACCGGACGACTGTTGGTACCCCGCGATAACAAATCATCTCTTACTAATTCCAAAGGTATGTATTATTAATGATGATATTGTGTTATTATTATTACTTATTGGGCTTTTTCGTTCGAATAATGCTAAAAAAAATCGGGTTTTTTTAGGGCCAACCGCGTTAAAATTCAATAGCAGCCGCGTGTGGTAATAAATCTATATATATCGCGCTCGATTCATTTTGAAATTCACCATTGAGAAGTAATCGACACCGATTTGCGGTAGAGGTTACAAAAGTTTAGTTGCAATTGACACGGTAATATTTAGTTATTCATGGATCCCTATAACAATTATTGGTTTAATTTTGATCTCCTCCGTCATCAACACATTCCGCTGACAATCCTGAACATGGATCGAGTTACCTAGATTACGATAGCATTCACAATCTAAGCAGCTTTAACTATTAGAACACCGACAATGCAATGCCTAGTGGGAATCCGTCTACTTTGCAAGGTACTAGAATACCAAGATGTCTAAATACTTGTTGTGTAGTATTCATATGTATGTGATATACGTATGACAGAAGAGAACGAGGATGGTTTAGGTGATGATCCAGAACCATAAATCGTGGTCGAAGATGAAGATGAAACAGAGAATTTGGAACCATAGGATGACCTATAGCCAGCTAGGTCTATGCATAATGGCAGTGGTTTAGTTAGGCGATTGCAATGCTCATCGGAGGAAATAGACATGAGGTTCATTCACCTGGCAACGACTTTTGAAAAGGTGATAATGATATACCCACTTCAAAACGTCGGTACATGAAATACGACGTTGACCAACCCCATCTTGCTGTTAGGATGAAATTCAAAGATAAGTTTCACTTGCAGTACTATATTGCTCATTTTCATATTCGTAGGTGGTGGCAATACAGAGTAATAGAGAGCAATTTGGAGAAGTGGGTAATCAGATGTGTAAGCGATACATGTCCGTTTCATCTACGAGCGATCTGTTCGGCACGTGACCGCTTATGGCATAATTCCGTGTACGCTTATGGTCATTCATGTGATAATGTATTGTTGGAGGAAGGTCACCGCAATATTTCACGGAATTTTATTGCTTACAAGATGAAGCCATTCATCAGAAATGATAACAGTACGTAATGTTCTTAGTATGAAATAATATTATCATGAGTTTCTAAAAAGTTTTTTTCTTTTTTCATAGATATAAAAGTGAAAACGGTCCAGACCCATATTCACGTAAACTATAGGTTGACTGTGAAGTACGAGCAAGCTTGGTACGCACTACAGCGTAGCTTTGAGATGGTGTATGGTTCGTGAGAGTCTTCAATGAAGAAATTGTCATCGTTGTTCCACGAGATGATATTAAGGAATGATGGGACTATTCTAAAATGGAATTTGCAGGAAACAACGCTTGGCCGCACTAACTACATGATTTACTATGTGTTTTGGACTTTCTGACCTAGCATAGACGTTTATCAATACTGTGATCCAATTCTTTCCGTTGACGCCACCCACTTGTACTCAAGGTATGATAAATTGTGTAGTTAGTTTTTTACTTTGACAGATCATGGCTGGTTTAAGTAACATCATTTGTCAGGTACAACCATAAATTGCTTGTGGCCGTCGGTCGCGATGGTGGTGGACACGTTATCCCCGTTGCCTTTGAATTGGTAGATACCGAAAGTTGCAGAGCCTGGAAATGGTTTTTGCAAAACCTCGATCGTTATGTAATTAGGGAACGAGAAACATGTCTGATATCCAATCGAGCTGCAGGTATTCTAGAAACGCTGAAAGAATTGGAAGGTTTCCAGAACGGGCACTTGCACCATCGGTGGTGTCTCCGACATTTTTGCTCCAATCTATATAGCGCATTCAAAAACTCCGAGTTAAAACAGATTGCGTATAGAGCGGGAGCAAGATCCAAGGAGTATAAAAGGCTAAATGACATGACGAAGATTCAAAACATGAACCATGATGCATGGCGATGGTTAGAGGAGAAAGATAAAGTGAAGTTGACTCTGACCCACGACCTGGGCAAGCGTTATGCAACACTAACCACTATCAGGTTGAAGCAATAAATGGGGCATTGAAAGCTACTCGACGTCTTCCAACTTGTAAGATTGTCATGGCTACGTTCTATCAGGCCAACCGAACATTTATGGAACGTCGGCGTGAAATCGGAAGCATGACTTCGAACACAGATATCCTCTCGCCTGCAGCTCAAAATTTCTACCGTCGAGCAAAAAGAAAAGCTGATTACCACGGTATAGTAATGTGGGATCGTGATAGACTCATAGCACAAGTAGAGGTTGAAAGCGGAAGGAGCAGTTCGTCATACATTCACACTATTGACCTCCAGCGACAAACATGCACGTGTTCCAAATGGCACACGTATAGGGTTCCTTGCTCCCATGCAATCAGAGCCGCGAAAATAATAGGTCGACAAACAGATAACATGTTTATACAGAGCACTACGTTGGACACCCTCCGATCAACCTATGAACATGCGTTTTTGGACTCCTTAAGGCTAGAGTACGAGTGGACTAACCCCGGATGGATTTTATGGCTTGACCTTTCGCGCTAAAAAAAAAGAAGAGTAGGACGAAGACGAAGCACAAAAATCCAAACTGACATGAATATACATAATTAATTTTTTAAATACAGTGAAGAATATTTTTTAATTACAGTGTATAATTTTTTAATTGTTTAATTAAAATATTTTTAAATTTTTAATTACAGTGTATAATTTTTAAATTACAATGTTGAATTACACGTTTAAAAATATTTTTAACAGTAAAACATAACATTGTAGAATTTAGAAACAATAATAACTAATCGTATAAAATCATATAAAATCAAAATCTATAGTATCATCATAAGGCGGTACATTACTAGATCATCCCCTTTGTGTTCTGCGAGGGCGACGACCGCGTCGCAAGGGAGGCGGGACACTATCAACAGGCCGAGGGGCATTCTGTGGCATTTCATTCAGGGGTTACCACGAACTTTGCCCAACTTCAGGATTCGGTCGCTGATCCTGATACGAGTGTCATCCCTGGCTTGTTCCACCATAGGATGGGGGGAAAGATGGCTGAGTCTTATGACGTGGAGGCTGGGTCATAGGTGGACTAAACTCATGACCATGATCTGTGTAGTGAGGGGAAGGCCAGTAACCATACACTTGTGAAAATGCAGTGGCTCCTGCTTCCCTCACCCTTTGTGAAGCTTCCAGGTTTTCCCCTAATTGAGTCTCGGCCACCTCCTCTAAATAATTAGTTAAGAAACTTAGTTAAAAACTTCTCATATTAAACATTACCATGTGAGCCATTGGCTCGGCAAATCCTCCCCTCCATCGGCTGCTTTCCATCGACCGTACCGCCAAATGCATGACCCCGTGTGATTTGTACCATGCGAAGTATGCATCTTCGCTCATTCCTTCCAACTCACTGCACAAATGTTCGTGGCAGTTTTCCCACATAGAAATCCACTGTGCGTGAATGGTACACCAATCCTGCCCTCTCTCGCTTCGGTATGAGTACAACCGGTGAAGAACATCTGCAGGTTCTGGTGCCCGGGGAATGCAGAGTGGCAGACCAAACTGCCGAGGTACACGATCAGGGTGATGTGGCTCTACGCGACCGAAGTATATCAACGGCTCGATGTACAACCATATCGAAGTAGTGACCTCGTCAGCTTGCTCTAGGTCTAAATCTTCGTACGACAGCCATACAAACTACAAAAGAACAATGAAAACAACCTAAAATATAAAAAACATAATTGCAGACCATACCTCCCTACGGCCAATAAGATCTGGGGAATTTCTACATAACCGTATAGAGTTGTTCCCTGTGTCATGGTGGTTCAACCGACCACCGAAAACTCTGCAACAACATAATATCAATATAATCAAATCACTTTTCATTGGGTCAAATAAATCAAAAATCAATTTACCTCCATCCATAATATTGAAAGCATCGATCATCGTAACCATCATTCACGAATCGCCCCCTTAACGAAGGGGTGATCTATGGTATACGAGACTATGCCCAAATCTACAAGTAAAAAGAAATAAATTACACAAATATTAACAACATATATAAGTTTAAATAATGTTATATTGTACAAAAAATACATGAACTAGCCGAAAGGCTCTACCTACCGTGGCTCCACCCATCGCCCCGTTGCACAACTCACGATACAAATTCGCGAGCACAGCAGATCCCCAGCTCAGCGATGTGAACTTTTCGACATTTCCGAAGATATCCATCAACATAAGCTTCGCCTTATCCCCATTTGTGTCGGGTAACATGACATTCACCACGATCAAAAGAGAAACCGCACGAGCGAACTGGAGGACCTCCGCATCGCTTTCTAAGGGTGATGTAGCCCGAGCAACAACAAACTCTCCCAAAAACTGTACTCTGAAATACGGCTCACAAAATACGGATGTATCGGAAGTCCAGCCGAAAGTGGAGGTACCAAACGAAATCCAGTCCACTTCACTTCTAGTGTTTCTTGAATCCGTAATAGGAACGCTCTGAATAGGTAGGCTCCAAATAAGTGATACGTCCTGGAGAGTAACGGTCGTTTCACCAGAAGGTAAAAAGAACGTGTGCGTTTCTGGTCTCCAACGCTCGATAAGTGCAGTCATTAGATAAGTGTCTAATCTCATTCTAATGGTCTTCAAAACGCCATAGAACCCCCACTCAATCAAGTATGCATTCACTCTATCATCCAGTTGCCCATTTTATACAGGTAATATTCTCAATGCTTGAACTGTAAAACACCTCCAGGTTCACCTCGAATAATGTCGCTACTAATATGTTGTTCTTGACGATACAACAATGTAGTCGAAGTAGGAGTACGAGAACGACGGTTACTCATATCTGCATCAAAAAATTTTCACCAACATTAAACAACAAACGTAAAATTATACTACTAAATATTTCTAAACGATAAAAAAACATCCTAATTATAAGAAAAATATACTAAATATTTCTAAATAAATACTACTTTTTCAAACAAATACTCCAATTAAATTACATACTAAACATTATACGATAAAAACTAATTTTATACTACAAATACTACTCTTTAAGACAAATACTCCAATTAAATTACATACTAAACATTGTAAACATAATAATCTACTCTTTAAAAATCATAAACTAATCCTAAATAATAAACTAAATATTTCAAAATGATAAAAAAACATCATAATTATAAAAAATATACTAAATATTTCTAAACAAATAATAATCTTTAAAACAAATACTATAATTAAATTACATTCTAAACATTCTAAGATAAAAACTAATTTTATACTACAAATACTACTCTTTAAAACAAATACTCCAATTAAATTACATACTAAACATTGTAAATATAATAATTTACTCTTTAAAATCATAAACTAATCCTAAATAGTAAACTAAATATTTCTAAACGATAAAAAAATATCATAATTATAAAAAATATACTAAATATTTCTAAACAAATACTACTCTTTAAAACAAATACTCCAATTAAATAACATACTAAACATTCCAACGATAAAACTAATTTTCTAAACAAATACTCAAATTAAATTACATACTAAACATTCTACGATAAAAACTAATTTTCTAAACAAATACTACTCTTTTAAACAAATACTCCAATTAAATTATATACTAAACATTGTAAACATAAAAATATACTCTTTAAAAATCATAAACTAATCCTAAAAAGTAAACTAAATATTTCTAAACGAATAAAAAACATCATAATTATAAAAATTATACTAAATATTTCTATACAAATACTAATCTTCAAAACAATATTTTTGTAAATACTAAATAAATATTACTAATTACAACAAATTTATTATTTAAAACAAATACCCAATTAAATTATATATTAACATTGTAAACATAATAATCTACTCTTTAAAAATCTTAAACTAATCCTAAATAGTAAACTAAATATTTCTAAACGATAAAAAAACATCATAATTATAAAAAAATATACTAAATATTTCTAAACAAATACTACTCTTCAAAACAATATTTTTGTAAATACTATATAAATATTACTAATTACAACAAATTTATTATTTAAAACAAATACTCAGATTAAATTATTTACTACACATTGTAAACATAATATTCTACTATTTAAAAATAATAAATTAATCTTAAGCACTAAACTAAATATTTCTAAACGATAAAAAACAACCTAATTATAAAAAATATACTAAATATTCTTAAACAAATAAAACTCTTTTAAAAACTAATTTTTGAAATACTAAAATAAACAATTACTAATTAAAAAAAGTTATTATTTGAAACAAATACTCAAATTAAATTATATATTAAACATTCTAAATATAATAATCTACTCTTTAAAAAATTACTAATCCTAAATACTAAACTAAATATTTCTAAATGATTAAAAACGAATCCTAATTACAATAAAAATTGAAATGAAATGTATACTAAATTTTATAAACATATTAAACAAAACTTTCAAAAAAAAATTATTAATAATCATAAACAAATATAATTTTAAAATAAATCCTAATTAGAAAAAATAAAATTAAACATAATGAAAAAAAATTAAATAATACAATAATTTTAATTTAAAGAAATATAATTATACCTTAATAATTATATGTTGGATGATGGAGAGAATGAGAAGGAAGATTGTGTAAAGAGGATAGAAATGAAGGATTATTTATAGAAGATTATGGGGAGGGACATAAATGTAAATTCACCTATTTAACTCGCGGCCGCGTTCGGTGGATGCGGCCGCTGCTGAATTAATAATTCACCTATTCGACATTCGCAGCTGCGTTTACGGAACGCAGTTGGCCCTAAAAAAACCCGATTTTTTTAGCATTATTCGAACGAAAAAACTTTACTTATTGTTCCATTATTAACCTCAAATTAAAATAGAAAATAGTCAAAATGTCTCTTGGGATGAGTGGGGCCAATCAATTATCTTTGGACCCGTTGAAACTACAAATGAGAATTTTCCAAAGAAAGGATTTTCGAAGCAGCGTCTAACCCGTTATTCTATAAATATGATGATATCAAATAGAATGATAATCTTTATTTTAAAAGTTGAAAATCGAAATACAAGATAATTGATAATCTCAAGCAATCATATGTTTGTTGAAATTAATAACTATTGAAAATAACAAACATATGCAAATCAATTGACAAGAATATTTCAATCTTTTATATGACAATTGCTTTGTAGAAATACAAAGCATTTGGAATATGAAGAAATACAATGGAACACAATAAATAAAAATATGAAGACCTTCGGAACCCTGTACCCCGAACCTAGTTAGGCCCAAGCTTAGCCAGGCCAGCCCAAGTGACAAAAGTTGAACTTGAAAGCCCAGATCCAACTCACGTGAATGGACGGTTAGGTGAGAACAGTTGGGCCCGAAGGCCTTTCTCACTGACCGGGATCGATCGATAGAGGCATGCGTTCTCCTCCTCATCGGGACCGATCGGTCCAGGACGCACAAACTATGCTTCGGGCTATCCACATTTCTCAACATGTGACAATAGCCTCTGATAATCATGTCATATGCGTGCCTGACAGAGTCGTACGAGCCTCCTTTGGTCTGGAGACAGCCGGTTAGTAGCGCTGAAAGGCCTAGCGAAGTGTAGCCGTATAGAGCCATGTCCGGCGATAGTCCCGCCCAACACGAGCCGACCTAGCCGCATGGGACAAGCACAAAAGGAGTCCCTACTATTCACACAGCATGAAAGGCGTATAAAAGGGACACTTGGGAAATGGAAAAAAACTCTCTTCTTCGGCTTTCTCTTGGTTTTCCTTAAGTTTTCACTTTCCTTGTTATCTCTAAAACGAACATGGTATTTGTAATGAACAGATTGATTATTGGATCGACTAAGAGCATTTATAGCTCTTAGTCAAGTGATTTTTTCGCCTTCTTTCAGGGGTTTTATACTCTAAAATTGTCTTGTCCTTTTCAATTTGATTCTTAATCGTTTTCCCCTACAAAGCAATTTAAAACCGAGTTCGTCTTGCAACCAATCAGACGATTGTTGACACTCCCGGTTTTCAGACCACAACAGTTTGGCGCCGTCCGTGGGGACGATTTTCTAATCCCCATTTGAGGTCTTTACCTGGGATAGGATAATCAAAGGCATGTCAACCTTAACTTCGACGAACGATAGTGATACGCTTCCCAACAGCCTTCCAGCATGAACATTCTCTCTGCAGGATCTGGAGGCTGTTTTAAGGAAAATAATAATCGAAGTTATGTCGGAGAGGAGTGGAATAGAACCACCGTCTATCACAAGCCATGTTCCAGCAAGCAGAAGGTACAAAAGCGACCATGACGTGTGAAGCTCTGATGAATAGGAGATTATAAGGCGCAGAGTGACGATGAGGAGGCAGAGATACAAATCTACTACACTTCCTCCAGTTAGAACCCCAACTCTCGCTCCTTGGACTGATCAGGAACAGATGCAAAGACGCATCGACGCACTTACAAGTGAGTTGGAGACCCTGCGAACACACGATATTTCTCCATAAGAAGTGTTTGACCACCTTCTCTGAGATGATGGCTACTGCTTCTGCTTCAATCCATTTCGAGAAATACTCCACCGCTACAATACAAAATTTTCTTTGTCCTATTGACCGAGGAAAATGTCCGAGGATATCAATCCCCCATCTGTCAAACGGACAAGGCAGTGGGGTAACCGATAAGGGAGCCCCAGGCAATTGCGGAATAGGAGCATGTTATTGACATATGGCACAACTTTTAGTGTATTTCTTGGCATCTGCAAGCAACGTTGGCCAAAAATATCCAGCACTAATGATGCGGTGGTACAAAGATCGAGCCCCTGAATGAATGCATCATATCCCTTCATGAACATAAATCATGACGGCTTCAGCCTCAATAGGGGATAAACAGCGCAGAAGCAGTCCCTCAAAACTCTTTTTAAACAAGCGTCCATCAACTAAGATAAATCTCTTGGCCCGGACTTCTATTTTTCTGGCTTCAGACTTGTCTTCAGGGAGATAGCCATTTGAGAGGTATTTAATAAAGGAGTTCATCCAATTGGGTTCCCCCGGAGACTCAGTAGCGTTAATATTCAAGCCCTGGAGTTCATGGCATAGAGCCCCGATCTCTTCAATAGACTGTTCGGTCACTGATATCTCGACCGAAGGTCGGTCCTGAATATGGACCGAAATAGTGCTTGGCTCTATGTCAGGTATGCCTGAGGCCAATCTCGCGAGTGCGTCGGCAACCTTATTTTGCTCTCGTGGCACGTGGTCAAGAGAGAACTCATTGAATTTTTTGGATAATTCCAGAACTTTGGAACAATATAACCTCATCATCGGGTCATGAGTTTCAAATCTCCCTGCGAACTATTCTACTACTAACTTCGAGTCTGAGAACATTCGCACTCTACTAACTCCCATTTTTCGGGCCATTGTCATTCCTGATAACACATCATCATATTCTACCACATTATTTGTTCCGACAATGGAAAATTCAACTGCGGAATGAGTAAGGTCACCTTGTACCGTTGTCAGTGTAATGTCCACTCCTCTTCCTCCGAAGGTCGACCCATCTACATGGATCGTCCATCGATCATCCTCTTGGTTAAGATATATGACCGATCGCGTCATTTATACCACAAAGTTGGCTAGGACCTGAGCTTTAATCGCCCTTCGGGCAGGAATTCAAGATACATAGCGCTGAGTTTGATAGCCCATTTTGCCAATCTCTCATTCAAATCATTCTGTTTAAGGACCACCATCAGAGGTTGATCCGTATAAACATAGACCGTTCGGCCTTCAAAATAATGTTTAAGCTTGGATACAACTTTTTTCAAAGCTAGCATGAATTTCTCCAAGGTGGAATATCTGGTTTCAGCAGATACCATAGAATGGCTGACATAATAAACATGTCTATGAATGTCGTCTCGGATGGTTAGTAGAGCTGCGCTGACGGCAACTTCTGATATAGCAAGATACAACCCCAAAGGTTCATCACAAGTTGGACTTACCATCACCGGGGGAGTGCTTAAATAAGTCTTTAGCTCAGAGAAGGTCCGATCGCATTCTTCGGTCCAATCTAGATGGCTTGCTTTTCTTAGCACTCTGAAAAAAGGTAAGGCCCGGTCTGTGGATTTCGAAATAAACCTGCTTAGTGCGGCGAGTCGGCCAGTAAGCCTTTGAAACTCTCTTTTGTTTCTTGGAGGTGCATATCAATGATAGTCTGCACCTTTTTGGGGTTAAATTCTATGCCTTTCTCTGAAACGTAATATCCTAGAAATTTTCCACTTCGGATCCCGAAACAGCATTTGTTTGGATTTAGTTTAAGCATATATTTTCGGCATACTTCGAAACAACGAGACAAATAAGAAAGGTGGTCTTCATCATTAATAGATTTAACAATCATATCGTCAACATAAACTTCCATCATATGGCAGATCAATTCTCTAAAGATCCTATTGACCAACATTCGATATATTGCTCCAGCATTTTTGAGACCGAATGACATAACCACATAACAGTAAACGCCATCTTTGGTCATGAATGATGACTTCTTCTGATCTACTTCAGCAAGGAAGATATGATGGTACCCAAAGTAAGCATCCATGGTACTCATCATGGTGCTACCAAACACAGCGTCTACCAGTCGATCGATATGCGGCAAAGGGAAAGGGTCCGATTCACAGATTTTGTTAACATCGGTAAAGTCGATGCACATTCACCATTTCCCATCTGGTTTGGAGACCACTACTGGGTTTGCAACCCATTCAGTATAGTGGATTTCTCTGATGAATCCCGACCGTAGCAATATATTCACCTCAGCCCGGATAATCTCGATTTTTTCGGGAGAATATCGTCCCTTTTCTGCCTAACAGGCTTAGTTCNCAATTTATTCACCTCAGCCTGGATAATCTCGATTTTTTCGGGAGAATAGCGTCTCCTTTTCTACCTAACAGGCTTCGTTCCAGGCTCGGTGTTGATCCGATGTTCACTATCGGATCGGTCAATTCCCGGAACATCGTCCGGGTTCCATGCGGATATATCCACGTGGCTTCTCAGCACGTGGATCAGTTCTTTTTCAAAAGCAATGGCTAAATGTGCCCCGATGCGAGTTGTTTTGGTTGAGTCATCCTCAACCAGGTTAATCAACTTGAACCCTACGGGTTCCATTGCTTGCCTCGGGTGCGGCGGTTCTTCCAGCAGATCGACCCGGACCCTTTTGATAGGTGTCAATGTTCGGCACGAGCTCATGTAGCATTGTCTAGCTACTTTCTGATCCCCCTTGATAGAAATAACTCCATGAATGGAGGGGAATTTAAGAATCATATGATAGGTAGATGGGACCTCCTCTTACTAAGGCCTGTCCGTCCGATAATGGCGTTGTAACCAAGTCGACTTCAACGACAATGAATTCCCGATCCTTCGATCCTTCCTTGGATGGTTCTCCAAGGTGACTGGGAATAAAATTTTCCCGAATGGAATGACGCTCCTCTGGTCGAACGACCAAAGAGTTACATTAGCGGTCGGGAGGTCATGAGCAGCAGCTCCCAACATTTCGGCGACCTCGCGCTTCATTAGATTGCACGAAGCCCTGGTGTCCACTAGAATGCTGTGGACACGACGATTCCTGATGACTCCAGTGATGGTAAGGGGATTATCGCATGGATCGATGATCCCTTCCCGATCGGCCATGGTGAAAGTGATATCCTCCCCGAAGGGAGGAAATCGTTCCGCTAAATCATATTTAACCAGCGTCACATATTCGGAGCTCTCAGCGGAGTCTTCGCACGCAGTTCTCTTTCGGTCCCGGACCAATTCATTTGTTCTCAGACCACCGGAGATAACATAAATATCTCCAGCTACTTCTCTGGGTGCCGCCTCATTTTGAGGAGGTTGGGCACCAGCTTCTGCAGGTGGAGGAGCGGCCTGCTCTTGTCTTCCACCCTCGTTCTGCGGGGCTCTGCCGCCATGGCTCGGCCATCTTCTTCTTCGGCCCTGAACACGGTTCTCTCAACCGTGTTGGCCTCTTTCTTGTTCTGGCGGAGGAGACCGTCGGTCCTCCGTCCGATCATTATAATTTCGGGGTTGTCCCCGATTATCCCTTCCCCGCGGCCTGTGACGATCGTCACCTTGGTGGCCCTTTCGGGGGGATTCTGCTCGCTTGCCATTCTGACAATTCCGGTCGGGCTTTTCTTTATTCATTGCCGCTACCGTCTCTTTCAACAGCGGGCACTTCAGGGTCGGGTGATCGCGATTATGATGCAGCTCGCAATACACCCGATTGTCCTCCTGCTTCGGGGGACATCTTTTTCGCCTACAACCGCTACTTCTCGTGACTGATTCTTATTGTAGGAAACCCTATGATCACCTGCGGGCTCAAAATTCCCGCTAGGTTTCCGATAGCCTAGCCCCAGCGCTTCATCTACCTTAATATACTTGTTGATTTTCTAAAGAAGTTTTCCCAAGGTGGATGGTGGCTCTTTACCAAACTGGCCGAAAGGCCGCACAGTCACAAGACCTGCTGTAGAATGTCAATATTATCGTGAAGCTCAAGCTTGATACCCCGGGCGGTCCTATTGAATTTTTCCATGAAGGACCGAAGACTCATTTTTGCCGGGATATATTTTAACTGATATAGTTCCTGCCTGCTTCGAGGCGGTCCTACATTTGGAGCATATTGCTCTGAGAAAGCCAGAATACATCTACAGCAGGTCAGAAAGCCAGCATATCCGCCATACGACTGTATGGATCGGGCCGGCAAATTTTTGAACCATGTTCGGGAGTCACCTTGTAATCCTGCAGCGAAGATGCGGCACTTTAGTGAATCTGAGGCCCGAACCGTTCCCATGCGTAATTCGAAATCGGCAACGTGATCGATCGGATCACCGTCACCACGAAATGTCGGCAACCCCTCGGGGTTGCGATAATGCCGATTTGGGACTGCTGCCAGATCTCTTGAGAAAAGGGGAGCATCAAATCTCCCAAGGCGGCTGATACGCCTTCAGATTGTTGGCACGATATCTGGACCGCATGCCGATTATGCCACAAGTCATCATCCTTATTTCGCCTGATTGGGGCTTCATGGCCCTGTTGAATAAACCAGTTGCGTCCCAGATTAGGTTGGCAATCCTTCAACGCACGCATGCTCTCCAACTCCCTAGTGAGCTCGTCAATTCGTCGTTGCATCTGCTCCTGATCATTTCCAGGAGCGGGAGTTAGAGCCCTGGCCGGGGGGGAGGAGTTGACCGATATCTGGGCCTCCTCGTTGTTACACCACGCCTGATGATTTCTTCATCATCAGTACTGCGCTCGTCAAGATCACTCTCGTATCCTCTGCTTTTGGGAACAGGGCTCGAAACAGCCGGTGGTTCTATTCCACTTCTCTCCGACGTAATCTCCAGTACCACCTTCCTAACGACAGCTTCCAAATCCTGCAAAGTGAATGTTGGTGCTGGGAGACTGCCGGGAAGAACGTCACTATCATTTGTCGAAGTTCCAGTCGCCATGCCTTTGATTGTCCTATCCCTTGTAGAAAACTCAAATGGGATTAGAGAATCGTCCCCACGGACGGCGCCAAACTGTTATGGTCCCTTTTTAGGGGTACCAACAGTCACCCGATTCGTCAGCTAACGAACTCGGTTTTGATTTGTTTTTTATGGGAAATGCGATTAAAACTAGAAACATTAAAGAGACACAACGATTTATAGTGGAAACCCGAGGAATTGAGGAGAAAACCACTTGACTAAGAGCGAATTACGCTCCTAGCCTGTTCACTAGTCAAACAATTCATACACAATACAGCAGAGGCTTAATGAAAATGACAAGGAATAAGAAAGCATTAAGAACTCCGGCAGGATAACGGCCTGTTCTGACGCGTCCAAAAGGTCCTCCTATTTCCGTCGTCGCGCTCTGTATTTATAGAGATAGTGGCGTGTATAAATCACGCTCTGTAACCGCCTCTGACAAGTTTGTTAGAGGTTGTTGTCGCGTGATGTAAAACGAGGCTGGGACCGAGGCGTGGTCTGCGTGAACGGGCCCGAGGCGTGGAAAACGTGTGAAGGCCCGAAGCGTGGAAAGCGCGGGTTTGTAACCGTTTTGGCCGAACCACGGAGCCAGTTACTAGAAAACGCTTTATTTCGCCAAGGTTATCTTCGATCCTCTCGTGGAACATCGGGCCGCTTTTCGTTAAGTGTATAAATGGGCTGCAAGAGTTCGCTNACGAAATGTCGGCAACCCCTCGGGGTTGCGATAATGCCGATCTGGGACTGCTGCCCAGATTTCTTCAGATGAATGAGACGATGTCTGGACCGCATGCAAATTATGCCACCAGTTATCATCCTTATTTCTCTTGATAGGGGCCTCCATGACCCTGTTAAATAAACTAGGATTGCGTCCTAGATTAGGTTCGTAATCCCTCAGCGCACGCATGTTCTCCAACTCCCTCGTGAGCTCATCAATTCGTCGCTGCATCTGCTCCTGATCATTTCCAGGAGCGGGAGTTAGAGCTCTGGCTGGGGGAGGAGATTTAGACCGATATCTAGGCCTCCTCATTGTCACGCCACGCCTGATGATTTCTTCTTCATCAGTGCTGCGCTCGTCATGATCACTCTCGTATCCTCTGCTTTTGGGAACATGGCTTGATACAGTCGGTGGTTCTGTTCCACTTTTCTCCGACGTAATTTCCAGTACCACCTTCCTGACGACTGCTTCCAGATCCTGTAAAGTGAATGTTGGTGATGGGAGACTGTCGGGAAGCACGTCACTATCATTGGTCGAAGTTCCAGTCGCCATGCCTTTGATTATCCTATCCCTGGTAGAAAACTCAAATGGGATTAGAGAATCGGTCCCCACGGACGGCGCCAAACTGTTTTGGTCCCTTTTTAGAGGGTACCAACAGTCGTCCGGTTCGTTTAACAAACGAACTCGGTTCTGATTTGTTTTTGTTGCGGGAAACGATTAAAAGCTAGAAATAAACGATGGCACAGCGATGTATAGTGGAAACCCCAGGAATTGGGGTGAAAACCATTTGACTAAGAGTAAATTATACTCTTAGTCTGTTCACTTAATCAAATAATCCGTAAGGAATACAACAGAGGCTTAATGAAAATGACAAGGAAAAGAAAGCAGTAAGAACTCCGGCAGGGTAACGACATGTTCTTAAGCGTCTATAGGGTCCTGCTATTTCCATCGTCGCGCCCTGTATTTATAGAGTTTACAGCGTGTGTAAATCACGCTCTGTAACCGCCTCTGACAGGTTTGTTAGAGGTTGTTATCGCAGGATGTAAAACTAGGTTGGGACCGAGGCGTGGTCTGCGTGATCGGGCCAGAAGCGTGGTAAACGTGTGGAGGCCAATATTTGAATTTGTTTCTATATCCTGCGTGATGTAGGAATTTGTTTCCTCCATTTGAATTAGCCCAATATTTAATGGGTCTTGCTCATCACAAGGTACTCGATCCTAGAGTTCACATCAGATACAGATGTTCTGTAAAACTAACAAAAATGCATTATGATAACCAAAATGCATTATAATAATCTGATTAGAACACCCACTTATAAATTAGATAACGAGAATGTATTTTAGTTTTTAGATCGAGTCTCCTACCACATTCTGTATTCAAATAATAATTTGAAAATGCATTATGTTTATAATCAGAATGTATATGCTGTAGCATTTTGTAAAAACTGTAATAATGCATTCTAACATCAAAATGCATTTTGAGAATGTATACAGAGCATACCCTAATTGTGTGTTCTGTACAAATTATATAATGCATAATCAGAATTTATTATTAAAATGCAGAATCAAAATGTTTAATTAAAATCTGGGTAGTGTTTGTATGAACATATATTAAATTATAAAATATAAAAACGTTCTGAATAAATATAAAATGTAAATTGAGTTACAATATAAAAAATAATTAACTCTTGTTGTTATAAATATGACATTATTATTCTAAAGTACAATAATATTTGTAAATATAAAATAAATTAATAACATTTTTTATTTAAAAAATCATATAATAAAAAAACAAAAATGTTAAAGACAATATCGTCGAAACTCAATAAGTGATATTATAAATGCTAAATTATAGAAAAAAAAATGCATTATTAAGAAAACGATGAAAATTTGATTTGGAAAAAATATATATATGTGAAAAATAGAGTGGTGTTTGTTACTAACCTCCAAACTTTATAATAGTGTAAAGACGGTGTCACAAAATTTGTAAATTGCATACAAAACCATCGAAGTTGATATAATGCGCGATATTGACCTTCAAGCTTATAATACTCGTTAATATTTTAAACGTCTCAATAGTTTGTATTGATCAATTAACCTTGAAAANTTGGTTTTGATAGGATAAATAGTAGGCGGGGAATGAAGATATATAGTGTGATAGGGTGGGGTATGAAGAGATATAGTAGGGTAGGTAACATTTTGGTGGTATGTTAAACAATGTGGTTAGTGGTGTAACCGTCCCGTTACCATCCCTAAATTTAGAGCTACAAGATCACACACGTAAGGATATGAAGAAGATGAAGAGGAGGTGTAACTCATAAGAACAAGAAATTACAAATTTAAAATCCTTGACAAACACAATGTATTTAAATATAAGAATTGTGGGTCTAATTTCCATTACACTAGTCTTTGGTGGCCAACACAATTGATTTATCTTATTGATGCAATCTCCCCAATTACAATTACGAAAACATAACATTAATTAACACATGGTGTGATTGGTGTCCCCATGTTTTCCCAACAATGTTTAAAAATCTATATTGATCAATATTACGTTTGAACTCACTGAATCAGTATATAAGATCTATATAGGATAAACTATAAATTAAATTATTAACATAAAGAAAATATATAGATATTGAACTTATTCTCAATTTATATTATTCATATTTCAAAAAAAATAAGATTACAAAATTCTACAAATTTTATCTATTTTTTTACTAAATCAAACAATTAGATCCAACCCACTTAAAACACATACTAGCAACCCAAATTGACGGCATGCAGTATTAAAAATCGGTAATGATCGATATACCGGATGAACTTATGCTATGTTTTGTATTCATTTTGAAAATTAGAATGCAGTTTGAGAATGTGTTTACATAATGTAATTATAGATCAAGAATGCATTGAATGTTCTATAATAGATAAATTGAATTGCTGAACAAGAATAATGTTCTATATAAAATTAGATTTATTTAAGTTATACTCATCGTCACTAGCATCTACATAACGAAAGAAATTATGAATGATTATGGTTGCACATTAAAGATACATGAGAATAGATAACCTACAAATATATCGAACAACGTTACAAATGTTATATTATTGGAGGTGGAAGAAAATATGATTTTTTGCATGATATATTTGTAATTTAAATAACGAGAATGTATTCTTAATTCCAAATCTAACCTCCAACTTCATTATGGATTTAAACAATAATTAAAAATGCATTTTGTTTATAATGAGAATATAATGTTATGTTTTGCATGCGTTTTGAAAACTAGATGTAGTTTTAGAATGTGTTTTCAGAATGTAATTATAAATCAAGAATGCATTGAGTGTTCTGTAATTGATAAATTGAATTGCAGAACAAGAATAATGTTTAGTATAAAATTGGATTTATCCAAATTAGATTCATCGTCGATAGTATCTATATGACGAAAGAAATTATGTATGATTATATTTGCACGTTAAAGATACATGAGAATGAACAACTTACAAATATGTCGAACGACATTGTAAATGTGAGATTGTTGAAGGTGAAAGAAAATATGATTTTTTAGATGATATATTTATAATTTAAATAACGAGAATGCATTCTAGTTTCCAGATCCAGCCTCCTACCACATTATGCATTCAAATAATAATTTGAAAATGAATTATGTTTATAATCAGAATGTAAATGATGTAGTATTTTGTAAAAACTGTAATAATGCATTCTAACATTAAAATGCATTTTGAGAATGTATACAGAGCATGCCCTAAATGTGTGTTTTGCACAAATTATATAATGCATAATCAGAATTTATTATTAAAATGCAAAATCAGAATATTTAATTAAAATCTGGGTAGTGTTTGTGTAAACATATATTGAATTATAAAATATAAAAGCGTTATGAATAAATATAAAATGTAAATTGAGTTACAATATAAAAAATAATTAACTCTCGTAGTTATAAATATGACATTATTATTCTAAACTACAATAATATTTGTAAATACAAAATAAATTAATAACATTTTTTATTAAAAAAGTCATATAATAAAAAGAAAACAAAAATGTTAAAGACAATATCGTCGAAACTCAATAAGTGATAATATAAATGCTAAATTATAGAAAAAAATTCATTATTAAGAAAACGATAATAATTTGATTTGGAAAAAATATATATATGTGAAAAATAGAGTGATGTTTATTACTAACATCCAAACTTTATAATAGTGTAAAGACGGTGTCATAACATTTGTAAATTGCATACAAAACCCTCGAAGTTGATATAATGCGCGATGTTGACCTTCAAGTTTGTAATATTCGTTAATATTTTAAACGTCTCAATAGTTTCTATTGATCAATTAACCTTGAAAAGATGAAATGACTATATCTCTAAACATTAAAAATTTTAAAAATAATGCACAAATTATCAAAACCACTTATACGAAAAACACGAAAAACCACTACTATTCACTCGATGGTCATTCTTGAACAGCTTTGAAACTTCGAGGGATTCTCATACAATTTACAAACTTTCGGGGTATCGCCTTTAACATTGAGGATCGATGCCGTAATTTTATCGTGAAAAATAAGAAATAGCATTTTCATAATCAAGCCTGAACTTGATTTTGCATTATAGTTGAAAAATCAGAATGCATTATAAATTAGAATTTAAAATAGATATTATTCTGATTCAAAAACAGATTATATATTCTATAATGCATAATTCGTTTTCATAATTTGTAAAGAACACAACCTAAATGTTGTAGTATTTTGTAAAAGCTAGAATAATATATTATAACATCAAAATACATTTTGAGAATGCATGCAAAATTAGTATATTAGATATATCGAATCTATACCAAATCTATAACAAAATAAAAAATTAATTAAATTATTAGAATAGAGAAAATAGATAGATTTTTAACAACACTAGAATGTGATGAAGAAATATAGAAAATGTCATCATTTCCACATTGAGTCAAAATACAATTCTCATGCTGCAAACAGAGTAAAAAAGACACCTACAATACAGAAAACAGCTCCTAGTCTCACTCTGAACAACTAATACCCGATTCAATTCAGTTCAACCAGAGTACAAGCACACTCATTATATGGGCTTGATCTTGAAATGGAGTGTGATCAATGAGAAGACAAAACACTTCAGATCCTACAACAAAATAAACGAACATCATCGATACGAATCTGAAATACACAACATAAGATTCCCAATAATCATGCTATGAATAAAACATGAAATCCGAACAATCTAAGCTATTGTTTACTACATAAAAAACACAAGTAAATCGTGAAATCCATTACATAACAATATTCTAAAGATTCTTACAACTTATCACCATCCATATCATGTGTTGAAATTATGGCAAGAGTGTGTACGAATATAACGTATAAGGAGAGAAAATCACACTGTAAAAGACTTAGAACAAGTCATTTACTTTGATACTCATTCTCTTTATAAACCAATCCAAATTTCATCTCAAATTCAATATGACGATTTGATATATCAAGACACCCCAGTCCAAATACCAGACAAATTTGAACTTGCGAATTGAAATGAACTAGACTTTCTTGGTATTGATATTCAATAGTTTGATCGAACCACCTCCAATACCATATTGAAATAATAGAGTGGAGTGTGCATGGATATAACGTATAAGGGGAGGAGACCACAACGTAAAATCTTAAGCAAGTCATTTACTATGGTATCCCTTCCGTCCTATAAACCAATCCAAATTTCATCCCAAATCCAATATGGGGCAATTTGATATTTCAACATCAGGAAATACTAGCACAAGCAATTAGGAGGGCAAAGCGTAAAAACGACGATGACAAACAAAATATATATCTAGTCATCGTTGGGGGCTTATAGGAATACATCCATAATATCATATTAACACGCTATTTTTAACAGTTCAGTAAAGGTCAAAGATGCTATATCCTAATACTGTGAAAGAAATCCGTAGACAACACGAAAATCGTAAAGCTCATACATTTGTAAGGATAAACATCATATGATCTTATTATAAATACGATATACTTAATGTTAGGGGAAAAATCTCAGCACTGACCTGAACGAGATAATAAAAGATACGCAAACCCTCCGGATCTTTACTGGTTTGAACATCCATGAGAGACCCAATTTTAGATGTCGTGAATGAAATATGCTCATTCCCCATTACAATTTCTAGTTCCTGCCTCCCAACACGGTCCGGCTCCGGCCAATTGTTATCATCTTCCTTCATTATCTGCAACAGAGAAAATTAAAATAAATAATAAATTAAAGACCAACGACAGTTGTCCCCAATCGAAACCCTAGTGACAAAATTGTTAAAAGGAAATGAAAATCCGCGCGCACTTCAGAATCAGCAACGATGCGGCGGCACTCCCTGAGGACAGCCGGATTTAGAAAGACCTCCTTCCGAATCATAGTATCGTTTTTGTAATTGGAGTTGTTTGCGTAGCGAAGCTTCCCGTCGGGGCGAAACTCGAACTCCAGAAACTCGTGTCCGAATTTACCCTTGTGACCTACGTAGTAACGCAGGTAGAACTCGCCATTCTCGTCCCCATCCGCCATTCTTGATTCCTTCGCTAACCAAGTAGAACAAAAACTGTCCGGAAGCCATATGCGCTTTCAACATTCTATATATTTAATAACAAATGGGCTCGACTATTATAATGGGCCAACCATTTTAACAGCCCAACTTGCTAAGCCCAGTAATTTCCACCCTTCTCTCCAGCCCATCCCATAATATTGCTAGAGCTGAAGATCGACCAAACATGGGAGAATAACACAACTACGCATCTTTACATATATGAATAACACAACTACTCATCCTTCCAAAATCATTACAATACTACTCACCTTTCTTATTAATTTCTTTTTTAATTTTTTTTCTTCATCATATTTAATACTATACAAATACAAGGGCCTATTAGCAAATTAGATTTTAATTTTGGAGTACACCCGTAGAAACTTCTTGAACAGCCATGAGCCACTGGAGTTTCATTTTCTTTTTTGACTCGTTCTACACCCCTTGTTCTGTAGCCTTGACTAAGAAACCCTTTTTCTTCCCTTCTCTTGGACCAAGTGTTGAGCCTACTGTATCGTTTTAGCTTAAGTGTTATCATTCCGAGTTAAAGAAGAAGAAAAGAGGTATTTCAAGCTTAACATCTATTGAATAGACCTCTTGATTGGGCATATTTCGTCGCAGTACTTAGGAGTTTTATCAACCCGTGGCAGGTTTGGGGGTTTAAGGCGCTATGTTAATGGCTGTGAAACTATTCAACCCTAATATTCTGCGGGAGCGTAAGTGATAAAAGCAGATTTTACTAAACGGTAGAAACAAAAAAGAATACATTGATTTTACTCTCTTTAGGTATTTATTGTTATTGTGATGTCATCCGATTCAGTTGTTATTACATTATTTTGGGGTGGAAATATTGTTAAGGTTGGTGATCACAATATCTATGATAAAGCTCCTAATGATACTGCAATATTTTGTCGTAACATTACGTTTTCTCAGTTATTAACTAAATTACGTGCAATTTTGGGAATGCATGATCAATTAAGTTTGATGAAATTATTTGTGCAATACATGGCAAGTGAAGGTTCAAGTCGTGCAACCTCATTTTTTCATAGTATTGATAGTGATTATACAGTTTCTTATATGATGGACATAAATCGCAATGCTGTGGGAATTAATTTATATGTTGTTGAAGTTTTATTGCCTCAAGTATTGGAGTCAATTTCATTTCCAACACAAGAATCAGGTTGGTTATCAAATCAAGATTGCTACTTTTACATTATATTTTCACATATGTTTTTTTTAAACATTTCTTACATTTAACTTCTCTTTATGTAGACAAAAAGGGCAAAAAGAGTGTGACCAATATCATTCAGAATGAACCATCAGATTCATATGAGTGCTTTAGTGAAGAGTTTGATGATCAAAGTGATGACTTAGATGATGAAGAGTTCTTAGAAGTTGAACTTTTAAAAGGTACAATACTCGAAGATGATTCAAATGAATCTGATGAGGTATCCAATATTAAATATGATCAATCACACTTATGGAATCCAAGAACATTATTTCCTTCTACCATTCCTTCTATATTGGCTGATTCTATTGATGTTTCATCTCAACATATGAGTAGCAATGCCGGAGAACTAGATTTTGACAAAAATATGTTATTTGATACAAAACTTGAGTTCAAAGTTGCAGTTCAACGACATTGTGTTTGTATTCTTAAACGACATTATCATGTATATGCTAGTACTAAAAAGGTGTGGGAAGTGTGTTGCCCTCATAAAGGATTTTGCAAATGGAGAATAAGAGGTGTATTTTGGAAAAAATCTCTAATGTGGAAAGTGTCAAAAATTCAAAATGAGCACAGATGTTATATTGGNATTAATTTCTTAGTCAAGGCTACAGAACAAGGGGTGTAGAACGAGTTAAAAAAGGAAATGAAACTCCAGTGGCTCTAATGGTTCCAGCACTGAGCAAAGATCCATGGTGAGAAATATTGTCAAGCAAAAAATATTTCGATTAATTAGATTCTGCCTTCCCAAGCAAAAAATCCCGCTCCATAACTCTGTCTTTGTGATCAGATTCATAGTTCTGTTATTTTATATGTTATCATATAATTTGTTGACGAATTGGCCATTGAGAATCGAATCTTATCGAAACATGAAGCTATTGACGGACAAAATTTGTCTTAATATATTCTTTAGATCATATATAACAGAACTTGTTTCATTTCTACTTTTATTATTAAATTATTCAATTAACGGAAGTTAGATTAATCTAATTTGCTAATTATCCACATGAAGCAATGGCTGTTCAAGAAAGACGATACAAGTGTATCCTAAAATTAAAAATCTAATTTCTTAGTTAAGGCTACAGAACAAGGGGTGTAGAACGAGTCAAAAAAGGAAATGAAATTCCAGTGGCTCTAATGGTTCCAGCAGTGAGCTGAGATCCATGGTGAGAAATATTGTCAAGCAAGAAATGCAAAGATGTGAAGAGGAGAAGAAGCTGGAGCTAAGGGCAATGGCTGTTCAAGAAGTTTTTACGGGTGTACTCCAGTGGCTCATGGCTATTCAAGAAGTTTCTACGGGTGTACTCCAAAATTAAAATCTAATTTGCTAATAGGCCCTTGTATTTGTATAGTATTAAATATGATGAAGAAAAAAAATTAAAAAAGAAATTAATAAGAAAGGTGAGTAGTATTGTAATGATTTTGGAAGGATGAGTAGTTGTGTTATTCATATATGTAAAGATGCGTAGTTCTGTTATTCTCCCGACCAAACATGACCTCTTTGTTTCACTTTTTAAAAAATTGATTTGTGGTACTAAAATGAATTTTTAAATATATTTAATAAAATTATGATAATATGATCGTTAAAAAATCACTATTTAATTACTTCACCGCACTTTTAATCATGGAACCATAGAATCCAAATTATACAATGTTGTTGATAAACACGACAATCAGGCTAGGTTAATACGCCTAAATCCATTAGCATACGTTCATTTTATTTGAGTTTTTACAATTGTCTCTGCAAAGGACTATTTAGGTGACATTGCTTAAGAATGTGTTTGTTTGGAATAACTATTAAGAAAGTTAGGTATTGTGAAATTTGGTGAGTTGTAATGAGATTATTATGAATTTGAAAAATATTTGGTAAAATTACGTATCATAAACGTGATTTATGTAAAACTATTAATATATCCTTTTATATAAAAAATATTGATACTGATATTTTATTAGAAGTAAGAGTAATTTAGTCTTTTTTTTTCAAATCGATGTAATATAACAACTAGTTTAAGTAATGACGGTGAATTGTGATTTTTAACGTTAAATGCACTACAATTTTCTTTTTATTTTGTACACATTTAAAAATTTCTTTGAGAAACGCACCTCACTATAACCTATGATAGTAGGATGCTTCAATAGTCTTTGGGAATCCGCGTCCGACTCGCATCCGACACGGATTCGGGGTGGACTCATGTAAGATGTGTGTCCTACTCAAAAAATAATTTTTAATTAGACAAATTGGTAATTGTACTATCTAGACTCTATTAATAACCACTAGATTTGTACTAGTTGTTGACTTTTTGTCTTTATTCTCATTTATGAAGAAGTGAGGGTAAATTATATTTTTTATTATTTTTTCAAAATAACGAAAAAAAAATTAAAATATTTAATATAAAATAAAAATATAAAACTTATCCTAGTTTACAAGTCCAATTCTTTTAATAAATTTGAATCCCCGCATCCGAGTTGACGAATTATGATGCGGCCGCGGCGGTGTCTTGCTAACATAGCCTATAACACGGTTTTAATTGTGATACCAAACAAACTCAATGTTTTCTTATTGATCTATATTTTTGTTCCAATATGCACCCGTACATATGGTATATCAACTATATCAAATTTTTTATTATATTGAAATATTTTCTTAAAAATTAATTTATGATCGGACCAGAAAAAACTCAGGACCCGACGCTAAAATACAATATTAGATGAAATATAAGTACCATCAAATATTTCACATTCCTACCAATATGAAAAAATATGTGGTTATTATTGATAATCACTTTATGTATTTTCTTTCGCTGATTCTTTTTCTATTCAATTTTTGAAGGTGAATTAAATCATGTGTTAGGGTTGAATAAATGGAATGAGACAGGGAACAGAGATTTGTAAATTGGCACGTTCAAAAATGAAGCAACTTGGAAAACACATGACCCCATTGGCTTACCGGATATGCTCAATTCCACATGCGTACAAAATTAATCTTACACCTCGACAAAATTCTAAAGCATATAAAATGATCTATAATAACTTGATTAATTAGATTTTTGAAAATTAAAAATTTCATTTAAATTTTCTATAAATCAATTTAAATCCTTTATTCTTTTAAAATATTAAATTATACTTCTCAACATTGTTATATCATCAATTTTAATTTTTAAAATTAATATGTATATTAGTTTCATTTAAAAAAAATCAATTTGATATTTGATATTAGGATATTTTAGTAATTTTAAATTAAAATTGATAATATATCCAATTTGAATTACTTTATTTGAATTTATTTGAATTAAATAACTAAAATTGATTTGTGAGTAAATTTGAGGGTATAAAAATAAAATTCTTTTCATGATATTATTCCAATTTTCAAATTATATGTATATCAATTTTAAAGAAATTTGTCTAATTGTCCCATAATATTTAAAATAATATAAATGTAATACTCCCAAAATTTGTAAATTGTAAGAGAAACCCTCGAAGTTTCAAAACATGTTCAAGAATTACTCTCAGGTGAATAGTAACGGTTTTCATCTTTTTTCGTATAAATTGTTTTCATAATTTATGCGTTATTTTTAAAATTTTCAAAGTTTTTGGATATAATAATTACATTTTTTCAATGTTAGTGGGTCAAATACAAACTATGGAGACGTTTAAAATATTAACAAGTATAAGAGTCAAATATAAACTGTTTTGGAATTTTAGTGGCCAACCATGAAATTCTTAAATTTTGAGGACATTGCGTTTACAATATTAAAAAATTGAGGGCCCAACGGCGTGCATTATATCAATTTCGAGAGCTTTATATCAATTTACAAATTTTGATGGCACTGTTTTTACACTATTATAAAGTTTGAGGGCTACTTACAAACACCACTCATCAATTTTATCTAAAAATATCAATTTAATTTGATATTCGGGTATTTTAGTAATTTTAAACTAAAAGAGAAAATTGCATAATTAGTCATCCAACTTACAGCTGTGTAAAGGACATGTCTTCCAACTTACGAAATTACAGGAATGAAACCTAAAGTTATCAATATCATTTGTGTTTTTACCCCTGTCATTCTAGGACCCGGTTTCCGTAAATTAAAAACCGTTTGAAAACTCATCACAAAATACACAAATAAGACTCATTTGAAAAATTATCTAAAAATTACCATTGATGTTCGGGAATTGTGCATAAATATTATAAATTTACGAGTTCGTTAAAGTGTCAATGATATACGTTATTGTAAACTTGAGATGTCTTATTTGCATTTAACTTAAGTTGTAAGGCTAAAAATGCATATTTTAGCTCAAAAATATACCATATTTGCAATTTCGTAACTTTGAGAGCATACCATTTACACAGCCCGTAAGTTGGAGGGATGTGTGCAAACATCACCCAATTACTCAAATTCGCATTACTCAATTTGTTTTTTTTTATTTGAATAACTAAAATATAATTATAAGCAAATTTGAGAAACTAAAAATGAAAAATTTTCTAATGATATAATGAAGTTATTTCTCAATTTCATTTAAAATTATCAATATTTAAAGTGATTTATTCAAGTCTTTTACTATTTTGAAATCATTTCATATATGTTGTATCTGTGTATATTATCGTTATAATTTCGATCACTCTATTATTTCAATATAAAATCATAACTAATTCGGTCAAAATCTTAATTATCAATATGAGTAAAGTGGTTCATTCAATTCACAATTCCAAATATATCAAATATTTGGATTTGGTATGAAATTTGAATTGGTTTACAATATATTATGAAATTAATATTATACTAAATAATTTCGAGTATTCTATAAGTTTACAATAGATTCCGAGTCTATGCATTTACTATGCAACACCGACTCATTCGATTGTCTCGGTACAACTGGGCTCGACATGAACTTCAAGTTTAAAACTACAAATATTTATTAAATTATTATATAGCAAAAATTTAACTTTTAAAAAATGAATATCGTTAGTCGATTCTACAATCTCCTCAAAAGCAACTACTTTTCGGTTCATCATCATTTGTACGAATAATTTACAAGTATATCGACAACATAAGAAAGTCAGGAAAGCACATAATATATGTTTTCAATGAAGAAAAAAATCAAATTTGGGAAGAAATAAAAACGAAATCATTTTGTCTCAAGTATCGAATGTGGGAACCAAAAGTCCGAATCGATTCGACATAGACAAATATGAAAAATTAAAGAGGGGGCCACATAATGCCTTTATATAATCAATCACCTACACTGCCGCATTCTACTATGAAGCTCGCTCAGCAGTCATCAGAGACGATAAAAAAATTAGAANACCAACGACAGTTGTCCCCAATCGAAACCCTAGTGACAAAATTGTTAAAAGGAAATGAAAATCCGCGCGCACTTCAGAATCAGCAACGATGCGGCGGCACTCCCTGAGGACAGCCGGATTTAGAAAGACCTCCTTCCGAATCATAGTATCGTTTTTGTAATTGGAGTTGTTTGCGTAGCGAAGCTTCCCGTCGGGGCGAAACTCGAACTCCAGAAACTCGTGTCCGAATTTACCCTTGTGACCTACGTAGTAACGCAGGTAGAACTCGCCATTCTCGTCCCCATCCGCCATTCTTGATTCCTTCGCTAACCAAGTAGAACAAAAACTGTCTGGAAGCCATATGCGCTTTCAACATTCTATATATTTAATAACAAATGGGCTCGACTATTATAATGGGCCAACCATTTTAACAGCCCAACTTGCTAAGCCCAGTAATTTCCACCCTTCTCTCCAGCCCATCCCATAATATTGCTAGAGCTGAAGATCGACCAAACATGACCTGCTTGTTTCACTTTTTTAAAAATTGATTTGTGGTATTAAAATGAATTTTTAAATATATTTAATAAAATTATAATAATATGATCGTTAAAAAATCACTATTTGATTACTTCACCACACTTTTAATCATGGA
Organism: Utricularia reniformis; assembly: GCA_009725065.1. Lineage (NCBI taxonomy): Eukaryota > Viridiplantae > Streptophyta > Magnoliopsida > Lamiales > Lentibulariaceae > Utricularia > Utricularia reniformis. The sequence continues at coordinate 167,132 of RWGZ01000011.1, forward strand.
ACCATAGAATCCAAATTATACAATGTTGTTGATAAACACGACAATCAGGCTAGGTTAATATGCCTAAATCCATTAGCATACGTTCATTTTATTTGAGTTTTTACAATTGTCATTATTATGAATTTGAAAATTATTCGGTAAAATTGCGTATTTATGTAAAACTATTAATATATCTATATATATAACAAATATTGATAATGATATTTTATTAGAAGTAAGAGTAATTTAGTTATTTTATTCAAATCGATGTAATATAACAACTGGTTTCAGTAATGACGGTGAATTGTGATTTTTAAAGTTAATTGCACTACAATTTTCTTTTTATTTTGTACGCATTTAAAAATTTCTTTGAGAAACGCACTTCACTATAACACGGTTTTAATTGTGATACCAAACCCATGTTTTCATACCGACCGATATGACAAAAATTGGGAGGCATCGGTATTTCGACCGGTACCACCCGGTAACGGATTTTCGGGCCGACCCGGAAAAAAATTTTAATTTTTTTTTAAAAAATTATTGGTATACCGGTCGTACCGGTTCGGATCGAAACGGTACGTCGGATCGGTATGAAAATATTGTACCAAACAAACTCAATGTTTTCTTATTAATCGAGATTTCCGTTCCAATCTGCACCCATACATATGGTATATCGACCTATATCAAATTTTTTATTATATTGAAACATTTCTTAAAAATTAATTTATGATGGGACCCGAAAAAGCTTAGGACCCGACGCTAAAATACAATATTAGATAAAATATTAGTACCATCAAATATTTCCAATGTTTTAAATATCGGTACCGGCCGGTATACCGGACAAGCTCATTGAATCGACATACCGGATATGTTTCGTGTATACCGGATATGTACCGCATCCGTACCGGAATATTAAAATAAATTATAAAATATTCATATTTTATTTTTTTAATATAAATCCGACCCAACCCACAAAAAACCCGACCGACTTGTTAAAATCCGACCCAAAAAATACATGTACCGGTCGGTATTTTGCCAAAATACCGGCCGAAGCCGGTACGCCCGAAACTTCCGGTATACTGGAAATTTAAAACAATGAATATTTCACATTCCTACCAATATGAAAAAATTTGCGGTTTGGTGAGATGATAAGCTTATTATTCATAATCAGTTTATGTATTTTCTTTCGCTGATTCTTTTTTACATAAACTATTTTTCTATTCAATTTTTGAAGGTGAATTAAATCATGTGTTAGGGTTGAATAGATGGAATGAGACAGGGAACAGAGATTTGTAAATTGGCACGTTCAAAAATGAAGCAAGTTGGAAAACACATGACCCCATTGGATTACCGGATATGCTCAATTCCACATGCGTACAAAATTAATCTTACACCTCGACAAAATTCTAAAGCATATAAAATGATCTATAATAACTTGATTAATTAGATTTTTGAAAATTAAAAATTTCATTTAAATTTTCTATAAATCAATTTAAATCCTTTATTCTTTTAAAATATTAAATTATACTTCTCAACATTGTTATATCATCAATTTTAATTTTTAAAATTAATATGTATATTAGTTTCATTTAAAAAAAATCAATTTGATATTTGATATTTGATATTAGGATATTTTAGTAATTTTAAATTAAAATTGATAATATATCCAATTTGAGTTACTTTATTTGAATTTATTTGAATTAAATAACTAAAATTGATTTGTGAGTAAATTTGAGGGTATAAAAATAAAATTCTTTTCATGATATTATTCCAATTTTCAAATTATATGTATATCAATTTTAGAGAAATTTGTCTAACTATCCCCTAATATTTAAAATAATATAAATGTAATACTTCTAAAATTTGTAAATTGTAAGAGAAGCCATCGAAGTTTCAAAACATGTTCAAGAATTACTCTCAGGTGAATAGTAACGGTTTTCATCTTTTTACGTATAAATTGTTTTCATAATTTATGCGTTATTTTTAAAATTTTCAAAGTTTTTGGATATAATAATTACATTTTTTCAATGTTAGTGGGTCAAATACAAACTATGGAGACGTTTAAAATATTAACAAGTATAAGAGTCAAATATAAACTGTTTTGGAATTTTAGTGGCCAACCATGAAATTCTTAAATTTTGAGGACATTGCGTTTACAATATTAAAAAATTGAGGGCCCAACGGCGTGCATTATATCAACTTCGAGAGCTTTATATGCAATTTACAAATTTTGAGGGCACTGTTTTTACACTATTATAAAGTTTGAGAGCTACTTACAAACACCACTCATTAATTTTATCTAAAAATATCAATTTAATTTGATATTCGGGTATTTTAGTAATTTTAAACTAAAAGAAAAAATTGCATAATTAGCCCTCCAACTTACAGCTGTGTAAAGGACATGCCTTCTAACTTACGAAATTACAGGAATGAAACCTAAAGTTATCAATATCATTTGTTTTTTACCCCTGTCATTCTAGGACCCCGTTTCCGTAAATTAAAAACCGTTTGAAAACTCATCATAAAGTACGCAAATAAGATTTATTTGAAAAATTATCTAAAAATTACCCTTGATGTTCGAGAATTGTGCATGAAATATTATAAATTTACAAGTTGTTAAAGTGTCAATGATAAACGTTACTGTAAACTTGAGGTGTTTTATTTGCATTTAACTTAAGTTGAAAAGCTAAAAATGCATATTTTAGCTCAAAAAATGTATTATATTTGCAATTTTGTAACTTGGTGAGCAAATCATTTATACAACCCGTAAGTTGGGGCGACGTGTGCAAACATCACCCAATTACTCAAATTCGAATTACTCAATTTGATTTTTTTATTTGAATAACTAAAATATAATTATAAGCAAATTTGAGAAACTAAAAAAGAAAAACTTTGTAATGATATAATGAAGTTATTTCTCAATTTCATTTAAAATTATCAATATTTAAAGTGACTTATTCAAGTCTTTTACGATTTTGAAATCATTTCATATATGTTGTATCCGTGTATAATATCGTTATAATTTCGATCACTCTGTTATTTCAATATAGGATCATAGTTAATTCGGTCAAAATCTTAATTATCAATATGAGTAAAGTGGTTCATTCAATTCACAATTCCAAATATATCAAATATTTGGATTTTATATGAAATTTGAATTGGTTTACAATATATAATGAAATTAATATTATACTAAATAATTTCGAGTATTCTATAAGTTTGCAATAGATTCCGAGTCTATGCATTTACTATGCGACACCGACTCGTTTGATTGTCTCGGTACAACTCGACTCGACATGAACTTCAAGTTTAAAACTACAAATGTTTATTAAATTATTATATAGGAAAATTTAACTTATAAAAAATGAATATCGTTAGTCGATTCTACAATCTCCTCAAAAGCAACTACTTTTCGGTTCATCATCATTTGTACGAATAATTTACAAGTATATCGACAACATAAGAAAATCATGAAATCACATAATATATGTTTTCAATGAAGAAAAAAATCAAATTTGAGAAGAAATAAAAACGAAATCATTTTGTCTCAAGTATCGAATGTGGGAACCAAAAGTCCGAATCGATTCGACACAAACAAATATGAAAAATTAAAGAGGGGGCCACATAATGCCTTTATATAATCAATCACCTACACTGCCGCATTCTACTATGAAGCTCGCTCAGCAGTCATCAGAGACGATAAAAAAATTAGAAATGGAGTTTCTTGATGAAACCTGTCAATTGGAAATGGATCTCCTTGATGATTTCTATTTCTTTGAGACTAAGCCTTGTTTTTCACTTCAATCTCGTCTTTCAAGCGACTCCACCTCTCTGGTTTCTTGTTCCTCTTCATCTTCCTATTCTTCTGGTGGCGGAGCTGGGAGTAATATCTTTGGATACGAAACGGAACCAATGAAGAAGAAGCCTTCTTTGAGCGTGGCTGTTCCGTCTGTGGAGTTGGTTTTAAATTCTGTAGGTGAAGACGCCGGCCGGCATTACCGTGGGGTAAGGAAACGTCCATGGGGGAAGTTTGCGGCGGAAATACGCGATCCAAATAGAAAGGGAAGCCGCGTCTGGTTGGGGACTTTTTATACTGCGGTGGAGGCAGCAAGAGCTTATGACAAGGCGGCGTTCAGGCTTAGGGGTAGTAAAGCTATACTCAATTTTCCACTTGAGATTGGGAATCCCGGTCCTGTCACGGCGGCGGAGTTATCCCGGAAAAGAAAACGTAATCGTCAATTGGTGGGCCCGGTGAAGAAAGAGGTAGAAGAAAAAGACAGTAACCCTCAAACGGAGGAAGAGTTTCCTCTAACGCCGTCGAGTTGGACGTCCGTTTGGAATTCCGTTAACGGGATAGGGATTTTCGAAATCCCGCCGTTGTCACCGTTATCTCCCCGTCCGAGTTTTGTGGAAGAAGTCATCCAGAAGCAATGACACGAAATGTCTTGGGATTGTTTTGGTGGGGGTACCCCATAGTATCGCAAAAAGCATTTGATATTTTGATCTATAATTCTGGGTATCGGTTTTTTCATAAAAAAATATATATATATATATATTTGTTTTTTAATTATATTTAAAAAGAATACATTTTAATTTACAAATCAAATTTTATAGTTGAACTTGAATGAGAATGTTAAATTTATCAATAATTAGCTATAAAAACGTGATTGATTAGATTTATAAGTCTATGAAATATCATTACATTCCAAAATCTCATTCATTCACATTATCTTTTCATAATTTCAATCACATTATATAATTTATATAACAACAAAATAAATTATTTGATATGCTCAAGTCTCCATAAATTATTTGACTAAGACGTAAAGATGAACACCCATGACTCGAGCGATGATCCAAAGTGCAAAGGGCTGAGTTGAAGTGCTAAGTTGTTCGGATCGAATATCTAACATGGTTCATCGCTTGGAAAGGGTAAAATGGACAAATTCCAATCTATTGTTGTTGTCCCCGTAAAAGGGAGACATTGAGTTTGTTTGGTACTTCGATAATAATAGCGGTACGGTGAGATAAGATAGTGAGATCTTGATTTTATTAACGTTCACAAAACAAAATGATAATTGTGATGTTATTATCGTTAAAAAGTTATGATTTGATGGTCGCTGTTAAAACCAAATATATCTATATCGCGATTTTGAAAATTACTTTATTACCCTTCATTTTACAATTATATAAAATTTATTTTTTTTCATTATTAAACATAAAAGGGTATATTAGTATTTTACAAAAATCACGATCATGATATCATAATTTTACCAAATACACTTAAAAAATCACGATCACTACATCTCACCACACCGCAATTTTTAAAAATTATACCAAACAAACTCATTATCTTGATACCCTGATCATCATCATCAATAACTAATAATATTTGAAGAAACCCTATTTTCAATCTATTTATATGCATAAAAACAATATATATTATTAATCGAAAAAATTATTTATTGAATGAATTTTTGAAGGAAATTATTTATTAAAATATTAATATAATATACAACCAAACTAAAAAATTAGAAAATTTACAATATGTATATATTATTAAAATTTCTAAATTCCAACTATTTAAATGTAACTATGATCCCTAAACTATTATGGATTTGATAATTTCATTTTAAAGTTTTGTTATTTTATAGTTAATTCTTAATGTTTTTTAAATTTTAGCACTAGTATACGGGATATGTACCATTGTAATAAAATAAATTATATTATTAATCTAGAAAATATATAATCTTATAACACATTTTTATTCAAAATATAAGGATAAACAAAATATACAAATTAAATATCCCATTTATTCTTAAATCGAACAAGCTAAGTTCGATCCAACCCGTTTAAAACTCATACCGGTAAATTTGGAACGCCCAAAATGTTTGATATACCATATATTTAAAATAGTGATTCCAATACAAGAATCCGATGGGAATCATGCATATAAAATATTTAAAAATTTAGTAAATTGTATAATACAATTATGCATATATATCCCACGTGACGGCTAAGCCGAAACATGGCCCAACGGCGTCGCCATCTCCGGGCCTCCGGCCGCGCAGCCGCTAAAGACAAATGCCAGGGGTCCATTTCATTATTATTATTATTATCAGTATTATATTATTATTATATTTATATTAATATTAATATTATTATTTATTCATACCTAACTATCGCCAAACTGATTTCATTAAATATTTATAAAAAAAGTTACCAATTCGAAGAACTATAAAAAAGAATAAGGAAAATGAACAGTTTTTATGATGAAAAAAGTCTACAATTTAATAAAATCAATTTGTTGATTTGATTCACATTGTAAGTTGGAATTTAAACATAAATATCTTTTTTGGTTTCGAAATTATAAAATAAAATAAAATAAAATTAATTGATAATCACACAATTCTAAAAACCCAGTTTTTTGGGATAGCTATTAAAAAATTAGCTACGGTGAGGTTTAATATACAATAATCATAAATTTCTAAATCTATTTGATTAAATAGAAAAATAATAATAATTATTTATATTAAAATACTAATATACCATTATATATATAACTAATGATATATTTTAGCTATTCAAAATAAATGTAAATTAATCATTTTCAAATCACGGTGATGACAAAATTGATTTAACGGTGACCTCAAAAAACATAATTTTTTAACGTAAACGCACATTAATTTTAATTTTAGTTTATGCCCATTTAAGAAAATCATTTTGGTGAACTATAGCAATTTTAAATACCCAAACAAACCCATTGAAAATGCCTGTTCTACCCCTTTGGCTAAGACAAGAAGGAATATCAAAAGATAAGATCCTTTTTCTAAATGTCATTAATTAGTGAACTTATCCAATTAATTATATGCTGCAATTATTAATTAACTACCATCAATCTTCTCCTAACACAACTTGATTAATTCAACACTTGCCTCACTTAGTCAATAATCAAATATTTATTTATTTATTTTTCCTATTTATTGTAATCTTAGAAAAATATTCTGACATGATTTATAATATATATTTTAATTATATATATAATCTTCTTTGGTTGTCTTATTATTCTCAAAATGGAGGAGAATCACGATGAGATTTCAGTGCTTGAACTCATCCGCCGCCATCTTCTTGAAGATCATCCGGCGGTGGAATCCTTCTTAACTAGCCTTACCGTCTTCAACCACAACCTCTTTGAAGAGAGTTTAATATGGAGTCTTGCCGGAGAAACCAGCTCGCCGGAGATGCCAATCCAGAAACAAGAGTTTCCGCCGCAGCTGGTGAAAACTGAGGTTGAATCTGATCAGATTATTCCGGTGGGGGCGAGGCGGCATTACAGAGGAGTGAGACGGCGGCCGTGGGGAAAGTACGCGGCTGAGATACGAGACCCTTTAAGGAAAGGTAGCAGGGTGTGGCTTGGGACTTATGATACTGACGTTGATGCAGCGAGAGCTTACGACTGTGCGGCGTTTAAGATGAGAGGAGCTAAGGCAATTCTGAACTTTCCGATGGATGCCGGAAAATATGGACCTCCGGCGAATGTTGGGAGGAGAAAGCGGGGGAAGTCCGTGTTTGCAAATTAGTCCAGTCAGCAATTGGCATAATCCACACTTAAAATTGCGCATAAGAAAATAATGTAAGAAAAAGAACATCATCTTCCCTGTCTGTAGTGTGAATTGATAGATCAACAAGGTCACACGACACATCTTTACAAACGTATTTTTTTTATTATTATATTTATAACATTTATCACGATATTATTTTACAATATAAAATAATTAAAATTAAAATTTAAATAATTAATTATTCAATAACGGAAAATAACATATTAAAAAAATATTTATTTTTAAAATTTCAATAATACTATACTAATTTTATAGATTTTAGAATTAATTCATATTTGTATTTTTATATCGGTTCAAAAATTTCATATCGATCCGGAGTGTTATGAGCGTTACTATCAATACTAAATTTTATTTTTTTATTAATTTTTTTAAAAATAATATATAATTAGTTTTTTAGAGTTTGATCGAAAAAAACTGGAAATCGATCATAATATTCGACATTACAAAAAACAATCAAATCCATTATTTGACGTACCGGAATGTATAACGAAAGTATATCATTTAATATGAAAACATTTGTATTTTGTATATGTATAGAACGTAATTGTATTCGTAAATAAAATGAATATTACATCATAAACTTAATTTAATAATTAATTATTATATTTAAGTTTACTGTTATAAATAATGAATAGCTGATATATTACAAACTAAAACTCTGACAAATATTATAAATATAATGATAAAAAAAGTATTGCCAGTTTCTAAAGATGTGTAATCTGATATTGGTACTGTAGCAATTTTGCAGTGAATCTCTATTTTAATTTGGTGTTAATTTATATAATCCGTACCTTACGGTATGTAATTATTTATTTTCTTAATCTTCATTTCTTACCTTGAAAATGTTACTTAATATTCACAATCCAAAGAAGTCATATTAAGGATAATTTAAGTTATCCATCTTGTTCAGAACACGTACCTACTGAGTTTCATTTATATTTAGATAGTTAAACGGATGAGTGAAACTAGTAAAAATTGTAAAATTAGTTACCATTCTTAAATCTGAGGGTTAGGATATGATGCTTACTCGTTAATCTTATTAATGTTTTCATATCGGTCCAGAATTATGTATCGATCCAGACCGGGATGAGCGGTACGACTGGTATACCGGACGGTACCAATTTTTATTTTATCTTTAAAAATATTAATATTTAATTAGTATTTTAGGATTAGACCCGAAAAAATCCGCAAATCGACCCGCATACCTGATACGTGGCGGTACAAAAAAAAATATCGATATCGAGCGAGTATGAAAACAGTGAATCTTACAAGTATGTTTACTCGTTTGATTATCAGTCTAATTATATGCTAGAAAAATATTAATTTCTTGATGGCTTTTTCGAGATCGCCATCAATTTTTCTTTGCATATAAAATCTATATAAAGTGTAAGGATTTTTGTTATTATATGATTCTTAATTGAATTGCTTAAGTAAAGTCAAAATTCAAGACTCTACATTTTTGTAGTAATAGAAAAAAAAAATTCCCGCATTGCGAGCGATTAGAAGCAACATAACCACGAAACTGAAAACATATTTTAGAAGTCATCATAATTTTTCATCTAATTTGTTTTCCACATTTTATGTAATTAATTTGATTCATTGACACCACTCTAAGGTGTGGGTACAAATATTGATATCTATTTTTTTAGAATAAGAAAGAAAATGAATTTGAAAAAGAGAATTCAAAATGAATAAATTATTTTGTGTAGTTATTTATTTGATAAAGATAATTAAAAATGAAATAGTATTTTGTAGTATAAGAATCTTTATGTTTATTAAAAATAAGAAATCACAATTTTATCATAATAACTATAAATGATGTTTAAACCCAAACAAATCGATAAAAGACATAATTGTAAATTACAATTGAATCTAGAAAACATTCACATTATAAATGATGTTTAAACCCAAACAAATCGATAAAAGACATAATTGTAAATTACAATTGAATCTAGAAAACATTCACATACGATTTTAACATCACTAAACAAAGATTAATCTAAAAAAGGGTTTCCACAAATGTAAACTAAAACAAATGTTTGCAAGATACCGAAACCCACAAAAATCTAAGACCATAACATTAAAAATCATTTGATATGATTAGTTTGTTGGAGAACTTTCTTTATTTGGCTCTTGTAGAAGATTTAGAAGAAAAATTTTAGAAGTAAAGGTCTTTGCTTCCTCTAAGGAATGAAGAAGTTTTAAAATAAACATAAAAAACCTACAAATTAAGGATACAATGGTAATTTACTCATTTATGAATGAGAAGAGAAATAAGAAATAGAGATAACACAAGAAAATTGTTTTCTATTTTTTAAATAAGAGAACGAAAAAGAGATTATGTTCTGTAAAAATATTATTTTTCTATTATGGAAGTAGAAAGTGATTATAAATGAATGTGTAATACACTTAAGCGGTGTAATAAATGAAATGATTCCGTTCAATTAAAATAATATGCAGTCAAATCTATGGAAGAAATAATATCAATTATCAAAATGATAGACAATATTTTTAAAAAATTAAATATTTATGTTGTGGTCTGAAAACCGGGGTGTCAACAGTCGTCCGATTCGTTGCAAGACGAATTCGGTTTTAATTTGTTTTGTAGGGAGAAAACGATTATGAATCAAATAGAAAAGGACAAGACAATTTTAGAGTGGAAAATCCCTAAAAAATGGAGAAAAAACCACTTGACTAAGAGTTAGAAATACTCTTAGTCGATTCAATAATTAAGCTGTTCAATACAAATGGCATGTTTGTTTTAGAGATGACAAGGGAGGGAAAGCTTATCGAGAATAAAGCGATAGCCGGAGGAGAGAATTTTTTTTTCCGTTTCCCAAGTGTCCCTTTTATACACATTTCCTGCTGTGTGAACAGTAGGGTGTCGTCTTGTGCTTGTCCGATGCAGCTAGGTCGGCTCGTGTCGGGCGGGACAGTCGTCGGGCGTGGCTCTATACGGCTGCGCGGCGCCAGACATATCAGCGCTACTAGCCGGCTATCTCCAGACCAAAAGGATGCCCGTACAACTTTATCAGACACGCTTATCATAGGATTGTTAGAGGTTGTTGTCACATGATGAAAAATGTGGATGGCCCGAAGCATAGTCTGTGCGTCCTAGATCGATCGGTCCAGATGAGAAGGAGAACGTATGACTCTATTGATCGGTCTCAATCAATAAGAACGGGCCTTCGGGCCCGACTGTTCTCGCCGGGCCGTCCATTCACGGGACTGTTCTCGACTGTTCTGGTCTGGCTAAGCTTGGGCCTAACCAGGTTCGGAGTACCGGGTTCCGAAGGTCTCATCACTAGCTCCTCGGACTTTATCGCCATTATGGTGGTGATGTAAGTTCGACCATTAGATTGAGAGCGTTTGATGCAGGAGTGCCCGATCGAACTAATGGAGGACCGTACCAGAACTGGTCGTGACAGCATCCTTGAGGACCGATCCTGTACTTAAGAAATTTAAGAGCGTTAATTTTCAAATTTGAAATCTGTAATGGTTATGGGCAAAAGCTTTATTCTGGGATCTATAATAGCCTACGTCTTTTGGTATTCCAAAGGGGGGACATGCCGTCAGACTGCAGCCGCCTGCAGTGGTGACGTGTCACCCTGTGAGTGGCCAATGCATGGCTATAAAAGTTGGGATTTCAGTACTGTGCAATCATTACTACAATTTGCGAAAAATTTCTGAACCATAGAATTCTCTTGCGATTTCATCCGACCGTCTTCAAACTTCAATTTCCTTACAAATCTTAAGGTAACCATCCATGGCACCACGTAGGGCTAGATATCCGATTGTTTCTGAGATGAACCTCGAAGAATTTCGGGTCAAATTCTCAATCCCTGCCCATTATTCCATCTGGAGGGGGAAGGAAGACATTATGTGCTTCATTCCCACTGAGATGAATGTTCATGCTAACGCCTTACCCGTTAGCTATGCCAACGTGAGGTCCGACCTTTGATTTCCCCTTCATCTTTTTGTCGCGGCCGTACTTCAGGAGATTCATTGCCCAACCTTCGCTCTTTTTTCGAGCAGTTATGTTTATATAGTCGTCTTTATCTTTTACTGCTATAAATAGAGGGTAGAACCAACCCTGAAAGACTTTTTCAACCTATTCTTGGTGGGATCCCGAAGGGGAAGGAGGTTGTTAGGAGGTCGTAGTTTGTATTATCTAGCGACCCGAATGAAGTATTGTATTATCGTTGAAAAGGAAGACTCCCTTCATGAATGAGAGTCTTGCTACGTCTGGATAGACATCCCGAGGGAAGACCTGTTGAAGGTTGCCTTCCTAACCACCCATCCTGACATCGGGAAGTTGGACCGAACCCGGTTCAACCCATCCTGCCAAGATATTGCCAATACATTGGCAAGGTTTCCTCCTCCCGAAAGGCGTCTGAAAGGAATAGACATACTTCGGGAGAAGAAACTGCTAGAGATAGGGGTAGCAGGCAGGACTGGTGCCCCTGCCTCGAAGGGGATATTCTCTAGCTCCGACTCGTCGGAGTCAGAAGGATCGGGTATGACTTTGGCTTCCTTTAGTTCATATCTCATGATCCTTATTATTCTTCTTTTGCATATTCCACAGATACAATGTCTGGGAACCGACTTGATGCGTTGGCTACTGCTGCAAAGGCCAAGAAAGATGCCCAGTTGCAGTCATCCAAGCCAACCTTCAACGCCGCTACTGGATTTTCACGATCAGCGGGAAGTTCCAGCAGTTAGAGGCTTGGACCCAAAATGGAGGAGGTGAACGAGGTGATTTCTAAAAGAATTCGCTCGTTAGGTCTTTCCGCCATGTGCAGGATCAGAAATAACTTCTATTTGGATCTTAACGTCGTGCGGTTGTTGCGGCAGGGGTCGATGCGGGTGGAGGATATCCCTCCATCCTCCAGCTTGGGGGATGAAGTGTCAAAGCCTCCTGTCCCCCCAACCAAGAGCAAGCGAGGCCCTGAAGAGGATACCCCGAAGCAATACAAGAGGTTGCGATCGGTAGTGAGCAGGCCCGCAGCCCCGATCCCTGCGAAAGGGGTCACCATTGGGGAGAGATCGGTCCCCTCAACATCGAGTCCGGAATCCGTTCGGGAGGCTATCAAGGAGATGGTAGCCTCCGTTTCAAAAGCCCGGGGGCCGAAAAGGGTCCCACCCTCCTGGAAAGACGCCGCTCTTGAGGAATACCGGCTTTTTGAGAGAAAGAACCCACCTGGTATCGATAGCGCACTATCCAGCCTGGTGCTATCCTATCTGGAGTCCTAGGCCGTGGTAAGTTATCTTCAACTCTCGTCGCCCGATCGGGTTTTTGTTATGATCAAGGTTGTTTCTTGCAGGCACATAGAATGGCTTTGGACCTTGCCTCTGCCGTCCAGCTAAGCCAAAACATTGCTTCGGCTTCTGAAGATCTAGAGTGTCGCCTTGCCTTAGCTCAGTGGCAAGTCGAGATTAAGCAACAAGAGCTGGAATCGGTCCGGGCCTATCGGGACCGTTTGAATGGAGAGTTGCTTGGGGCGGGCACTGAGCTTTCAATATCTACCTCCAAGGCGGGAGAAGCCCAAGCAGCTCCGAACTCCGCAACGGCCCGCGTTTTGGAACTGGAGCGTCAAATCCAGGAAATATCTGACGAGAGCAACATACTTCTCCTTCAGTCATAAGAGGATAAAGATGCCTTGAAGGAAGAACTCGTTAGGGGTCATGAAGCGACTGAGGGAGCGGTCCGGGAAGCCCTGCTGGGTTTTGCCCGCTCGCCACTGATGTATGCCTTAGCGGCAAACGTTTATGGACCGAATGTCTCCCAGTATATGGACAACATGAAGGATCAAATGGTCAATAAGTTTGGCCTAGATCCCGAAGATGAGCGTTGGGAGACGATCGACCCCCTAACCAAGGATGGAAGCTTGCGTGAGATCCCTGAGCTAGAAGAACTCTCGTTGGAAAAAGATCTCAACTATCCCCTATTTGATCTGATGGAGAGATCGGTCAACGAGATAGTTGAAGAGATGGGGAAGAAAATAGAATATCTCAAGGCATGGATCGCGGAGAAGTCTGGAGAAGCAGACAATGAAGATAAACAAATAGACTATATCTCTAATCTTAAGTCTCATCCTTTCTGTATCTACTTTTGTAAACTCCATTTCTTCAATAAAATATTTCTGCTAAGTATAAGATCGAGGTTTACGCTGAACCCGGACCGAACGGTCCTCTTAACTTAACTTAGAATCTTGATGCACTTAATAAGTTAGAGGATTTTAAATACGCTAATAGACCACACTTGAATCCATCCCTGTAAAATATTATGACCTTGGCGGCGTTGCATTGGTTCTTGATAAGTTCCATGGAAAGCTTAATCGAAGCCATGGGATAGTTCTGAGAACAGTCCCATGTCGATAGGGACTCGATAGTGCCATTCCCAATTCCTGTCCAACTTCCCAACGTTTATCTGAAATCTCACATTCCTGAGAACGAGGTCGCCTTCTAAAAATACTCTGGGTAAGACCGTTTGTTATGAGCCCGCTCCATAGTTCGTTGATAAGCACATATGCGAGCATAGATGGCGTTCCGTTTATCTTCAATCATTTCCAAGTCTAAGGACCCTCGTGCATCGTTCAGATGCTCGTCATATTGGGTTATTCGAGGTGATCATATGACAACCTCTACTGGACTGACCGCTTCAGACCCATATACCAGAGAAAATGGAGATTCCTGAGTCGTTGAGCGAGGTGTGGTCCGGTATGCCCATAGAACCTCGTAGATGCGATCGGACCACTTTCTTCTCAAATCTTCCAACTTAGTTTTCAATCCATTCAGGATAACTTTGTTGGAGACCTCCATCAATCCGTTTGTTTGGGGGTGGGCCACTGAAGAGAAATGTTGAGCGATACTGAATTTGACACAAAGATCCCGAACGGCCTTACTACGGAATTGAAGTCCGTTGTCTGATACAAAATGTCATGCCCCTCTACATCTATTCCAATTTAATTACATCTATTTCTCATAATACGAAGGCATGATATCGTGCTCTAATAAATTAGAACACAAAGCTCTACATAAAACTCATAATACCAATTATTCTTTTATACACAGCGGAAGCTAATTTAATGTTCTAAATACAACATATAAACCAAACCAAAGTTCTTACAAACTAGGAAACTACTTCTTCTCCTCAGACGATCTTGACAGCATCTAATCTACTGATCATCTTCACTACCTGTTTAACAATTGTTCATTGAGTGGTCCTGAGAGTGATGATAAATAATAACAATATAATTATGCAACAAGTATCATCACACAATATAAACATAGCACATAACATAAACATAAACATAATCACATAATTGGAGACTGTTGCTCTTATCATGTTCAATTTACAAGCATAACAGTCCTGACTCCTGCCTTAATCATTGGCTTACGCATTACCAAGAATCAAGGAACACAAGTCATGAGTCGCCTAGTATCAGAAACGGAAAGAAAGCGCGACCAATCCATCTAACATTTCTGACTTTCAGCCATACCTCACTCCTTCATAATCATATCTGATGTGATCACATAACTGAAACTGATGATCTAGATCATAACGTGACTGAAACCATGCTCCTGACATGTTGTCAGAGTTGTGCGTCCACAAACTCTCGAATTTTCATATAACATCACATAACATACATATTCTGAAATTTCTGAAAAACTGGACAACAGTCTGTCTACACTTTAAATACATACGTTTTTTAGAGCCCAAATGATATCCAAAAATCATGTAAAAATATTCATGTGAAAGATAAAGAACTGTTCTAAAACTGTATTAAAGAAACCATTTTCAAATAAGCTCTTAAAACATGAGAAAACAAACCAACAATCTGATGTCCTGGCTGCAGGGAATAAACTGTACTGATTCTGTAAAACGTAAAATAACATGCTGGTCTGATTTCATTTTTCATAAAAGATAAAATTCCTCTGAAAGTAGACACACAGAGGTTTTCATACATGTAAAAATCATAATCATACGACATCCATAAAAATAGCAGCAAAATTCGTAAAATAGAACAGAAATGAATGCATATAAACATGAATGCATATGATTTCAAACCTACATGTTCTCTCATTCATCCCACTCACCTTCGGTTTCTTCCTGATTTAACTCTTCTAAAACCTTCAGAACTTACCTAGACCTGTTGTAAAATCTTCCTTAGAACCAAAATTCAACTCTAACGAACTTAGAACATAATTTCCTCTCACTTACTTACAACTTTTCTGTTTTGGTGTTGCTGCTGAAATTTCACGTTTTTGCTGGTTTTCTGCCTTAGCTCCAATTTCTTGCGTGACTTTTGAGGATAACAATGAATTCTAGAGTATAATTATTGGTGGGACACATCCAAGCTAATCCCCATGCCACCAATAGCAACTTGACAACAAAAATAAATGAAATATGAAGTTTTCTTTGACCATGTCTAATAAAATATATATGTTCATCCTTATATTACTCTAATATACCTTAATTCTTAACTAAAAAGATCTCTAAAAGTGTGGAGTGTTACATTCTCCCCCTCTATCTGAAAGTTTTGTCCTCAAAACTTAAAATTTCACTGAGTTATCAAATCTGGATATTTTGCCGTAATCTGGTCTTCCACTTCCCAAGTGGCCTCTTCTGGTCTATGATGATTCCATTGCACCTTGACCATCGGTATTATCTTATTTCTTAACTTTCTTTCTTGTTTTTCTAAAATTTGTATAGGTGTTTCTTCATAAGCCAAATTTTCACCAATCTCAACTAATTCATCCTGTAAACATTGGTGATCACTTGATAGACACTTCCTCAATTGCGAAACATGGAACACATCATGTATTCTTGAATACATTTCAGGCAATATCAACTGATAAGCTACCTCTCCAACTCTCTTCTTAATTTGAAATGATCCAATATACCTTGGCTGCAATTTTCCAACTTTCCCAAAAAGTCTCTACACCTTTTAATGGAGAGACTTTTAAATAAACTCAATCGTTCACCTCAAATACTAACGGTATTCTTCTTTTATCAGCCCACTCTTTATTCCTATCTTGTGCCTCTTTCAATTTCTTTCTTATTACATCAACCTTTTCTTTAGCAAACGTTATCATATCTGGTCCTATAATATACTTTTCCCCAATTTCATCCCAATACATAGGTGTCCTACATTTCCTGCCATACAGGGCTTCGTATGATGCCATTCTTATGCTAGTATGATAACTGTTATTATACGCAAATTCCACCAACGTAAGGTAAGGTTCCCAATTTCCTTTGAATTCCAACACACAACTTCGTAACATGTCTTCTAAAGTCTGTATTGTTCTTTCTGATTAACCATCTGATTGAGGATGATAAGCATAACTTAAATTCAACTTTGTTCCTAGAAGTTCTTGCAAACTAGTCCAAAACCTAGAAGTAAATCTTGGATCCCGATCACTAACAATGCTCAAAGGCACACCATGTAGCCTAATAATATTATCCAAATATAGGTTTGCAAGTTTATCCATACTATCATAAAGTTTTATGGCAATAAAATGAGCAGACTTCGTAAGCCTATCGACAATAATCCAAATGGTATCATTCTTTCTAATCGACCTCGGCAACTCTGTCACAAAATCCATAGTAATATGGTCCCATTTCCATTCTGGAATGTCTAAGGGTTGTAACAATCCTCCCGGTCGTTGGTTTTCTGCTTTAACTCTTTGACAAACATCACACTTTGCCACAAACTGAGCTACATCTTTCTTAAGACCAGACCACCACCATTTCTGTTTCAGATCGTTGTACATTTTGTTACTTCATGGATGTATAGAGAAAGGTGATCTATGAGCTTCTTGGAGTATTTTGTTTCTCAGTTCTGAGTCATTTGATATCACATATCGATTACCAAACATAATACAACCATCATTCCTGATGTTCAACTGTTTCTCTTTTCCCTCTTGTATCTTCTCCTTGACCTTTTTCATTTCATCATTGGTCGTAACTTTCTGCCTTAGTTCATCAATGATTGAAGGACTTGCAAGTATAGCTGCTAAGGCTTTTTCTGAGTCGACCATCTCTAAGTTCATCTTTTGAAACTCTTCGACAAGCAAATCATTCATTTGTGCATGCCCACCTCTTCTACTCAAAGCATCAGCCACCTGATTTTGTTTTCCTGGACAATATTGTATATCTAAATCATAGTCCACAATTAATTCTAACCATCGTCGTTGCCTCATATTCAGATCTTTCTGACTAAAAATGTACTTCAAACTTTTATGATCACTGAATACTTTACATTTTACTCCATACAAATAATGTCTCCATTGCTTCAATGCAAAAATCACCGCAGCTAACTCTAAACCATGAACTGGATATTTTTCCTCATGTATTTTCAATTGCCTTGATGCATAAGCTATTACATGACCATTCTACATCAATACACAACCAAGTCCCTTATCTGAAGCATCACAATACAACTCAAATTCCTCATTTTCTTTCGGCAAAGCTAAAACTGGAGCTGTTGTCAAAGTTTCTTTCAACTTCTGAAAACTATGTTCACATTTTTCATCCCATAGAAATTTTACCTTTTCTCTCGTCAAGTTTGTCAATGGCTTGGCTATTTGTGCAAATCATTTCACAAATTTTCGATAATAACTGGCTAAACCAAGAAAACTCCTAACTTGTTTCATTGTTTCCAACCGTGGCCATTCAACTATGGTTTGTATCTTTTCTGGATTTACTGTTATAGCTTCAGCGGACACTATATGTCACACAAGCCCCAGGGGTATCATAATTACATAAATAACCCCGGGCAATATGAGGGTGCTCCCGGCAGTTGGGGGACCGGAGCATAGTGTTGGCAAACAGCGCAACGTCTTGTGTACTTTTTAGCATACTAGAGAAGCGTTGGCCAAAAATACCCCGCCATGATAACGCGATGGTATAGTGATCGGGCCCCAGAGTGTATACCACATATCCCTTCATTAACATAAATCATGACGGCCTCAGCCTTGACAGGGGATAGGCATCGAAAGAGCAGTCCTTCGAAACTCTTCTTGAATAATCGCTCGTCGTTTAACACGTATCGTTGAGCCCGGGTCTCAATCTTTCTGGCCTCAGATGCATTTTCTGGTACATGGCCATTGGTAAAATATTTGACAAAGGGGTGCATCCATGTGGGTTCCCCTGGTGAGTCGATGGTGTTTATTTTCAAGTTATGGAGTTCATAACATAAAGCTCCAATCTCCTCAAGTGACTGTTCGATCATAGATATCTCGATCGATGGTCGGTCCTGAACATGGACCGATACGATGCCTGGTCCAATATCTGGTAAGCCTGCAACCAGTCTGGCTAATGCATCGGCCACCTTATTTTGTTCTTTAGGCACATGGTCAAGTGAGAATTCACTGAACTTCTTTGACAACTCTAGGACATTTGCATGATATAGCTTCATTGTTGGCTCATGTGTATCATATCTTCATGCGAATTGGTCCACCACCAACTTGGAGTCTGAGAACATTCGCACTTTAGCAACTCCCATCTGGCTAAGGTCATCACCGACAGCACGACCTCGTATTCCACCACATTGTTTGTTCCAAAGAATAAGAACTTAACCGCGGAATAGATAACGTCGCATTGTAGTGTGGTAAGGGTGATATCCACTCCCTTTCCCCCGAAGGTTGATCCGTCAACATAAATGACCCATTGGTCGTCCTCTTGGTGCAAAAATATCGATGATCGGGTCATTTCGACCACGAAATCCGCGAGAACCTGGGCCTTAATCGCCCTTCGGGGCACGAATTCTAGATACATAGAGCTGATCTTGATTTTCCACTTGACCAACCTTTCATTAGAGTCCGCATGATTCAAAACTTCCTTCAGAGGCTGATTAGTATACACATACACCTTTCGGCATTCAAAATAATGCTTAAGCTTGGATATAGCTTTCTGCAAGACAGCATGAATTTTTCTAAGGTAGTGTATCTGGTTTCTGTTGGTACTAGGGAATGACTCACGTAATAGACATGTCGGTGAACGTCATCCCCAATGGTTACCAAAGCTGCGTTGACTGCGGCCTGTGATACTGCCATATATAACCCTAAAGGTTTATGGCAGGTCGGGCCCACCATCACAGGAGAAGTGCTCAGATAAGTTTTCAAGTCTGTGAAGGCCCGTTCGCACTCTTCGGTCCAACCAAGATGGCTGGCTTTCCTTAACACCCTGAAAAAACGTAGAGCCCGGTCCGTGGACCTAGAGATAAACCTGCTCAGCGCTACCAATCGACCAGTAAGCCTCTGCAATTCTCTCTTGTTTCTCGGAGGTTGCATATCAATGATCGCCTAAACTTTTTCATGATTAACCTCTATCCATTTCCAAAAATATAATATCCTATGAAATTCCCACTTCGGATCCCAAAGCAACACTTGTTCGGATTTAGTTTGAGTTTATATTTTCGGCATACTTCGAATCAACGATACAAATAAGGAATATGGTCTTCATCATTCATGGATTTGACAATCATATCATCAACATACACTTCCATAACGTGGCCTATCAAATCCCTAAAGATCTTGATGACCAACCTCTGGTACGTTGCTCCGGCGTTCTTCAAGCCGAAAGACATTACCTCATAGCAATAAACGCTGTCTTACGTTATGAATGATTATTTTTTCTAATCTTCCTTAGCAAGGAAGATATGATGATACCCGGAGTAAGCGTCCATGGTACTCATCATTGTGCTTTCAGCTACAGCATCCACTAATCGATCAATATGCGACAGTTGGAAAGGATCCAACTCACAGCTCTTGTTGACTTCGGTAAGTCAATGCACATCCTCCATTTCCCATCTGCCTTGGAGACCACCACTGGGTTTGCAACTCATTCAGTATAGTGAATCTCCCTAATGAAACCCTACCGCAATAACTTGTCCACCTCGGCTCGGATGACTTCAATTTTATCAAGAGAGTAACATATCCTCTTTTGCCTAATAGGCTTTGTTCCAGGCTCAGTGTTGATCCGATGCTCACTCTCGGATCGGTCAATCCCAGACACATCGTCCGGGTCCAAGCGAATATGTCCACATTGCTTCTCAGCAAGTGGACCAGCTCCTCTTCAAAAGCTGGGGCCAACTGCGCCCAATGCGGGTAGTCTTGGTTGAGTCATTCTCAACCAAGTTGATCCGCTTGAATCCAACGGGTTCCATAGCGTGCCTCGTTTGCGGGGGCTCTTCGAGCAAATCCACCCGAGCCGTGTTGATTGGTGCCAAAGTTCGGCACGAGCACATGTAGCATTGTCTTTCTACTTTCTGGTTCCCCTTAACATAAATCACTCCATGAGTAGAGGGGAACTTGAGCATCATGTGGTACATAGAAGGGACCGCCTCAAACTTACTGAGACCAGTCCGTCCAAT
Source organism: Utricularia reniformis (assembly GCA_009725065.1). Taxonomy (NCBI): domain Eukaryota; kingdom Viridiplantae; phylum Streptophyta; class Magnoliopsida; order Lamiales; family Lentibulariaceae; genus Utricularia; species Utricularia reniformis. Next base: position 188,112 of record RWGZ01000011.1, read on the forward strand.
AATTGCGTTGTAAGCTAGATAGACTTCAACTACAATGAACTCAATGGTTTCCGATCGGTCCCTATTTGGCTCCTGCAAAGTGACCGGGAAAAGAATTTTCTCACACGGGATGACACTCCTTTGGGCGAATGCCCAAGGGGTTAAGTTGGCAATAGGGAGATCATGAGCCGCGCCCCCCCACCATCTCAACCACTTCACGCTTCATTAGATTGCATGAAGCTCCGGTGTCCACCAAAATCCTGTAGACCCGACGATCGGCGATGATTCCAGTGATGATAAGAGGATCATCACAGGGATCGGTAAACCCTTCCCGATCGGCCGCGGTGAAAGTAATATCGTCCTCGAAGGTAGAGGATCGCTCGGCCGATTCATACTTGACCAGTGCCACAGATTTGGAGCTTTCAGGAAACTCCTCACGCGCTGCTCTCTTTCGATCCCTGATCGACTCATTGATTCTTATTCCGCCGGAGATAACATAAATATCTCCGGCAACCTCTATTTCCCTAGGCACCACCTCATTTGGAAGAGGTTGGGTGCCTACTTCAGCAGGTGGTGTAGCTGGATGCTCCCGTCTTCCACCTTCGTTCTGCGGGGCTCTGCCGCCACGGCCCCGCCATCTCCTCCTTCGGCTCTGGCCACGGTTCTCTTGACCTTGCTGGCCTCTGTCTTGTTTGGGCTGAGGAGACCTTCGGTCCCCTGCCCGATCATTGCAGTTTCAGAGCTGACCCCGATTATCTCTCCCCCTCGGCCTGTGACGATCGTCACCATGATAGCCCCTTTGGGGAGACTCCGCTCGCTTGCCCTTATGACTATCGGGCTTCTCCTTATGCATTGCCCCTACTGTCTCTCGCAGTAGCGGGCATTTCAGCGTCGAGTGATGGCGGTTGTGATGCAACTCGCAATAGACCCTATTGTCCTCCTTCTTTAGGGGGACATTCTTCTCATCCACATCCGCTACTTTTCGCGGATGCTTCTTAGGGTATGAAACCCTATGATCGCCTACAGGTTCAGAATTCTCGCTAGGCTTCCGATAACCAGCTCCCAGCGCTTCGTCCACCTTGATGTACTTGTTGATCTTCTGAATGAGATTTCCCAAGGTGGGCGGTGGGCTCTTCACAAGGCTGGCCGATAGGTTGCACGGCCCCAGGACCTGTTGCAAGCTATCGATTTTATCTTGGAGCTCCAGCTTGATACCCCGAGCGGTTCGGTTGAACTTCTCCATAAAAGAACGGAGACTCATCTATGACGAGATGTATTTCAAGCTATATAGTTCTTGTCTATTTCGTGGCTGTCCTAAGCAAACTGCTCCGAGAAAGCCATGATGAATCCGTCATACGACTGTATAGATTGGGCCTGCAAGTTCTTGAACTAGGTCCGGGCATCGTTCTGTAATCTGGCTGCGAAGATGCGTCCATTCACGTGAGCCACATCTGGGCCTCCAAGTTCGGCTTATGTCACTTGGGCTAGCCTAGCTAAGCTTGAGCCTAACGAGGTTTGGGGTACCGGGTTCCAAAGGTCTCATCAATTTAGATATTTTTTTATTCTACAAATATTGTATTCTTTTTCATTTTGTATTATATTGAATTCGATTTTTATGTCGATTTTCATTAATAAAATTTTTCTTATCCATTTATTGTTTTCGAACCCCAAAGTACTATGGCCAAAAAATATTAACTTGAGCTTGTTGAATTTTTATAGTCTATCCCTTACGTAGAATGTATGTAAGAGCATAATACAACCATATAAAACTTAAACAAACCAATTATTAGTATAGTTTTCACTTGTAGTTATCAAACTTGTAGAAATTTTCATTTTTAGACAACATTCTTTTTTTGCACTTTTTGTAATTAAATTTTTAAAATATTATAGTTTTTGTCATTTGACAGTTAAAGATAACCTTTTGAGCACGGCTTATTTTTATTTTAACATGCCAATAGATTATTTAGTTTAGTCTCAATGTATATAGACAAATATACCCTATCAATAAAAAACCAACTTTAACTTCTAACATTACATTATTTCTTTATTTAAACTTTATTTATTATCTTAATTCTATTTTAAATTTTCATTCACTTTCATATTTAAGTAGCCAAAACTCAAAATTCATATTATTTTGATAGATTGTCAATAAAATATGATTTATTTTATCTTATTCATCATACACAAATAAATTCTATTCATTTGTTACATTCCCATAGTTTGATCAGTTTGCACCGATTGAACAACCCCAACGAGTCAGACTATCCTACCACTATTATCAATAGAGTTTGTATCCAAAGACGTCATATCGGTCTGTACCGTTTATACTTGTCGTGATCGGCATGAACGATTTTTTCGATATAACATTGGTATATCATTTGTTGAAATTAATGTATAAAGATTTTTATAACTAAATATCTTGTTATTAAATATTGAGTTTTATCTTGATTTTATGATTTTACTATATAGATTTTAAAGCATGCAAAATAAAGGACACAAGATTTGTTAATCTGGAAAACAAGAAAACTGGGGGTATCAAGTCAAGAAACGTCAGGAAAACAAAATCAAAAGTAATCAATATTACATCAATATCACATATATCAGTATATCTATCACGACCTATATTTTATCGGTATGACTTAAATGCTTATACATAATCATACAATAGAGAAACAATTTTATGGGACAAAATGAAAAGCAATTGAGACTAATGAAAGCAATAAGTAAAGCTTCTTTAGGAACAAAAGCGTGTTCTATTGTGGCATGCGCATCCATTATCATTTATATATATATCTAAGACTAAGTCCATCTTCTTTCTTCATTCTCCTACCACTCTTCCTTTTTAAATTCCATACACATTCTCTCTGTCTGTCTCCAGATTCAGACAGTTTCTATTAAACTATTTCTTTCCACACTCAAAATGCAAAGGAATTTTCTCGGAAGAGCAAATCAACACCCGTTTTTGGTAATAATTAGTTTCCTTTTGTTCCTTCATCTTCTTTATTGTAATTATGGCTCTTATTTGATCTGAACGAACCGAACTCGTTGTATTCATGTTCGTTCATATTTTTATTCGAACATTTTCATATTTTATTCGAACGTGAAAATATGTTCGAACATTGTTCAAATTTTTAAGTGAATGTGTATGTTCGTTCGAATAGCTTGTTCGAATATTGTTCGTACGATTTTTTCGAACATGTTTGTACTATTTGTGCGAATTTCACCAAAAAAATCGAATGTTGTTTTACAAACAAAATCTCAAAAAATAAATGAACTAAAAAATAATCAAACAATTATCTTTCACAAGACAAATAAGATGTATTAGTATACAAATTTTGTATTAACAACATAAGAAAGTATTGTACATGTTTTTAAATTTAAATACTATAATTATCTATTAGTATAAAAATTAATTTAAATAATATATTTGTTCACGAACGTTAGAATTTGTTCACGAAAATGTTCATGTTAATTCAAATTATAAATGAATAAAGCATAATGTCCGAACAATGTTCATATTTTTATTCGAACGAGCAAACACAATCACATACGAGCTGAACACATATTGTTCACGAAATCTCGGATCATGTAACAACCCTAATTGTAATAAGATCGTAAACATTTTACAAGGCATCTTATGTAAATTTGTCTACATATTTCAAATGCGGTTAAGGAATCATATATCGGGTTTATGTGATTAAAATAGTTGTGAGGTGTAGTGATATCTTCAAATCCTAATTTTTTAACAAACACAAAAAAAGCAAATTTGAAGTGTGTTTATCGCTAAAAATCATGATTTGATAGCTGTTAAAACTAGATGTATCATCCTAGTGTTTTAAGAAATAATCAATTTACTCTTACTTCTTGTAAATATTAGATTATTATTTTTATTATATTTTTTATATAAAAATATATTATTATTTTTACATAAATCACTATTAGCTATCACAATTTTATTAAATATATTTATAAATTTACGATCATTATATTTCATCACATCTCAATTTGATAATGAAGAACCAAACAAACTCATTTAAGGCTCATGTAACTACTTCGTTCAATGCAACATATAAAATAAAATTGTGATACAAGGCATTGTCTTGTACATATAGCTTTTGTTTTGTGATTTCTTACATGTAAAGTATAAGAAACCTAAGCTTTCATTAACTTTAGGTTTACACAAAGGAAAACTTGAGTTATGAGTCTCTTCTTCTAGGGAACTTTATTTTTATTTAATTATATTAGATAGATATTATTGTCACTTCACTAAGATACAATGAAAGGATAATATATACACAATTTGATGGTATATATGCTGTATAATATCATATAAAAAACTAGAAATAATATATTCACTTTCCTATATTTCTTCTTTTCGGCAAATACTTCATATCATAGTATTGGAAAATTGGCGGCAGTAGACTCAAACTCACCTTACTTTCTACACGCCTTAGATCCTGAGCACTGGTTCGTGAGTGAGGTGTTCTTAGAAGTTAATTACATCTCATTGAGAGAGGATACATGACAAATGTTCTCTACACTAAAAATAAATATGGATTCGTCGATGTTACGATTCCAAAACCTTTTAATGGAAACATAGGGAACTAGCTACAATTTGATACCATGGTGAAGGGATGGTTGAAGTCTTCCATGCTTAAAGACATCCGGAGCAATATATGGTTTGCGAAGACGACATATAAAATATGGTTGGATGTGACTAAAAGGTTCGGATAAGAAAGTGAACCAAGGGTGTATGAACTCAGACAAACGAGGCTACACATTTGACAAGATAGGATGACGGTGTTGTTTTACAACTCCAAAATGCAAGGAGTATGGGACGATTGTAGTCAATATCTCCCTATCCGACATGTATATTAAAACCTATAACAAGGCTCTGCATGAGAAGGAAAAACTATAAGACTTCTTGATGGCTTGAATGAACAGTTCGGCATCCTGATGATACACATCTTGAGCTTGAACTTGACACCTACACTAGGTTTTGTGTTCACCTCGTCCTAGAGAGTGAACAATAATGAGCAATTAAAGTCGAGTGAACGACGATCGACCCTGGAGGTAACAACATTCCAACTACAAATCCTTTTGCATTATGACCCCATTCAACCCAATTAAGAAANCTGCAAAGAAGGACCTGTCAAGATTTTTGAGAACGGAAGCCGCCATTAGAGCTATTGATAAAAAAGCAAACTCCTCCAAGTACACCAATCTCTGGCCTAAAGCTGTTTTAGAAGCTCTAACTGATGCCATTCATCATAACCGTTGGGAGTCTGCTCTTAAGGTTTCTTACTAAATTATCTCTTTTTGAACTTTAAACTTTCTTCTTAAATTATCTGCTTTTGACTGAATTGAAGATGATGATCACAAATTATATGATAAAATGCCAATTTGGGAAAATGGAGAAAATGAAGGATATTATGCTTTTATTATTCTCTTTTTCATTTACAGAAGTTCTTTACATTTCATTGTAGATATTTGGTCTTCTAAGAAAGCAGCAATGGTATATTCCGAGATGCCAAACATATACAAAGCTACTAATGATGCTTAGCAAATGCAGATTGCCAAATCAGGCTAGCCTCTTATATGAAACCATGCTTTTAGATGGCCTCAAACCGACGATTGACGTCTATACCGCGCTTGTAAGTGTTTATTCTGCCAGTGGTTTATTGGACAAAGCAATAGACATTGTCGAGGATATGAAATCAACACGTGATTGCAAACCTGATGCCTTCACTTACTCAATCCTTATCAGGTCATGCCTTAAACTTCACTGCTTTGATATGATTAGACCAATATTAAACGAGATGTTTGATTCGAGAATCGATTGTAGTATCGTTACTTATAATATTTTAATTGAAGGATATGGTAAAGCTAAACGATTTGAAATGATGGAGGATTCATTAGCCGACTTGATTCAAAGTGAAAATTGTTGTCCAGATATTTTTACATTGAACTCCATTGTAGGAGCTTATGGAAGGTGTAAGAAGATTACAGAAATGGAGAAATGGTTCGAAGATTTTCAAATGATGGGATTGAATCCCGATGTCATGACGTATAATATTCTGATTAAAGCGTATGGTAGCTGTGGAATGCACATCAAAATGATGTACGTATTTGAGTTTATGAAGAAGCGTTTTTTTTCTCCGTCTCTAGTTACGTATAATAGTATCATTGATGCTTTTGGAAAAGCCGGTGATATCATTAAAATGAATGAAATGTTCTTGGAAATGAAGCATCGAGGTATTCAGCCTAATTCTATTACATATACTTCTTTAGTCAGTGCATATAGCAAAGCAGGGCTTATGGAAAAAATTAGTTCAGTAATGAGGCAAGTGGAGAATTCGAATGTAGTTCTCGATACGCCTTTTTTTAACTGTGTTATAAATGCTTATGGGAATGGTGGTGATATAGAAAGAATGATGAATTTATTCATGGTAATGAAGGGAAGTGGATGTAAACCAGATGAGGTAACTTTTGCTACAATAGTTCAAGCTTATCGTGCGCAAGGAATGATCGAATCTGCTCGGGATTTTGAGCGTAAGATGATTTATGACAAGAACATTAAAGTTTCCTAATTTGTCCAGGCTTTTGAAATGTGGTCCGATTATTTTTGGAAAGGCTGCTAATACAAAGGTAAATGGATATTTAGAACAAAGTTAAATGTTTGATGACAGTTGGACTTGTTCAACTGATATTGGTTATCTTGAAACTTTTGCACTCGTTGTGGAGCTTCGGGTCAGTATAGTTTCCTGTAATAATTGGAATGCCCATAATCTTGATGCATTTCTCCGAGAGTCGAAGCAATGCAGAGAAAGTGAAAATACAAGGAAAACAATATAGGTACGTGGCTTGATTGTTCTTGTTATCACTTGAAATCATATTTTACATTCTATGTGCATTTGTATAGTGTGTTTATGTTTCTAGTATTGGGTGCGGAAGATATGAAATATGAGAAAGAAATAGAAACATTTTATGTAATATATATTAACATTTCTTAATAATCATCTTGATGAGACGCGAGGCACCTTAAATAAATTTCAACATCAACTATACGTAAAAAACGATCATATATTAAGTATAATGATTCACACATTTGTGATGTGTGCCTAGGCATTTTCCCTAGTAAAATGGCCTAGAATCACGATGAGTGATCCGTAAGTTTTAGGATTAGGAATAATGTAAGTGAAGAATAAGTAGAAACCATTAAGGTTAGCCAAATCCAAATGAGACAATGGTGATGTTTAGAAACTCAGTTCACTGTCCGATACGGTGAACGTATCGTAGTTGTATTCTATTTTTACCAAAGATCATTAATAATTGCGTTCGTGTGATCACAGAAAACTGCGGTGAGTTCACAGCTGGGTTAACCCAACGACCACCAAAACACATCTGTCAAATGTCAATTTTACCCTTGATAAATTATAGTTTATTTTTTTTTAAAAAAAATTTAATCAATAATTTCTTATATTTTATCAATTACGTGTTCAAACTATAAAAATATATATAACAATTTAAAAATGTAGTTTTGAAATAACAAATTTATCATAAAATAATATGAAATATAATTTTTAGTTATAAACATATATTTAAAAATAAGAGCAAAAAAGTCATTTTTTGATATCACGATCACTGCACTACTGTTTCAAAAACAGTTTTTAAAATTCACGATCGGTTCATCTCACAGCACATTACAGTCCAGTCATCTCACCGCTATTTGCCAAACGTACCCAATAAGTATGGTTAGTTTTTCATCAATTAATTGTGAAGTGTTATTTTACATCTTAATTAAATCAAACATTCGATCTTGTAACAAATACTAATTTTAGTTAATTTATATATTAAACTTTTTCTGCTTTGAGAATCAAATTAAATCAACATGTGTCAATAACTATTAAGTATTAACACAAAACATTTGGACTCATTTGTTTCTAAACTTCCACAGTCTGAGATGCCTATCACCATGAACGGTGACAATTTTATGCAATCCAACACCTAAACATGTTATAGGAGGGCGACTTGGCATCAAATCGATACGCGTATTTTCCGAAATTTTCACAGCTTTCTTCCTCTCAATAATCCCTTTGCTTTTGCTGTTGTTTTTCGAATCCATAATCCATCTTGATAATACTTCACCTGTTTCCTGATCAATAATTCTTAGCACACCATCTATCCCGCCAACTGCCAAACTCGATCGATCGTTCCTTAGATGCTCCATAGAGTAAATCACATTCGGACTTATCCGATTCGTCCACAATCTACACATCTTTCTGCAAAAACCAAATGTATATAATACTTTCAAGTACATTTTACAGTTTTAGACAAGCATTTCACAAAACCAAAATCAAGGCGAATTACTTAACAAAAGAAAAAAAGCACTACATTTATAGAAAGCAGCTCGAGTTTTAAAGATGAAGAACGTGTTCTTCAAAGAATCGATACTCTCAAACATGGTGAATTGGGTTGAAATTTTTAAGTGAATGAGAAAAAGTTCTTCATATTCGGGTCGAGTAAAGAATTTTATCACTAGCCGGGCACGTACCTTAAATCCCAACAAGATGCAAAACCTGAATTGGATCCACTGAATAGTAAATATGATCTTGGGTTGTAGCATAGCGTTTTTATACCTAAAACAAAATATGTGGCAATGTATAAATATCAACAGTTACAATGAAACAACCAAAATATGTAATTCTTGTACTTGAAAAATGAATGAAAAGAAGTAGGCTAATGTAGTAACTAANATATTACACTAGTGTCCGAGATGTAAGCATAATTTTGGCGAAACTCGTTGAATGCTAGTATTCATATTTCCCATTTATTTATTTGATAGCTATAACAATATTCGGCTTCCGCAACAATATGAAATAATGAAAGATACGTACTTGAGTATATGCGAAATTTTCCTGCTATACATGTCAAAAACATGGACTTTCCCATCCTCACAGCCAACTACTGCTTGTGGGTCTGCAAAGCTGCAAGAAGTAAATTGAAACAAAGAACATATTGAAAAACATATGAAAATTTAAAACATTACAAGAAAACTGAAAAAAAAGACAAGGTCATAGAATTTGCACAAACAAATTGATAGAACCTTCAATATAATATTCCTGTTAATGCATGCTGATAAGAGTTCAGTAAATTTAGGCAACAAAATAGCACACCTCATACATAATCCCTTGCTAAACAAGCCTTCACGTGAAGAAAAAACATCTCGAGTCCCGGTTCGCTTCCATATGCATAAACGAGTCCCCAGAAGGCCAACAACCTTTAGATATATAAGCCAAAAAAATGTATGCCATGAAACAGTTCATTTATTAAGGGAATGTAACATAGGTGACATTAGAACACACTACTTACATGATAATTAAGATTTTAACCAAAAGACATAATAAAATAACATCAGAAATTCCAAAACAGGATGCAGCAAAGACATCTATTTCATGAAGTATTTGAATACACGAATTAATCCACAATTACCTTAGACTCATCAAAATCAAAATCAACTAATGGTGCTTTGTCAGGTAAAAAATAACTGTCGAGTTTTTTGCAGTTCTCTGATGACCAAAGATGCATCACCTGATATTTTGATGGGCAAAAATAATTATTTATATATACACATAAAAACCAAAGGAAAGATTAAAACAGTAACTTTAAAATGAATCGCACAAGGTCTTATGAGGCCAAAAGAAAATTTATCATTTTACCTTATCCCCGACACCCGTGAGGATCAGGCCATCCTTCATTTTGCACTTGTTAACCCTACCAGCAAACAAAATTGTTATATAATGTAAGGCACACACATTTGTGCATTGAGCACAGGAGAACATAAGAGATTAAAAGGAGTGCAAGCATACATAACCATTTAAAAGCACTGGAAAAATGGTGGTTTACCCTATCGAGTGAGCTCTCCACTGAAAAATCTTGGCATGACCATCTTGCAAAGACAAACCGTGTTGCTTCGATGCCAATTGCTGCAGGTGTGAATTTATTGACTTATCCGAACAAGTGAGTCCTTCCTGGGAGATGGCTTCGTTGTTGTGTACTCGAATGTACTTCAGTTTATTAACAACAGAGCACCTGAAATACCAATGACGATGATAGCACACAAGTCAACCCGCACTCTTCTGAAATGATATTGAGGTATACGTTCAGTAAATGAAAAACTAATCTAAAACCCTATACTTTCAAGTTATTCATTTCCCGAATTACATGTGAAAAAAATCGTTCCTTCAGTTTTTTTCCAGCCAGAAACAGCTCTACAAAATGCATAAATCAAAATAAAAAGAGCAATGGACAATCTAGGTTAGGAGGAAAAATAGTAAGAGTTAGCCATAACAATTCACGAAAAGACTAAATATACCAAGATTTGCAGACCACACAGCAGCGAATGAGCTGAATAAGGTCAAGAAATGAGAAAATCATAGAGAGAACATCATCTCCAAGATGTTTAACAGAGGCGGGAGTTATCAGACTCTGTTTTTTAGGCCGGATACTGCATAAATCCATGCTTTGGCGACGGAGTGCCGGTTATCTTCACATCAGAGAGATAAACAGGCGACAGATGAATTATTCACATAAATTAAGATAATTATTCATCACATTAGGATTTTGAGCAACATAATTTATATTTAGATGTGAGGTACTTGCTCCAGTTTACTGCTTCCAGTAAGGACTTGGGCCTTCCATGAGATACATCACCTCTCATGTGGGCAAGGGTCGGCCTGGCAACGGGTGAAACTGTGGAATAATTTATGAAAAATAAGTGTATGAAATGAGTTGTAAAAATGAACTCGTTAGTCCGTACGAATCATGATTTTAAAAATCGATCGAATCGGTGGATTAGAAATGGTTTCTACTGATCGGATCGATTTGAACTGATTTAATAAAAAAATAAATAATAATATTAATAAATAAGATAAATATATTTAAAAATATATTTTTTTTACAAATAACTCTAAATAAATTTTTAAAAATATAATTATATAATATAAAAAAAGTTTTGATATATATTTAAAAAAAAATTAATATAAATTCATAAAAATCGGTTTTTTAACCGGTTTTGAGTGAAATAAACTGGTTCAACCGGATTTTTTGGCCCCAATACCAGTTTTTAAAATAATAGGCCAACAGGTTTGTTGTGGTTAAAAAACCAGGGGTATCAACAGTTGTCCGGTTCCCTAGAGAGCGAACTCGGTTTTAATTTATTTGTTATGGCGAAACGACTATAAATAAACAATGAACTAGACACGGTAAATTTAGAGTGAAAAACCCATGGAAAAGGGGAAAAAACCACTTGACTAAAAGTTAGAAACACTTTTAGCCGGTTCCTTAAATATACAGTTCATTACAAACGAGAAGGCTGATGAAAATGACGAGGCAAAAGAAAGCGCTAAGGAGAAAACATTAGAGTAATGGCTGATTCTTGCGCATCCAAAAGGTCTCGTAAATTCCGTTGGCAAGCCTTGTATTTATAAAGCTGAAATCACATGTAATCCATGTCCTATAACCGTCTATGACAATGTTGTTAGAGGTTATTTTCACATACTGGAAAACGTGGATGTGACTGAAGCGTAGTCTACGTGATCATGACCAAAGCGTGGAAGAAGTGGTTGAGCCCGGAGCACAAGACACATTGGCTATAACCTTCTTTAATGGCCCATATGCATTATTGGCCTTCGGTCCCCGATTACTGGGTACGGGCTTTTGGACCAAGTGGGTTCTTGGGTCCATCTATCATTGTCGGGTCAAACGTTTGTTGGAAGTTGGATCTGATGCTTTCAAGTTCGGCTTCCGTCACTTGGGTCGGCCTAGCAAAGCTTGGATCTAACCTGGTTCGGGGTACCGGGATCCGAATGTCTCATCAAGATTTAAATCGGATCGGGATAATGAGCGATTCCGATCGAACCGGCCATTCCGAAAGGTTTTTCAAAACTATGGTACGGATCGATTTTTACAGGTCAACAAGTTGATATGTATCAAAAAATACTTCAATCCAAACACACCCTTATCCAAGTTTTGGTAAAACATATTTATTTTGTATTTTGTATAAATTATAAAAATAGATTATATATTTTAAAATGCATAATCTATCTTATAACATAACAATATCAAATTTAAATTTTGATTATAATTTGTTATTAATAATGCATTTTTATTTTTCAATTATAATGAATAATCAAATTCATAATTCTAAAAATGCATTATGAATTTAACTTGATAAATCTAAATATATATATTTTTTACAAATCAAATAGTTGTAGCTTCATAATAGTAAATGTTTTTTCTTTCTTCTATAGTTTAAAGTTTGCATTATCGTTTGTTGTGTTCTTTAAAGATATCGTCTTCAATATTTTTCTTTTTATTATAATTTTGTAAATAAAATATTAGTAATTTGTTTTGTATTTTAATTATAATTTTCATTTAAAATTATAGTTTTATATTTCCAATAATATATATATATCCTTTTATAGCTGTAATTCCAAATTATATATTCATTTATAACGTATTAATATTTTATAATTCAATATATTTTGATATATAACAACGAAACTTTTAGAATTATTTTATTTTTATTTTTTTGAATTATAAACAATAAAATTTTTTAAAAAATATTTATTTTCTTTAGGTTAATAATTTATTTTATTTTATTATTTCGGTATATATATTTGATATATTCGATACATATTTGACATATTGATTTCATAAAGTTGTATATAACAATGTTTTCATAACGGTCCGAACAAATATGATCGGTATATCGTATCGGTATAATTTTCAATTTTTTAAAAAAATTGAAAATTAAAAAAAAAAATCATTTTATTTTTATTTTTTCTGAATGGATCCGGAAAAATTCTGGTTTCAACCCGACAACCCAGTACAGATGGTACCGATCGAAATACTGATACCGTCTGATTTACGCCATATCATGCATATATCGATCGGTATGAAAATATAGATTTACTTACACATAAGATATGAAAACTATGTTAAAAGACACATGTCTTTTAACATTGAAAATGGACGACATTCTTTTATAAAAAATTGTAAAATAAAAACAATTAATTATGAAAAAAATGGACGATATTTATGAGGGGGAATGCGGAGGTAGTTAAAACTTCAACATCACGCAGCGGCAGCCGGCAGATCTGCAGTTGCAGGCTTAACCTTTTCTTGTCAGATTTGCAGCAGACCAAAATTCGAATACAACAAAGCCGAAGCCTCTTATTCCCCGCCTTGTTTTCTTCGAAAAATATTATTTTATTTTTTAATCACTACGAATCCGAGAAGGGTCAGCGGAGGGGAGGGAATTGAATCACTGAGAGCTGTTCGCTGAATGATCAATTCTCACTTCTCAGGACCTATAGACTCTTCGATCGAAGCAAACCCATTAATTCAGTTGCCTCTTTGCAGAGGTGAACAGTGAATCTCGTGCTCTACTTGTCGGGATGCTAAATTTTGCGAAAATTTAGATTTTTCTGTGGGAAAATTTTGCGTTCAAGGTGTTTGTGTAAATGCTGCTTACGCAGGCGTAACTCCTTTGTTTCCTAGGATTACAAATGGAATACCAAAGCTATTAAAACTAATGATACAGTGATCCCATGAATGGATTGTGCAAGAGATGATAATGATGTAGTTTGATCATCGTGCTTATCTGAATTTTCTTTGAGATCTGACTCAATTTTAATGATTTCTTGTGAGCACTGTTTGACCCCAAATGGAGCGTAGCTTTGCCGTACTTTATTTGATGAGAAACAGAGATTTGTGTTTCCCCATGCCCCAAAACGCCTCCCTAAATTACCATAGAACCATTCAGAGAATTTGAGTTCCCCTGTNGAAAACATGAGCGAAAAAACCGAAAACGACAAAAGGAACCTGAGGGAACAGATTTAGTGGATTTGCATTTGGTCCAGATGGCAAACTAGGTGCTGTTTGAGGTTGTTGAGCAGGCACAGCCTGTCCACTAGATATATTCCCAGGTGGTGGAGGGGCTTCTGCAGACTCTGGGATGCCCTGATTCATGAGACAAAAATATATTACAGCATTACTGAATCAAATCAATAGCCTCGTAAAAAGTGTTAAGATGTGGTATACTGACAGAGTATAGATATTCTACTGCTCTCTCCGGATTGTTGAAAGCAGCACGTAGGGCTCGGACAACCGCATCCCTGTCCCAAGTTCCTCCACCCATATCAAGAATCTGTTGGATTGTTCCATCAAGGTTGTTTCCAGCAACGAGGTTGGAAGCAGCTTGACCATAGACATCCAATGATGGCCTGATTTCATTGAAAATTTGAGCAGGTAAAACTCAAAAAACTCTATGGAAAAATCAGGGATAGAGAAAAAAGGGTTTGGTGAATTAATACTCAGAATTAGCTTCTGGTACATGAGCAGGAGAGGGGGAAGGTGTTGGCCTGTGGATCAAATAAATTCATAAACCAAAAAAGAACCGAAAATTACAAAATTTTTAGATACGCATGCAAAGCTCACACTGGTGCAGGAGGCGAAGGAGTTTCAGAAACTGGGGCACATTTCTCAGGTACCTATAAGGCAAAAAAGGCTTAGCCATATCAACTGTATGTATGTATCAAAGTGCTTCACTTCACAAATATGTACGAAATAGTCATATCTAAAGTCATGCCACTAAAAACAAGCAATGCAAAAATATGGAAGAGGTTAACATTTTAATTTACTCAACCATGCTTTCCCAAAAATGAAATCAAGAACTTGCAGAAGTAATATTTAACAATATTAGTCGCATCTTGCAACTAAATGAATGCCATATAAAATACTTAGTATTTTGAAATTCAAGAAAATATAATAAGTATTCGGATGGCTGTGCCCAACAAATATTTCAGGGCAGAATAACCAAGATATGCTCTTGAAAACTCATCGAAAGAAATATCACTTCTCAAATCATCTCCCATAAATGTAAACGAAAGGTAAAAATCAGCATACGATTTGGTAACTACCTCTGCAGGAGCAGCACTAGAAGTTGTTGAGCCTTCTCCCGAGGGTGCTGCCTTGTTCTGTAGCATACGTCAAAACAACTCTTTCATGTTCAATATGTAGGCAGCAGAATAGTAAAATACACTACAAAGTGTTATAAATAGATCAAAAAAGACTTACACAGTGAAACAGTTAATAAATACGCACCTTTGACAGCATGACTACTACAAAACTATTTTCAGTAACATTATTCTCTTCTAGGGTTGAAGGGTCTTTAAGAACTTTTCCCTGATGGATGAGCATCTGCTGTGCTGCAGAATATTCTCCTTGGGATGATACTTCTATAATTTTCTTCGCATTGGCAATCTGAAACAGACATTAGGAATCAATGAGTCTCTGTGAAAACACCAGGCAAGGAATGCCACAGTGACCACGCTCATTAGCTTAGTTAATTTTTTTTTCAATTTTCACAGATGCTCCACCAAAACCAATATAATATCTCAACGAAGAATGATTCTTCCATAACTTGCGAATCAAAATGCTTTTGTTTAATTTTTTCCAGCATAAGAAGCTACAACATAAGGCATCAAATTCCATAACAGGAACAAAAAAAGTTTCTAAGGCGGCAGCATTGGCAGTGAGTATTCCAACGAAATTGAACAAAAAAGTATTTATGCAGTGGCCAAAGAATCTACACGGGGACGAAAATCAAGAATCACATGTTCCGAAACTAAAATTCACTTCTTTATTGCATAACGTCGAAGGATTTGCACCGTGCATCAATTTTAAGTCATTATCGACTTAAAAAACTACAAGTTAAAAGAAAAGGTGACAAGTGTAAAAACAGAAACTCTATTACCCCCAATTCCTGAGCCAATCCACCCCTAAACCCAAAACTTCACACTGCCCACTGAAATTCACAACAACCCGAAAGAAACACGAACTAAAACCCTCCAATAATCACAATCAGACACCTCAGAACCAAATACACGAAATAAACATTAAGAAACGGAAACAAACGGTATCTTCCGGTTTCACTTCGATTTCAAAGTGGACGCCCTTCAAAGTCTTGACGTAAATCTTCATCGCTTTTCACTTTCAAGTATATGCGCGATTACTCCGATCTCTTCGAATCCAAAAATGAAAAACTGAAAACGATTCCAAATTGCCGATGGAGGAAGGGCAAAGCAAAGCACTAAGAAATGGGAACCCAAAATTTATTTATTTTCCGCATTCACTTTTCTTATCCATATTTTCCCCATATATTTATTTGAGGGAAAAAATGATAAAGTATCGACGTTCAATGTTTAAACGTGAGAACCACGACTGATATGATTAAATAACAGCCGTTAGATTATAGCATGTGGAAGCACCTATATAACATTCAAAAGCATCTTTCTGAGCTAACTTTTCTAGATCCATTCACCTAAATATTGGGCCTCCTACATTTGAGGCCCAAAAAATATTATTATTACAATCGAGTTTTATTACAAATATTATCATAATGTCTATAGGAAATTGAGAGCATTTGATTATTGAAATTATATTTATAAAACTATAATTAATATAATAATATAAAACTATGACTAAAATGACAAATAAATTCCTAGGAGAAACTTAAAGTTAATGGGAGATTCTAATAAATTTATAACCAAATATCGTATGATATATAATGGTGTAGAAGTAATAACAAAAATATGCTACGTTATGTAGCTCATTCGAGCAAAACTATATTGATGGAAGTGATTAGAGTTCGAGAAAATAAATTATATATTAATTAATGTTTGTAGAATCGAATGAATTTGATTATTATCAACTTAAATTGAGTGCTTATTAGGCAATCTTCAATATTAGGGATCAAATTTTATAAAATGTCGTGGACATTTTACATATGGAATGAATATTTCCTTGCTACCACCATGCCTTGTCCTCCTCTCTATCCTTCAAATTTTTATAAAATTTGAATTTGAATTAATATATTTATTTTCACATCTAATTTTTAAAATATATGACACTTTATATTTATTATTATATTATACTATTCCATATATTGTAATTATTACTATAGTAGTGGTATTTGAACTTTTATAAACAAATATTTATTTTATTTATAATTCCTTACTTTTCAATAATACATTAAAATAGAAAATATAATAATAAGTATAAATGTACGGACATAATAGAGTAATGACAGAATTAATTTATTTAAATGTTAAATTAATATTACAGAGAAAAATGTAGAGAAAGAGTGACTATTGTGTTGTAAGAAGGATGGATTTAAATTTGAACAAGCCTATTGGGAAACTCCATTAAAAGAAACTATACAAGAAAAGAGAGATTCTTAACCCTCACACACACACACAATTACCAAAGGCTAAAAAAACCTACAACTTTAAGCACAAACTCAAATCTTGTAATTACAAAACTCACCAGTTACCTATTTACCGTCACCAACGAAAAGAGGGTTTAACAAATTTGTCTCATGCCACCGCAGAGATGCTGCTGTTATTTGTGCTGCTGCAGTTGTCCCTGTCGAGGCATTCAAAACCTTCGATCCTAATTGTCGGATTGTTGTTAAATTTCGCCTGAACACGAATCGGGGTGTATTTCCTATCCCCAAATCGAGCATCTTGAGTCTGAGGATTAGAAACTCTACTCGGTGGTGACCCCGAAAAAAATGGGGGTGACAACGATGCTATATCTTGAAAAATTGTATTTCTATCATTGCTGCTACTCTCCTATTAAGATCAATTCATTATACATTAATAATGTGTATCGAAAATCGTTTGATATTGATAACCGGAATCTAATAGGACAAAATGCATGGAAAACTAACCTTGGAGAGGATTATTCCAAGTAACTCGTTTCCTGCTTTGGCATCACGATCTTCTTGTTGTTGACTGCTCATCGAAATAAAAAAAGGGTAACTTTTAGATCCCGAAAACTGCGGATTAGAAAAGCGATTCTAGCTACAGATACTTGCATTTACCTCACAAGCCACCACAAAGGTCTAGTACGAGATGGATCAGCTATGGCCTGGATAAGACGAACCCGTCGTGGCTTTGGACAAACCAATGTTCCTTTCCTTTCGACAGATCCGGGAGTGGTGGCAAGTGATCCCGTCCAGGGATCTTCAGGGGTAGCAAACCTGTTGCCTTGAATGGCACATGGACTCATTCTTATATATTGATTGAAAGTGAGGACCTGCGAAATATGTAAGTTTTGTTAGAAAAAGTAAGAAACAGATCTATTGAACAACATATTAGAAAAAAGAGACTGATCCTAATTAGATTTTGAAATTAAGATTCAAATTTGAATAGGAATTTGAAAAAAAAATGAAAAACTGGATAGATCTGACGCATCAGTCTTCACAAATCNTTCGAATCCAAAAATGAAAAACTGAAAACGATTCCAAATTGCCGATGGAGGAAGGGCAAAGCAAAGCACTAAGAAATGGGAACCCAAAATTTATTTATTTTCCGCATTCACTTTTCTTATCCATATTTTCCCCATATATTTATTTGAGGGAAAAAATGATAAAGTATCGACGTTCGATGTTTAAACGTGAGAACCACGACTGATATGATTAAATAACAGCCGTTAGATTATAGCGTTTGGAAGCACCTATATAACATTCAAAAGCATCTTTCTGAGCTAACTTTTCTAGATCCATTCACCTAAATATTGGGCCTCCTACATTTGAGGCCCAAAATATATTAACAATCGAGTTTTATTACAAATATTATCATAATGTCTATAGGAAATTGAGAGCATTTGATTATTGAAATTATATTTATAAAATTATAATTAATATACTAATATAAAACTATGACTAAAATGACAAATAAATTCCTAGGAGATACTTAAAGTTAATGGGCGATTCTAATAAATTTATAACCAAATATTGTATGATATATAATGGTGTAGAAGTAAGAACAAAAATATGCTACGTTATGTAGCTCATTCGAGCAAAACTATATTGATGGAATTGATTAGAGTTCGAGAAAAAAAATTTATATATTAATTAATGTTTGTCGAATAGAATGAATTTGATTATTATCAACTTAAATTGAGTGCTTATTAGGCAATCTTCAATATTATGGATCAAATTTGATAAAATGTCGTGGACATTTTACATATGGAATGAATATTTCCTTGCTATCACCATGCCTTGTCCTCCTCTCTATCCTTCAAATTTTTATAAAATTTGAATTTCAATTATATATTTATTTTCACATCAAATTTTTAAAATATATGACACTTTATATTTATTAGTATATTATACTATTCCATATATTGTAATTATTACTATAGTAGTGGTATTTGAACTTTTATAAACAAATATTTATTTTATTTATAATTCCTTACATTTCAATAATACATTAAAATAGAAAATATAATAATAAGTATAAATGTAAGGACAAAATAGAGTAATGACAGAATTAATTTATTTAAATATTAAATTAATATTACAGAGAAAAATGTAGAGAAAGAGTGACTATTGTATTGTAAGAAGGATGGACTTAAATTTGAACAAGCCTATTGGGAAACTCCATTAAAAGAAACTATACAAGAAAAGAGAGAGTCTTAACCCTCACACACACACACAATTACCAAAGGCTAAAAAAACACTTTAAGCACAAACTCAAATCTTGTAATTACAAAACTCACCAGTTACCTATTTACCGTCACCAACGAAAAGAGGGTTTAACAAATTTGTCTCATGCCACCGCAGAGATGCTGCTGTTATTTGTGCTGCTGCAGTTGTCCCTGTTGAGGCATTCAAAACCTTCGATCCTAATTGTCGGATTGTTGTTAAATTTCGCCTGAACACGAATCGGGGTGTATTTCCTATCCCCAAATCGAGCATCTTGAGTCTGAGGATTAGAAACTCTACTCGGTGGTGACCCCGAAAAAAATGGGGGTGACAACGATGCTATATCTTGAAAAATTGTATTTCTATCATTGCTGCTACTCTCCTATTAAGATCAATTCATTATACATTAATAATGTGTATCGAAAATCGTTTGATATTGATAACCGGAATCTAATGGGACAAAATGCATGGAAAACTAACCTTGGAGAGGATTATTCCAAGTAACTCGTTTCCTGCTTTGGCATCACGATCTTCTTGTTGTTGACTGCTCATCGAAATAAAAAAAGGGTAACTTTTAGATCCCGAAAACTGCGGATTAGAAAAGCGATTCTAGCTACAGATACTTGCATTTACCTCACAAGCCACCACAAAGGTCTAGTACGAGATGGATCAGCTATGGCCTGGATAAGACGAACCCGTCGTGGCTTTGGACAAACCAATGTTCCTTTCCTTTCGACAGATCCGGGAGTGGTGGCAAGTGATCCCGTCCAGGGATCTTCAGGGGTAGCAAACCTGTTGCCTTGAATGGCACATGGACTCATTCTTATATATTGATCGAAAGTGAGGACCTGCGAAATATGTAACTTTTGTTAGAAAAAGTAAGAAACAGATCTATTGAACAACATATTAGAAAAAAGAGACTGATCCTAATTAGATTTTGAAATTAAGATTCAAATTTGAATAGGAATTTGAAAAAAAAATGAAAAACTGGATAGATCTGACGCATCAGTCTTCACAAATCATAAGCTTTAAACACAGGAGAGTTCATATGCAGCAGATCAGACAAATATGTATGTGACTGTGCTTGATTTCAGTGAATTACAAAGAAATCTTGTCATATGGAGGAAGATAAAAGTAAGTTTTTAAGCAAATCCCTAAATTTCTACATCGTTCTGCAGATCCACTCACATCGATTGAATTCTACAAGCACTCATCACAATTCAAAGACAAAACAGCTGAAAAAATTAAATATAATCAGTTAAAAACCTAAATAGCTTAGAAGAATCAAGATGCACAACGATTAAAAGTTTCCCCCACCGCCATAAATCAAATCAGCTCCCTTAAACAAACAATTGAGTCATTGACTGAAAGATCTTGATCAACAGCTCGTTCAGACCCAACAAACCAATCAAACAACGACACCGGAATAAAAAAACAGAACCAAATCAGCTTCCCGACCTTTCAAAAAGACGTTAAGAAGTACCTGAATGATAATTAACTGTGCAAACTTGGAAAAGACAAGATCCTCACAAAAAATAAAGCAAAGAATAAACTTGAAAATAAAAGAGAAAACGAAGAAAACGAAGAAAACGAAGAAAACGAGCGGATTTAACGGCCGATTCGGCGGAGGAAGAAAGAAGGGCAAAGTCGGTGAGGCTAAGGTTTCTTTATAACCATATGAAAGAGACGTGAAGTCATTAGGACACTAAACGTCATTAGCCTTCTTAAGTAACAAGATTAAAATACGATTATTGAATAATATCGTTACAATAAGGGAATAGGCACTGGACTTTGTACTCTAGTGGTAGATAAGAAGAAATCAAATATTAAACTTTGTATTATATATGTATTTAAATTAATTTAGAGAAATGATTACAAAACTCGCATTTTAATAAGTAAATAAAGGGAAGAATGTGCAATTTAATTATCAAAATTTGATATGATGTGTTTTTTAATATATCCTAAGGTAAGAAATATAGAGAAAATGTTACTTGATACATACAGTGGTGTAAATGAAGCGAAATAAGTCAAACTTATGTGTCTTTATAAGGTTGAGGTTTGGTTCGAAATAGACAAAGTTTAGTTCGGATTTGAAAACAAAAAAATCTATGATTCAAAGATTAGTTGGATTGATGTGAATTTTATAATGATTTGATCAAATCTTTTAAATGTGTAGTTTTCTTCCCTTAATTTTGTTCGTTCATGTGCTTATTTCATAATTTCGACTAGACTTTATAATTCCAACAGAATGCATACGAGTAATGTATGATCTCAAAATATCTTTAGCAAATTAAATGATTAAATAAACAAAATGATAACATTTTAAGTAAAATTTTGTATCAAGATTTCAAACATCAATTAATTAAATATTCGATATTTAAATTGGATTTATAAAATAATACTGAAACATAATGTTTAAAATATTTTAATTGATTTTTTTTAAAAAGTTAAAAAGTGACCGTTGGTATCTCATTAAAGTGTAGGTGCCCATACGACCGTACTGGGAATACTTGGCCTTGTGACATGTTCTTTGTTTTATGCTGTCTATATTTTATACAACAATAAAAATAATTATCAAAAATAACATAATAATAAGCACAAATAGATTGAATTATTTTGTCACATGCACATTGAATTTGGGACCAAAATATATGCCAAATAAATATGGCATTCTTATAAAAATAGTTGATGAGGGCTCCAGAGTCGGGTATCCCACAAAACCTAAGGTCAAATTGCATTGGGCTAACCCAGATAACAAAATGCGAACTCGCGTGGCCCATAATTTTTAGCTTAACATATTTGAAACAACTCGCCCGATGACCCAACAATATTTTAGGACCGAAGCTGGACTTAGGCGGAATTAGGAATATCCAAGAACCGAGCTGGAAGATCGGTCCAAACAGTTACTTCCCACACATCCTACGCCCCGGGCCTCTGCCCACGTTCCACGGTTTGGGCCTAGTCATGTTGTTAGTGCTTCGGGTCCAACCATGTTTTCCACGTGTGAAAACAACCCTCAAACTCCCATCACTTTAGGCCAGGGAACACAGTTAGATTGTCGTATCGACCAAGTTGATCCCGATCGAACCAAATCCGGAAAGAAACCAGGGACGTTGGGAAAAGGGGGGACAGCGCCAGTCTAGGGCAGAGCCGCATACTCAGCGCACGGCAAGCTAGACAGGGTGTGACTGGGCAGAGCTAGACAGGGTGTGACTGGGCAGAGCTAGACAGGGCAGAGCCGCATACTCAGTGTTGTGGTTAGAAAACCAGGGGTGTCAACAGTCGACCGGTTCGTTACAAGACGAACTCGGTTATGATTTGTTTATATGTGGAGAAGAGTTAACGGTTTAGAGGCATAGAAGGCAAAAAGGATTTAGAGTGGAAAACCTCGGGAGCGAGGAAAAAACCACTTGACTAAGGGCGGAAAGAAAAGCCCTTAGCCCTTCCAATAAACGAAAACAGGATCATACAGTACATGTTTTCAGATCAATACACAACAAAGCGCTTCGAAAATGAATCGAGAGGAGCTGTGAAACCACGGATGTCGTGAGGAAGAACCAGGAGGATCCCAAACTTCTTCTTTTCTTCCTTTCTGATTCCAAAAGGCTCTCCCTCTTTTTCGTTCTCTCAGCGTCCTTTTTATACCTGCACTGTACTATGTGCAGTAGGCCGTCGTTTTGTGCTTGTCCTTTACCAATAGGTCGGCTAACACCAGGCGGATCAGCCGCCGGAACTGGCTCTACAGTGGCTGCATGGCGCTTAGGCCTTACGGCGCTGCCAGCCGGCTACTCTTTGGCCTTTAGCGGCTTGCTCCCATGACTGGACCATAGTCCTGACTGATTTGTCGTGGCTCGCTATCATACAGGACGATCGGAAATGGCCCGAGGGGGAATCTGCAGCTAGTGGACCGAACGGTCTGACGCTTCATGGGAGGTTGGGTCCCACACCTTGGGACCGATCGCCTAATATGCCCGATCGGGGCAGCCACACAAATGGGCCTTCCTTTAATTTGACCTCCAAGCTTGGTCCACTCGCTTGGGCCGCCATAGCTTGGGATGGTTCGGACCCCGTTCGGGGTACCGGGTTCCGATGGTCTCATCACTCAGAGTCTTCCAGAACCGTACAAACCTTCCTAGGCCAGGAGACAATCGGTTAGGTCTTCTCCATCATTGGACACCCAGTGTGACCGGGCGCCCAAGTGGCAGCCACCTAGGACTTTTCGGAAACTCTTGAGGAAAGAGAGTAGGATACTCTCTTTCCTCCAGACTTTTTAAAAAATATATTAAAATATTAAATATAATTTTAAAACAATATAAATATATAAATTTTCATTATTAGATAATATTGAGATGGTTCGGTATTAATGCAAAAACGATCGATTATCGATTTATGTGTTTTACTCAATTTTGAATTATGATTTTTAACAAAAATCAGATCAACTAGTCGTCTATAAATTTCATTTAGATTACCAGATTAGTGGTTATAGTCGTTAAATTATTTAGTTTTTAACAATCGATTATATTTTTCGTTTAGAAAATATAATACTCAATTAACCAAAATTCTAAAACAATATACTCATAAAAATTACAATTATCAATTTAACATGTAATTGTGATTTATACAACAAAAATATCATTACAAATAATTTGTATTTACATAAAAAATGATTATATATAAAAAATAAATGTTAATATTATAAGTGTCCGGATATGGTTGTAGAAATAAAATGAAAGTTAATTATAAAAATAAAGAATGATGATGTGTACAGAGAGAAAGCTGATGTGGAAGAGAGAATGAAGTTTCCGGACGGACATGGATGAGGATAGCCTTAGCAGCGCCGAAAGGCCTGACGTCGCGCAGCCAAACAGAGTCACGCCCGACAGTGTCCCCACCCGACATAGGCTGACCTGGCCGCATGAGACAAGAACAAAACGACACTCTCACATTCATACAGCTAAGGAGGCATATAAAAGGAACATTTAGGAAGATCTGATAATACCCGAAGTAAACATCCATAGTACTCATCATTGTGCTACCACCCACAGCATCCACCAAACGGTCAATATGTGGCATGGGGAAATGATCCGACTTGCAGCTCTTGTTGACGTCGATGAAGTCTACACACATCCTCCATTTCCCATCGGCCTTGGAGACCACCACAGGGTTGGCAACCCATTCAGTATAGTGAATCTCTCTGATATATCCCGACTGCAGCAGCTTGTTCACCTCGGCCCGGATGACTTCAATTTTTTCAGAAGAATAGCGTCTCCTTTTCTGCCTGACAGACTTAGCTCCGGGATCAGTATTGATCCGATGTTCACTTTCGGATCGGTCAATCCCCATGACATCATCCAGGGTCCAAGCAAATATGTCCACGTGGCTTCTCAGCAGGTGGACAGTTCTTCTTCAAATGCCGGGGCAATATTTGCCCCGATGCGTGTAGTTTTGGTCGAATCATCTTCGACCAGGTCAATCGACTTGAACCCAACGGGTTCCACCGCTTGCCTCAGGTGTGGCGACTCTTCAAGCAAATCCACCCGGGCCATCTTGATAGGTGCCAAAGTTCGGCACGAGCTCATAATCACTGTCTCGCTACCTTTTGATCCCCCTTTACAGAGATAACTCCATGAGCGGATGGGAACTTGAGCATCGTAAGATACGTAGAAGGGACCGCCTCAAACTTACTGAGACCGGTTCGTCTAATAATGGCGTTGTAAGCCAAATCGACTTCAACGACAATGAATTTCAGGGTCTCCGATCGGTCTCTATTTGGATCTCCCAAAGTGACCGGGAACAGAATTTTCTCGCATGGGATAACACTCCTTTGATCGAATGCCCAAATGGTTATATTTGCGATAAGGAGGTCGTGAGCAGCAGCTCCCAACATCTCTGCAACTTCACGCTTCATCAGATTGCACGAAATCCCGATATCCACCAAGATCCTGTGGACCCGACGGTTAGCAATAATTCCACTGATAATAAGATGATCATCACATAGATCATTAACTCTTTCCAGATCAGCCGCGGTGAAGGTAAGAGGACCGATCGGTAGGTTCATACTTAACCAGCGCCACAGATTCGGAACTCTCAGCGGAGTCTCCGCGCGCTGCTCTCTTTCGGTCCCGAACCGACTCGTTGATACGTATTCCCCCGGAGATAACATAAATATCCAATGTCACTGTTCACCCCGGTGGTGCAACCTCATTTTGTGGAGCTTGTGCTTCCACCGGGGTGGGAGGAGGAGGAGCATATGCGTTCTCCTGTCTCACTTCTTCATTTTGCGGGGCTCTACCGCCACAACCCCGCCATCTTCTTCTTTTGCCCCGGCCACGGTTCTCCCGACTCTGCTAGCCTCTTTCTTGTTCGGACGTAGGAGACCTTCGGTCCTCCGTCCTATCATTATAAGTTCGGGGATGTCCTCGATTATCCCTTCCCCTAGGCCTGTGACGATCGTTACCATGATGACCCCTTCGGGGAGATTCAGCACGCTTGCCCTTATGATCGTTATGACCGGCCCTTGTTGTTTCCTAGAGAGCATTTTTCCTTACCAAGCCATTTTGAGTCACCTCTCTTTGTAACGAACGACTTAATTAGTAAATCGACTAAGGGCATTTCTAGCTCTCAGTTAATTGGTTTTTTCCCTATTTTTAGGGGTTTTCCATTATATAATTGTTGTGTCATTTTCCTTTTTATTCATAATCGTTTCCCCCACATTAAATAAATTAAAACCGATTTCGTCTTACAACGAACCGAACGAATGTTGGTACCCACGGTTTTTTAACCACAACAATAGTGTATAATATAACTTAAGTCAAACGTATAAGAGACGATGAAACAAATTAAAAGAATTAATCACTTTTCAATGTAGAATACTTACTTACCCCTTTATTTCAACACTCTATATAAAACGTTGCATGTTTGTGTTTCAACATTTTCATCGTATAACTCATAACTATCTGAATGATTAGAACATTCATTATTTTTTGTTTGACCCTCCGAGAGCTCTTTTCCAAATAGAAAATCGTATTAGAGTATTGTGTTGAATTTATCTCACATTTGTTAGAGAAGTGTAATTGATTAGATTTATATAATGCATAGAATAACATCACATCATTTTTTGATCAAGTCTTTTAAATGTGTGACATTCTCTTTAATCATATTCGTTTACATTCTCATGTCGTTATTTGGATCAGACTCAATAATTTTAACATAGTATCGAAACTTTTTCGTTTAATTTCAATTCACAAGTCCAAACAACCTTATTGTTGGACTTGAGAGGGAATACTGAAATGTTATACATATATTAAAGAAGTGTAATTAATTATATTTATACATATGCGGAATATTATCAAATAATGTTTTGACCAAATCTTTTAAGTACGTTAAATTCACTCCTTAATCTCATTCGTTTACGTTTTTCCCTCGTAATTTCGATGAGTCTCTATACTTTCAACAAGTTGCTTAAGCCCTCCATATATGAATAATACACAATACATTAATATAGTTGATAAATCTTATACAATTTAGTTTACCATCTTATATATTGGAATTTCTTGAATGTATAATGTGGATAATTTTATTTTTATTTTCAATAATTATTTATATAATAAATAAAACACTGTGAAATCAAGCTATGATTTACATCGTGTATATTGGCTAGCTTAAATTGCAAGAAGACTAATAGACTCATCGCGAAACCTGTCAAGAATCCAAACAAGAGTGCAAGGGTGCGTGAATTTTTACGAATCAAATTATGTTTCGTTAGACATTAGTTAATTACGAAAATATAAATATATTATTTCCTTATATTTTATTCTATACACTTGAATAATATTTCAAATTTTCAACATCTAATGGTTTAATTACGTAAAATTTCACACGAATTAATTTAAAATAACATTATATTCTTAAAGAGAAAAGGGCGGCATTAATCCTTAATGATTAAAATAATGTAAATGTGATACCCCAAAAGTTTGTAAATTACATAAGAAGCCTTCGAAATTTCAAAATCGTTCAAGAATAATCCATAAGTGAATAGTAACAGTTTTCATCTTTAATATTATTAATTTTTTTAAAAATAATAACAAACCCATTACACAACTAATGCACCCTAAATACTATGTGCATCGATTCGTTAGTTTGCATGAATTATATTATAATTTACAAGTGTTTTGTACCCAAACAATTAAGCCCAATAAGTTGTCAACTCACAAACATGTGGGCCCACTCAACATCACAAATAATTTGTATATGGTGGGCATTTGTCCGTCCAATCTGATACATCAATCCAACATGTACAATTGGACCAGCTCATACATCCAGCCCATGAAAAATAAATGCAAGAGTTGGTCACAAAAATAAACCCGTCCACATGTACGGGTCAATGGGATGGGTCAAACTATTTTTTTTTATTTTAGAATTAAAATTAAAATTTTTAAGTTCATAATTTCTATTATACCAATATATAGACGAGTTAGACCAAATTTCCAACCTATCGAGTTCACCTATTGATAGATCAAGAAAGTTTCATAATTCGTCGATGGATTTGATTATTTCAACATGTAATCCGTTGGGCTGGACACATGTCCACCCTAGATTTGCGTGATATATTAAAAAGCTAGTGATGTTCAATGTTTTTAAAAAAAATGGATAATGGAATCTATTTTATGAAATATTTGAGACTTGGAAGTCGAATATTTTAAAATTTTTTTCACTATACATTCAAAAATAAATATATAAATATAATATTGATATTGTCTAAAAATATTTTATGATACTTATTGTTCTTGATCAGTCAATTTCCGATTATTATCTTGATTTAATTAATGTTGAGACACGAGCGATATACGATATTAGGTCCACAATGTGTGAGTTTACGTCATCGGAAGAACAAAGCTCTATCTTGGTTTCACTATGATAAATCGACGAATACAAGTACAATCGAGGGATATTATGAATACAAATGAATATGGTTCGAGAAATGATCGATTACACGCAATCGACTTAGTAATGACAAAAATTCGCGAGTCAGGGCTGAAACTGAGTTCAGGGAACAAAAACTCACGAGTTAGGGCTAAAACTGAGTCCATGAGACAAAATCTCACGAGTTAGGGTTGAAAATGAGTCTAGGAGACAAAATCTCGCGAGTCAGGATTGAAACTGGGTCCAGGAGAAAATCTCACGATATAGGGCTGAAATTGGGTTCATGAGACAAAATCTCGCGAGTTAGGGTTGAAACTGAGTTATGGGAACAAAAACTCGTGAGTCAGGGCTAAAACTTGGTCCAAGAGACAAAATCTCGCGAGTCATGATTGAAACTGGGTCCAGGAGACAAAATCTCGCCAGTTAGGGTTGAAACTGAGTTCAGGGGACAAAAACTCTCGAGTCAGAGCTGAAACTGGGTCCATGAGACATTATCTCGCGAGTCAAAGCTAAAACTGAGTTCAATGAACAAAAACTCGCGATAGAGCAAGAACTCGCGACTATAGTCTGAAATGCAAGTACACACGGTCCCGGGGCAGGTTCACGCAAATACCTTGCCATGGGATGCATGCCAAGAGTCCGAACTCATTTCCGGGGCCTAAGGAATAGAAGTACATGACCCAATAGATCAACTTAATGTCCAAAAGTCCAGTTTTAGTCAATTTGGCTCAGTTTGTCCTTGAGTTGCTCAAAATAGTCTGATTTCCTGTGATATGTATCGTAATGTCTCGGGTTTTCCGAAATGCATCCATGTCGAACGTTGATCATGCGTAATGACGGAAAAATATCATAAAATATCGTTGATCAGTTCATGATCTCCTAATAATTATAAAATAGCCCAGAATATCATAAAAGCTCACCGATGTGCTATCCGGCGCCAAATTATGAAAATATCTACGACATCATTCTAGGTCGGAACCATCCAAAAATGCTCAAAACGTCATCATAATCCTTATACGTAGGTCCGAGATGCCCAGATTACGAGACTACCCTCGAAACCACATTACTCCGAAAATATAATAGAAAACTGAAAATACCATTTAGTTATGACATAGGAGCCCCGGGAGTATCTTAATAACGTAAATACCATCGGGCAATATCAAATACATTATTTTTTGTATTGTATCTAACCCTAATCTCAATAACCTTAACTCCCGCAAGTAATTCTAAATTAGATAATAATAAAGAAATTTCATCTAAAAATCATAATTGATCATGAAACAAGACAGTTTTTACACTTCACTTTGAAATATGTACCGGAAAATCAGTTTGAAACATCATAACATGAAAAAGAGCAATGGGGCAGTTTCAAATTATAAAGACATAAGAAATTTATTACACCAATCTAAATTATAATATTATGAAGGTTCATTTTTAAAATTAATATGACTTTTGGGGCAACATGACTATATGTTCAATCCAATTACTCCAGACAGAGTCTAATTATTGAGTTTTGTAAATAAATTGTGGATTTTTTGTTTGATGTTTTCAAAATTTAGGTGTTTGGAACACGATTTAAAGGTTTTGTAAATAAACCATTCCTTTTTGGAAAAACCGAACCACTTACTAGTTGGTTCACCGTTGGAACGGTTCAAGTAGTTGGTTACGTCGGCTTTTAAAAACATGGTATGATTCATTCACAATTGTTATTTTTTAATACATACAAATTGAAACAAAAATGCTTATTTATTGTTAAAATGTCAGGATTTGATTGTTGTTGCTAATACCAAACACAATCTTTGATAAATAACAAAAATATATTTATTTCCCATAAATAAAATATGTGTACATTTTCAATTCTCACTTTTATTGAAGGGTGCATTTATATTCCTATATGAATTATGATTATTATACCAAAATTTTACTAAATAATTTTAAAACTTCATAGCAGATCCATAAAACTCATTATCATGTTCAATTTAGGACTTATAGCCTCTATACCGTCAATGGTTTCATATCGATCGCACTGACATGTTTCGACTTTGTATGTTAAGTAAAAGATAATGAGAGCATAAATAGCCCCCAACTTTACGAGCTTTGTAAAGATCATGTACCTCAACTTACGAAATTGTAAGAATAACACCCAAAGTTATCAATAATATCCAATTTTCTGTTAAGTCTTAACATTTTTCCGTTAGCATAATTGACCATCAATATTCGCAAAGTATGCAAATAAGACCCGTATAGTTTGAAAAGATTTTTCAAATTGACCCTTGATGTTCAAAAATTTTACATAAGAATATAAAATATTAACAAGATCGTTTGAGGTTCAATGATAAACGTACTGGTAATTTGAGATGTATTGCATGTATTTAATTGAAATTAAAGAACTAAAAATGTACATTTTTCATTAAATAATGTATTATATTTACAATTTTATAAATTGGATGATATTTTTTACCCATCACTTAAGTTGGAAAATCACCCAAAAGATAGGGTACTCATAACACCAAATATGAAATCATTGGGTAGACCAATATGTACTACCGAGTTATTTTTATTTTATAAATCGTTTAAATTACTTTTCAATATCTATTTAATCTAAATTTATTTGAAATTATTGTATATTTTATAATATATTCCTTCTATTTGTTGTTTTTTGATAATATTTTTGAGTTAACTCCCATAATTTAGAATCTTCTCAAGAATTGTATTTATTTGAAAGACTATGCAAAATCGTATGGAGTTATGGATTTTAATCATCAAGTCCACACTCATGATTAATTCAATATTTTAAATTTCGGATGCAATTTTGGTCGGTATTTAAGAAAATTACATGTCGGTATGGGTTTTAAGTGGATTAGATCGGATCTAACATGTCTTTTTAGAAAAAAAGTAATATGGAGTTTGTAAAATTTTTGCACTTATTTTTTCAAAGTTAGAATATTATAAATTAAGATTAAAAATTGTGTATTTCTTTATATTAATAATTTAATTTACTTTATTATTTCGATATAGATCAGACACATATCAAATATACTCGATACATATATCGTATACCTAGAAGTGGTCATGGACCAGCCTAACCCGTCACTATGGGTTAACACGTGGGCTGACCTATTCGAAAATATGTAACGGGTTTGGTTGATGAAATGAACTAGTGGCCCGCGGTGGGTCAACCCGTTGTTCATCAATAAACGTAAATGGTTATCAACATATGCCACCGTTTGTCAGTCTGCTTTGATGGTCGACCAAGGGAATCCGACCGGACGGTGCAATACCCGATTCCGAGTGTCAATCCGTGCATTTTATGTAACAAATATGAATGGGGAAACTCCATTTGTTTTTTAGCTGATTTCATGTGAATGTTCATTACAATAATAACATACTTTTCTACGAAAAACATTATGAATCTCTTTACGACAAATTGAAAAGCATAATAAACTACAAGTCTCGATAGGAACATTCTTTTCATTTGGCTTTTTTATTTTGACAAATAATATTTTTTGTTTAAGCTTTATTTGTTTTCCTTCTTTGTGTTTATATAACTTTTATGGACAAAAAGTTTGAATTTGTTTTACAGTTTGAAATTTGAATTTGCTGGTTTAGTGGGAGTTGTTAAGACAAGAAAATAACTCCGACATATTTGTCATAATATTCTGTATTCTACTTTATATAATATCAATTGGAAAATGCCTAAAATTATAATGAAAAATAATAAAATATTGATATAATAAATTTAACGTAAGAATCCAAAAGTAATTCACCATTTATCACTATGAAATTTACTATTGCATTATATTGAATTTATAATGCAAATAGTTTGGATAATTTTTTTAAAAAAAATATTATTTCATATTTGATCATATATCATATATGATTTGTGCGAATTACATATATCTTATGATTTGAATTGATCCAATTTAATTACATTTCTAAGTTTTGCCCTTATATGATCATGTTCAATAGGTGCCCAACAAATACATTGTAATTCTTAGATATAACACATGATTAGTGTTTCTTATTGATCCATTAACTTTAAAATAATGTAAAATATATCTTCTCGAATTTGTAAATTGAATGCAAACAATCGAAGTTGATATAATGTATATTATTAACTCCCTAAGTTTAATAATTGTGTAGTTGATCCGACCTCTAAAGTTCCAATACTATTTATATTTGGTCATAACGTAAACCAAATGTAAATTTTAAAAGAGTATCATTTAATGAGCATGAGGATTATCAACAAATTTTTCATAGTTTAGGTGTTTTTTACGCAATTTGTAAACATTAGAGGCATCATATTTATACTATTTCAAGAATCGGGCCTACCTTAAGTTTCCTCTATAACAAATTTTTAGTTCCGAAAATTGTATTTACAATGAAATTTTAACCATCCTTAACGTTTTATAAAATTTCAATGTGTTTGAATCGGCTCGCATAACTTGTTAGGACTAAGGAATTTTCTAAAATAAGACTGGATCGGTCAAGAGTAAAATACAAGTCACACCTAATCTCATTTCGAGTTTTGATATCTTCAATTGAAGCTTATTTATATATAGATAATTTCTATGATTTCTAACATAAAGTTTCTAGAATCGAGTCAATTTACGTGAGAAGTGTGCTATGATATAACGTATAAAATGGAGTAGACCACACCGTAAAAAACTTGAATACATCATTTACTATGGTCTACATTCTCTCTTATAAACTAATCTACCATATTTTCATTTTCCAACGTGAGAACAAATATAAACTATTTCAACTTATATGTACTCTATATATGATAGATATCATAATAACATCAAATCATATACACGGTAAAGACCGTAATATCAACAAAATTAATATATTCATTTTCTATCAAAATATGTTTGTGATCATATTTAGATTTGGTTTTCATGTTAAATTATGAATATTTTTCAAGCAAGAAGTGATATCCGTATAAAATACTAANCAAAAATGACCCTCGAGTGAATAATAGCGGTTTTCGTCTTTTTTCGTATAAGTGGTTTTGATAATTTATGCGTTATTTTTAAAATTTTCAAAGTTTGGAGACAATTATTACATCTTTTCAAGGTTAATGGGTCAAATACAAACTATGAAGACGTTTTAAAATATTAACGAGTATAAGGGTCAAATATAAACTAGTTTTGGAAGTTCGAGGGCCAACCATATAATTCTTAAACTTTGAGTGTATGGTGTTTACAACATTTAAAAGTTGAGAGGCCAACGGTGCGAATTATATCAACTTCGGGGGTTTTATATGCAATTTACAAACTTTGAGGGCACCGCCTTTTCACTATTATAAAGTTTATGGACTAGTTACAAACATCATTCGAATGTATATCTTCCTTTGTGTTCATCAAAACCGGAGTTTTTGTTCTTCAACTGTTGCCGAATTTGTGTAGAAATGTTCGATTTACTGTGATCAAATATGGCATGAAAAACACTTGCTATATTGTGAATGTTAAATGCAGAGAAAAGGCATGTCACCTGATGATGTAACCTTTGTGGCAGCACTCCTAGCATGCACTCATAAATGCATGGTTGATAAAGGGCAAGAGCTTTTCAATTCCATGGAGCAAAAGTTTCAAATTACACCGAAGAAAGAACACTACGGGTGCATGATCGATCTTCTTGGTCGAGCAGGATTACTTAAACGAGCTTATGATCTTATAAACACCATGCCAATGAAGCCTGATTCGGTTATTTGGGGAACACTTTTAGGGGCTAGCAGTTTTCATGGTAACATTGAATTTGCTGAGAAAGCAGCAAAACAAGTGTTTTTGTTGGAGCCATGGAACCCCGGTAATTACGTTATTATGTCGAATATTTACGCGAAAGCTGGCTTGTGGGGAGAAGTAGCAAAACTGAGAAAAGTTATGAAAGGGTACAGTGTTATAAAAGGTGCAGGATATAGCTTGATCGAAGAAGGAGGTACGATTCATAAGTTCGTTGTGGAAGATAAGTCGCATTCGAGATCTGATGTTATTTTTGCTGTTTTGGATCATGTAACATCTGAAATGAAGCTTTCAGAAGGCTTTGATCATTTTGAAGTTTGTGAATTACTTTTTTTATAAGAACAATCTGTTCAAAAGTTTATAAAATCTTAGTGAAAAATTGGTGTAGCCTTGAACGTGACAGTGAAGAATTGGTGTAAGAGATTTATTTGTTAATTGTTTGTTTGGTACACAAATTAAAACTGCGGTGAGAAGCGATGCGATGTTCAGATCGTGATTTTCTTATGTTATACAAAATATAAACTTAATTGAGATGTGATAATCTTTAAAAAATCATGATATCATCACAGCTGTTTAAACTACATGTGGCCTCATCGTGATTTTGGAAAAGACTAATTTACCCTTAATTCTATTAATTATAATATAATTATATTTATTATTTTATATATATAAGGGTATATTAGTATTTTTACGTAAATCGCGATCATAATATCACAATTTTCCTAAACATATTTAAAAATTTACGATTATCATATATCACCACATCTCACCGCACCACACCTCACCACATCTCACCACATCGCAATTTTTAAAAGTTATATCAAACAAACCCAGTGATATATTATAAACAATTTAAATTTGCTTCAATTACAATGTGCTACAAATCACATACTTAACACCCCTAAAGTCAAAATAACTAAAAAGTTGTGTGGACAACCAATTGGTTAATTTCATTAAATCAAGGTAACCTAGATATATTATTTAGGTTTTTATTCCTAATTTGATTAGAGTTTCTAATTATGTGGACTTAATATTATATGTTGTTTTCTTAGATATACTATTAGACATATGAACACATATGTAAATATTTGATCATATTTATTTTTATTGTAATAAGATTAATTGTCTATTTTGATGATCAATATTATGATATATATGAGAGTCAATTATTAATGTATAGAATTCTTGAGGATTCAATTATAATTTATTGATGGATCGATTTACAATTAGTTTAATTTCATTTATAAATATGAGGTATTGTCACATTCTGAGTAAAGAAGAAGAAATCCAGGCTCCCCATCTGACATTTTCTTACGATTAGATCGAAGATCATTCCTCTGGAATTGATGTTTTCATATTATTCATCGTGAAGATGAATTCAAAAGGTTTTCGTTGTATCGCAATTATTTGAATCTCAGTAATTCTAACAATTGCTCTATTAAATTTCTAGAGTGTTTTCAATTTAAATATAGGTATTGTGCACATTAGCTTATTATTGAAATATAACAATATAATATGTTTAACTAAGTCTCATATTATGTTACAATTTGGGATAAATCACATTTTCAATTGATTCGAACTCTTCAAGCTTACTGAATTCATTTTTATGTTCGTTTTCATTTTATTTGATCTTAAAATTTATAACTTGTAAGAATAATTTTAAATATCTTTGGATGTTCGTGAGTAAAAAGGTTATATTAATCTAAAACTATACTGTGCTTAATTTATAAAAAATTGGGCCTCATTAATTATGATTTAAAATTTAAGAGTAATGAATGCATTGGGCTCCATGGATATAGGTAATTGGGCCTAAAATATTAGCTAAATTCATATCTCTTGTTAATTAATAATCTACTTTAATCTCCCAATTTATTTTCATTTCTATATTAAAATCTCTCAAATTGAAATTAATATAGTCTAAAAATAGTAAAATTGCATATTCAATTCTAAATTAAAGAAATTAGATGAAGTACCAAATTCATAGATGAATTAGAAACTAATACTCTAAAAAATGGTTTCTAAAAACGTTAATTATTAAATAACGGCACGATTCATGATATATTTTCTTGTTTTAAAATTTATTTTTAATATTAATCGTTTTAAAACCGTGTATCACTATTTTTTAAACTATCTAACTTTAACAAACCAATCTCTCACAATTTTACATTTTTAAAAATATTCATAGAAAGAATACTTGAAACATTAAAAATTTAATAAATCATACTTTTTTTTATAATTAAAAATTAAAATAATGTGTCGGCATAATGAATTTGTCTTTGAGTGGAGACAAGAGAATGTGACATGTACCCTTCCCACTCCACTTTTATTTAATTCCTCTCCATCCCATTTTTTCCCATATCCACATTTCGCTAAATAATACATTTTTTAATATTACTAAAATAGGATATATTTAAATTCAAAAAATCTATATTATGTAAAAATCCACTTTATATGAAATGTGAATATGATGTTACTAATATATAGACTTATATGTTGGAGTTAATAAAAAAACTTAAACAAATTATGAGTATTACATATGATAATTTTCATTTAACGATCGTCTCTTTCTGATTCAACGACTATATCTCATAAACACTATCTCCTTCGTTCATAGCTATCCTTTGGTGCGCATTTGCAGGTCCTCTTTACCGACGGATTCTAATAGTTAGTGTTGCTCTATTCTATTGGACTTTTGTCATTAGTGTTTTCAAATGTAGTTCGTTCGTTAAAGCAAAATTTTTACTGGTTATCTAATCGTTATTAAAATGTTAACAAACCACTATTGTAATTTATTAATTTATTTTATATTTTAATAATATTATATTATTAAAATATAATAAACAATATTTTATTTTTGAAAAATAATTATAATTTAATAAACTTTAAAATATATTATACTATGAATTTTGTAAATAACTCGGTTGAAAAAAATCCAACCAATAAATCACTAATTTTACAATAATCCCATTTGAAATAAATTTATTTTAAGTTGCGACCGAAATAAAATTAAGTGAAACTTCATGGAAATTTGAAGCATTAGATGGAAATTGGATATAAGTATGGTTAAAATTTGGTTCTATTTGGACCAACCCAACTTCTATTCAATCATATAATGGGAGCCTAATATAGTAACCTTATTTAATATAATAACTTATATATAATAAAAATTACAATATTCACTACAATTGTAAAATTTATATCATCTCAATTTATGACAAATTTAGTTTTGTAACACAAATTTTGGTATTTTATCTCTTTAATTTTTAAATTTCATAATATTAGACCTAATTTTATTAAATATATTATTCTATGTTGCTAGGATTCTTAGTTTTTACAGAAATATACGAATCATATTCTCTATGATTCTCGATTCTCAAATAATGTTAACTAAGAATGTATTTAAAAAAAGTTAAAAAACAAATAAAAATCTAAAATAAAATTATTTTCATTCGTAAATTAATTATTGTGTTAGAAACTTACTAAGTTATATACTTTTTATCGACTTGATTTTTTTTATTTTATATTTTAGCGAACCTTTAATATTTTAAGGTTATGATAAAATTTATTATATCATATTTTAAATTATTTTGTTAATAATTAAAGTATATTTTTATCACTAAATATAATTATTTTAACTTATAAAAAAACTACAAATTATATAACTATAATAATTATTATAATAATAAAATTTTATAATATTTAACGATTCTATTGAGATTCTCTAAAAATTATGAATTGTGAATTGTATTGTGTCACGTATTTGACCCACCTATGTATTATTTTCACATTATACATTTATTTGTAGTCCTCATAGTTGAAATTTATGGTAAAATTGATCCCTTATATATGTTATCTTAATCAATTTATTTTAAATTTTGAAGAATAAATATGCTTTTGACCCAAGATTAACACAAAAAACATAAAAATAAACAAAATTTTATATTTATGTGGAGTGAGAATTACTACAAGCCGAAGAATCGTCACAGCTAGGCTGGCGCCAAGCCAAGCCGAGTTGCAAATCCAGCTCGATTCCATCATCAGAAAGGCCCAGCCCATTACTTCCCCTCATCTGATTATGGGCCTCCATATTTGGCCCAGGTCCAGGCCCAATCCCAAAACTAATAACTTGAGACACGTGTAATCCCTGGGCGGCGCGTGGAGTATAAAACCACGACGGAGACGCAACAGGCATCGCCGTCGCGGGAAAAACAACTGATCCAGCCACCGGCTGCTGAAAAACAGCTGCTTTTCGTGGAGCTTGCATCTGTGCCCTCTTTTGCCTCTGTCTCTCTTTCTTATGCGCGTTTTGATGACCTCCCAGAGCCTGCGAGTTCGCGAACTCCCGACTACAGTACTGGCACTCGTATTTCCGGCAATCCT
The DNA here is from genome assembly GCA_009725065.1 of Utricularia reniformis. Lineage (NCBI taxonomy): Eukaryota > Viridiplantae > Streptophyta > Magnoliopsida > Lamiales > Lentibulariaceae > Utricularia > Utricularia reniformis. The sequence continues at coordinate 226,695 of RWGZ01000011.1, forward strand.
CCGCCGTAGCTCCGGCGTCCATGTTAAACCCAAAGATCTTCAATCTCCCTGTAGATTTGTTCGTGCATGGCTTCTTCTGATACTCATCGTCCCTTCCCATATTGAATGAAGAAAGATTATAAGAAATCTGTAGATGATTCGCGGGAGATTTATAGAAGAAAAAAAGGGTATGAAAATTGGAACGCCAACCAAGAAACACTTCAGGGACCCAATCGGATTTCTTTTGTCTTTCAGATCATCATCTACTTCGTATTCATCACTCTTATTATGAAAAAAAATTGAAGAAGTTTATTATTTTATTATATTTATATACTTTGACAAAAATGGGATAATAAAAATTATTATCTTTCAATTTCCAAGACCATGATTTAGCTACGTGGCTTGTTGGTGATCGTCAATGGATCTAGGCGGTATTGTGTCAAATCATGACTCAATTTATCATTCGGAATTTATTTTTTTATTGTATGCACTTATCTTTAGATATAAAAATTCACAATTACATAAGATTTAGAGATACAATCATCCATTTAAAAAATCGCGAAATTAAAAATTTGAAATAAATTTAAATTAATAAGAAAATAATATCAATATAATAAATTTAAATATAATGAAATCAAAATTTGAAAATTGCAAATCAGATCCAAATAATATTAGGGTACATAAAACTTGGACTAAATCATGACCCAATTTGAAATACCCAGACCCGCTTTCGGGTTTTGAGCCAACTCGGTCATTAAATATCTCTATTTAAAATAATAAAATATACTTTTAGCATGTAGAAGATAATATATTTTATCATCTTTTGTTAAGTGTTATATTATAATACAATACGTCAAAGTATTGTATATTTATGTAATTTACAACCATTTTTTTAAAAAATAACATTATAAAATTGTATAATATTAATATGATTAATGAGAATTGAGCTAACTTTATCTCCTGCAAGAGAACATGATGACTCTCAGGTACCCTCAACAAACTACAGTATTCTTATCCTAATCCATATAATATAATTATTTGTTTTTAATATAATTTAATTTAATAAACACTTGTGAACATAAGAGAATTTAGTCTCAATGTCCCTATCGAAAGAGCATAAGCTCAATCATTTCAATGATTATGAACTCCATAATATTAATAATAGTTTGACGATTTGGATATAATTCGAGATTTATCGTAAACAAATATTGATTCCTATTTATCAAATATCATTTAAATTCAATTCAATTCAATTTCCACTCGTTTTAATTTGCTTATTTATTGTTTGAATTTTGAATGTGTTATTATTCGATAAGCTATAGAAGTGAGATTGAACTTATCTAGGCCGAACAATTTAATAACATTCGCATATATGGTCCATGTTTTTATACCGATCGATATATCGAGGTACTATAAATATCGGGCAATACTGATAATTTTTTCGAGATCATCCGATACGGTGTATTATGATCGATTTTTGAGTTTTTTTTCCTAACCTAAAAAAATAATTAAATATTATTTTTAAAAATATAAAATAAAATGAAATTTGATACCTATAAGTATATAGTCAGGTATATCAGTTGTATTGGTCATACAGATCTAAATCGGTACGGAATATCAGATCGATATGAAATTATGGTTTGATGTTGTTACCTTCAATTTACAATGATGTTTTATAATCATTTTGTAAGACTAATGATAGTTTTATCAATAAACATATTCAATAATTTTTATACAAAAATACCAAATATCATTAGATCAATAAACAAATTGAATCAAAGGGTTGAGTTTAGCTTGAAAAGTTCTATATGCGATTTAAGGTTTGGTTCGAGTTTATAAACTCAAAATATTGGTGATTAAAATTGAAGACAATTTCGACTTCGATTTTGATGTTTGAATCAATGTTTTCATACCGGTCGGTAAAAACATGAGTTTGGAGTGATGTGTATTTCAAAATAAGTAAAAATTGAGCATATATTAATCATATATAAAATAATATATTATTATGATAATATTGGTCCACAAAACCTGAAACTAGTTTAAAATTGTTTGAATTTAATTTATTCTAAATTTGAACTATATTTGAATAAAAAAATTGAGGTTAAATTCAAAATTTCCCCTAATAGATTGAGTGGCTCATGTCGATTTGTTTGTATGTCTTCCCTAAACTATAGTTTGAACCAAAAAAAATGTTTTCATACTGATCAAGAATTCTATTTAGTACTATGTGGTATAATTGAAGGATCGATATCAAATGTTTTTTATAATATTAAAATATATATTATTTTACAACACAAAAAACATGGGATTCGAACCCGAAATCCAATATCCGATTATACTAAATAAAATACCGATTCAACCCGATATATTGAATGTATATAAATGAGATGAAAACATTGAGAAAAAATGGGTAGAAAATGACAAATTCTTAGCTTTGACAGAAAATAATATAGAGAGACGGTTATTATTTAAATGTTGAGCTTAAGATCGTGTCTATTTATATATTATTTAATAATAAAATATATGACGGTGGAGAATTTCTTGTATTATTTAAATTTGGCATTTTGTTTTTCGAGAGCCATGTGCCTATTTTATTATTTTTCCATGCATTATTTAAATGATAAAAACTTCAACTTCTTCTCTTCAAATATCAACGGGTGTCAGATGATTTGGATTGGATAAATAAAAATAAATAAATTCAATTTAAATTGTAAAAAAATTATATCTCCAATCTGAATTCAATATGATGGATACATTAAAACCAAATTCAATATGAAGTAGTAATGATTGAGTTTGTTTGATACTCAAATTAAAACTGCTGTGAACTGCGATGCGATGTCCAGATCGTGATTTTCTTATGTTACACAAAACACAAGCTTAATTGCGATATGATAATCGTTAAAAAATCACGATATCGTCACAGCTGTTAAAACCAACTGTGGTCTCATCGTGATTTTGGAAAAAACTAATTTATCATTAATTCTATTAATTATAATATAATTATATTTATTATTATATATATATAAGGGTATGTTAGTATTTTTACGTAAATCGCGATCATAATATCAAAATTTTACCAAACATATTAAAAAATTCACGATTATCATACCTCTCCACACCTCACCGTATCTCACCACATCTCACCACACCGCAATTTTAAAAAGCTATACTAAACAAACCCATTATATTGAATTTTTTAATAAAATATAATTTAATTTATTTGGATTGAATTTAGTGAAATAATCTCCATTCTATCCAAGTTTAAATATTGCAATCCAAATCTGATCTGAATAAATTAGTTGGTTGGGATTACTCGATTGATCTGATGCATTGGCACCGAACAAAGACTGAGCAAATTATTTTTATTATATTTTAAGCAATGATTTCCATCGTTTTACTATTCTAATTCAAAGTATGTAATATCATGTAAGTGATAAGTAGATTCGTTACATAAAATATCATACACTAAATTTATATAATATTTTAGGTAAATTTGAGTGGGAAGTGAATATAATTTTTTTAAGCATTATCCACATTCTTATCTCCAAAGAAAGTTTATCTTTTTAAGCACAATCTTTTTGAGAAAATTGCATAAATAACCCTTCAACTTACGATCTGTGTAAAAGCTATGCCTTCAACTTATGAAATTGCAGGAATGACCCCTCAAGTTATTAATACCGTTTGTTTTTTACCCCTGGTATTTAGCACATGATTTTCCGTTAAGTTTGCAAATATTTTTTGTTGGCAGTATTCGTTCTTAATGTTCACAAATTATGCAAATAAGTCTTTTATACGGAAAATTATACAAAATTGATACTTCAAGTTCGAGAAATGTGCATCCGGACGTAAAACAATAACAATGTCGTAGATGGTCAATATTAAACGATATTGTTTACTTAAGGTGTCGTACATGCATTTAATTAAAGTTGGAGGGTCATATGTGCATATTTTTATTAATTTGAGGTATCATATTTACATATTTTTGTTAACTTAAGGTGTCATATTTACAATTTCGTAACTTGGATGGCATGCCCTTTACACCACCAGAAAGTTGGAGGATCACCGGCAAACGTCACCCTTTAATAAAGATTACTTCTTTGTTTAGATACTTTTTCTTCATTTGTAGGATTTACAGTTATCAATTAATTTCTTATAGTTATAAATATTCTATGTCATTGATAATATAAAAGTAAAAATATGCATGTGACATTGCTTTAGTTTTTGAAACATTAAAATGAATATTCAAGGGCAAAAAGATTAATTAAAAAAATATGTAAATGATAATTGGAAATTACATTTACAATAAATGTAAGGCTGTGTTGTGCATAAATTATGAAAACAGATTATGCATTATAGAATGGATAATCTGTTTTTTGAAACAGAACAGTATCTATTTTAAATTCTAATTATGAATTATAATCATAATGCATTCTGGTTTTTTAACTATAATGCATAATCAAGTTCAGACTTGATTCTGAAAATGCATTATGCATTCTACTCATTATTTTTTACGAGAAAATTACGACATTGGCCCCCAATGTTTAAGATAATGTAAAAGCGATGTCCCCAAAGTTTGTAATTTGCATGAGAACCCCTTGAAGTTTCAAAACCGTTTAAAAATGACTCTCGAGTAAATAGTAGTGGTTTTTCGTATAAGTGGTTTTGATAATTTATGCATTATTTTTAAAATTTTCAAAGTTTAGAAACATTGTCCTTTCATTTTATTTCAAGATTAATTGATCAATATAAACTATTGAGACGTTTAAAAAATTAACGAGTATTATGATTCAATATAAACGTTTTTGGAAGTTCGGGGATCAACAACGCAATTTTGAAACATGGAAGCCAAAATCACACATTATATCAACTTCGAGACTTTTATGCAATTTACAAATTTTGATACACCGTCTTACATTGTTAACTATATTTTTCATATATATACATTTTTTTCCGAATCAAATTTTCATCGTTTGTATCATAATGAATTCTTTTTTTTTTCTAAAATTTGGTATTTATATTATCACTTGTTGAGCTTCTTATTCGACAATATCTTATTCAATATTTTTGTTTTCTTTTTATTATATGATTTTTAAATAAAAAAATATTATTAATTTATTTTGTAATTAAAAGTATTATTTTAATATAGAATTATAATTTCAAATTTATAAAAAAGAGAGATAATTATTTTGTACAATGTAACTTAATTAAAATTCTACATTTCAATTACAATATTTTTGCAGAACGCTTTTACATTTTATAATTAATTATATGTTTACACAGAACAATACGCAGATTCTAAGTATACATTTTAATTCTGCATTCTAATTATAAATTCTGATTATACATTATATAATTTGTGCAGAACACATACTAAATGTGAACAAAGAAGTAATCTTAATAACAATCAATTTTTTTTTCTTTTCATATCTTTCGATACAACAAAAACTGTGTGACATCGATATTTTGATTGGTACCGAGTTTTCAGGCCAAATCCTGGGTTATTCCGGGTCCGCTCAAAAAAAAATACAAAATTTTGGTACCCATCAATATTCCAATCGACCTATCGAATATGAACGAAATTCCGGATGGATATGAAAAAAAAAATACAAAGAGAGAGACACTATTAATAAAAAGTAAAATAGGTTGTTGAGTCAAACAATCGGCTAATAATAACATATCCTAAAACTAAAATATGAGATTGTCCACACCACCTCACCGCCCCATTAATATATAAATGTCACTTTAACTGATTCAATGTCTAGGGTTTTAGTGGAGTTACGTGTTTTAGTTGACATTTGTAATACTACTTACACGTTTGAGTTGACTTGCAAGGGTATTTATATTTTAAGAGAAAATGACAAATTTTATCACGAAAGTTTACATGTTTTTTTAATTTTGGTCCTTATTTTTTGTGATGTCATTTGAAGTTCTTAAAATTTGTTGTTTTGGTAAAATTGATTCTCATAGTTCTCTAAAATTGGCAATTACGACCCTCAAAGTTCTACAAATTAGATGTGTTGTGACTTTTTTACTAGGTTTTTACCATAATTGTATAAGATGACAAATGATGTGGATGTTGATAACATTTCGCATGGAACAAATATTCGTTGGCCAGATGTAAGTGATATCATGTTTTCTTACAATTTTGAGTTGTACAAATTCTAGAGCTTTTCTTGGGAAAATATTTAAAACAAAATGGGTTTTCGGAATGTGGGATTTACATGTTGTTTTACTTGTATTATTTTTACAAGAAGCTCCAGATGTGGACAATCCAAACACATATCTAAATTTTGTAAGTTCTACATAATAACGCATGCATTAGTACTCTACGATAAAAATAGGTAATAATGTTATAATACATATACAGAGGACATTGGAGTGGTTCACCCTATCGGAAATTGTTGAATTTGCAAAGCACTACATTATTCCACCCGACACAAACATTGATTTGCTTGTATGCATCACTTTTGATATAAACTTGACCCGTACTTTTGTGGATGATAACATTCTCGTAGCTATTATATTTTGATGAGCAACATACATTCTTAGGTATTTAATCTTCTTGTTATTGTTAACTAATCCAACCACCTTGAAAATGCGCTCTAAAATAATTCGTTTAACATTACAAACCACATGCAAACAAAAAATAATCTAAAAAAATTATAAGTATTGTAATTAATACCTGATCCCAACACAATAAATCTCGTGCTATAAAAAGTCAACGTTTTTTATTAAAAATATCAAATTTGGAACTTCCAAGAAAAACGGGGCTAAAATCGCAAGTACAAATTTGGGGAACGTATATGCCAAAATATTGTAACTAAGGGACTAAAATTGAGGACCAAAAATTTGAGTAACAAACAAACAAACCCAACATTTATTGGTCTAATTATAAGGGTGTATGAATACATGGATAACAATTTGAAAGTTTATATACCAAGGGGGAAAGTTGAGCTTACCAAAACACAAGAAGCACATTCCATTATGGTTTCCCTTGAATCTAGAGAGCTACGAAGTACAAGTATGATCTCTTTCAACTTTTATTACTCTTGTATTGTACGAACCACAAAACCCACATTTGTGATACAGCCAGTGGTATGCTGCACTTCCTTTTCTGTCACAGTCATTGCATAGGATATCCTGCACTTATGTTAGAGTATGTTATGTTTCTTCTTATACATCATCATCATCTATTGAAGGAATTTTGATGTTGCATTTACCTGACACCGGTCTCGGTAATCCTCGGGAAGCACTTCCGAGGCCATAAGAGCATCCAGCATGCCGAAGTAGACCTGTAAACACCGGTTTCATAGGGAGATAATGGTGTATTCATTTCCCAAACTTTCATAGTTTTTACAAATTTGGTCCCCATCTCCAGACATTAAGATTTTGACAAATTTGATCCTCTATGTTTGAAACATTTGACAAATCAAGTCTTCAAAGTGACAAAATCGATTTCCAAAATTTGATTTTGATAGAGGATCACAATTGTAACAATTGAAAATTTTCGGGATAAATTATGCTATATAGACTAACCTACCTTTGGGAACTTGGGACCGATTTCGTCATCTTGATAAGTTGAGGATCATAATTAAACATAAAACTTTGGGGACCAAAATAGGGGATCAAGCCCAAAATTTTGCTTATTTTTCGAAAGAATGGAGTTTAAACTCATACCGACATATTTCCCATTGATTTGCAGCAGATGGGGCAGATGTAATGCGTGCAAGCATATGCCTGGTACAAGGAGAAGAAAGTTAAAAATTGGAGACTCATAGATGATGGAAATAAAAGAACGAAAAAGACCTGGAAACAAGCAGAATGCATGTAATGACCACATGGAAGAGCTCTAACTGCTGTACTTGATGTGAATAAAAAGTCACAACATATGGGGCAGTTTGTTTCAAGCCCTTTCTCCCGGCACTTGTGATTGACTAGTTTCATTGCCAAGCAACAGTTACATGTCATGCAATGGAAAAAATCGATCCCGAGTCCTTTTCCGACACGACATAAATTGCACGAAGGGCAGTGATAAACCTCACTGCAAAGAACCAGGTACATTCATACAATAGGGAACATAAAGGAGGCATAGTAGAAGCTCACCGTTCGTCGTCAAAAAATTTGCAACTGCTGCAATAGTATTTAGCCATGGAAAGACCATTGCAAGAAGGGGTGGAGCATACTGGACCAACTGGCTGAATTTGTAAACAGTTCATACACATCATTTCAGTAGTTGCCTTCCTGTTATAACAAGGAACAATGACACCAACGTTCAAATAAAGAGATGTTTCATTTAACTTGTAGTCAGTTACCTCTCCATTGAATGGTCACTGACTTCATCGTGACAAAATCTACATGCAAATAATTTCCCACAGCACGCTGCACGGACTTTGCACTTTCGTTTGTAATGCTGACAACCAAATATTTGTTTCTCAGGATCACGAAACGATGGGGAAAGTCCATGGAAGACATCATCATTGGCTTCACTTGAGTGTAGAGATTTCTGCTGGGATGCTATCCAACGACTGAGATGATGAAGATAATATGAAAATGATGAAAGCTAAACAAAACACAATTCAGAAACTAGGCAATGTGGTGTACCTGGTAATTAGGTTTTGAATTAGATATGCTTTTCTTCTAGGGTCAAGAGTTGAATCACGAGAGACTTTCCTGATCTCTGATTCAAGCTCATTTTGATTCATCCGGAAGATATCGTTCCACCCAGGCTTAAATGTACTGTCACTTTGGCCTATGGATGCATGTAAATCTTGATCTGAAAATTTTACAGCTAATGCTCAAGAAATCACCTACCAATTTTGTATCATTTCTTGCTAGTCAAGAACATCGATTTTAGATGAAAATATAGAATCGAAGCACTGAAATATTTGTCTAACCTTGAGAGGAGCTGCTTTCAGATGCTGTTGGGTTTGAAGAAGATCCTGGTGATACTTCCCACCACTCATCAAGCCACTCACTGAACATGGTATTTTTAGTGGCATTTTTCCATGTGTCCATCATTTTATTCTGCTCTTCCTGACTAAGAGCAGACGTTACCCAAGGTAGCATTGACTGAAGGACTTCTGCACCTGTAGTGCCAATAATGCGACCCACCAATTTGTCCTGTTCGTGAACCGAAAAATGACTATCAAACAATGGCCAGAGTTCAACTTCTTCTCTAGTGACATGATGATCTAGAGTTACTTTGAGGGATTTGCACATGCCCTGAATCTTTGTAGCCAATTCCCTATATATTTTTGAAGATTCGATGCCAGAGAAACTATCATACGAATTTACAACCACAGTTTTGGAGTTCAAACTCTCATGAAGTTGAGAAAGCACAGACAGGGTAGATGAGATATCCTCAAAAAGCTTTTCTTCCTGCTTGTGGTCCAGTGTGTAGGAATGGCTCACATTATGAAGTGTTTCTTTTGACTCTAAGGCAGGAAATACGATATCATCCTCTGCATTACTATGAGCTTTATACAAGCCCCATAGAAGACGAAACCGACCACTGAACTGACGAAGGAAAGATTCATTACAATCCTGAAGTTTTCCTGATTCTGCATCAAGAAATTCCAAATCTTTTCGGATTGCTTTGTGAAACTTGAAAATGTAATCAATTGGTCTGGATGTCACAATACTTGATTCCGAGCTATTCTCTGCTTCCCAGTTGAAAAGACTAGAATTGAGAAGAGGAGCACCAGAACCAAAAGACAAGGAGCGCAGAGATCTCGCTGTAGGCAGCGAAGAAATTCCTAGATTGCTGCTATTCACTCCTAATCCAGGAACAAAACAATTTTTGTTTCCTCCTACCGGTTCTTTCTGAGATTCTGATGGATTCGTGTCAGTGTTACCTTCTATGGAACAAACTAAGCTTCCTTCATTGCCTGACCTTTCACAGTTTTGAGATTGCCCAAAAGTTGCACTATCATCAGAGAAAGGACACCATCTGCTGAATTTCTCTTTTGAATCTTTAAGGTCTACAATATCTGAAGACAAGCAGTTTCCAACTGAACGCCCCTTGCATGCCCAACCGGAAAATAGAGTTACCAAAGCACTATCACGTGAAGGAGCTGCAGCAAAAAAACATCATTTTAGGGAGCTGTTTCATTGGTTACTTTGATAATGAAAAAATAACAGACAGGCGAACCTGCCATATGTATGTTGCGGAGAAAGAATCTTGCTTCATCTTCACTCATTGATCCAACCAACCATGGTAAGACACACTCAATCAATCTTAATGGCATTACGCACAAACTTTCATACAGAAGTCCTCGCTGCCGTTCAGCGTTGAAATGCTTCCTTGCAAGTGGAAGAATCTGCAAAATAAATTAGCAAGATAGCTAGAAAGATGAAGTTATAAATCTCAAGAAATTAACTGCACTAAAAAGAAGACGACGTAGGCACGCTTGTATTTGGCTAATTCATATCAGATACCCCCTTCCCAGTTCTACCAAAGCCAACACACCTTTACAGTTGTATCAGTTCATATAAAGCAGCAAACTACAAACCTGAATTTCCTCATTGAGAAAATGCTTCTTAATAGTCTCCATTATACGATCAGCCTGAGAGCACAATTCAGAATAAAATTCAGCGGATGAGTTAGCTCCAGCATTTTGGATTTTCTCAATCAAGCATCTGAACTTGTCAAATTCACTCTCTTCCCTTGCATGCTCCTCAACAAAAGACACTTCAGCATCTACTGCAGGGAATATAACTTTGTCTTCAGCAATGCTGCATAAGTAATAGAAAAATCAAGTCATTGCGCACAGGGATAAAATATCATAATCACTTGTAAGGATAGACAACGGCATAGTATTAAGTACAAAATCTAACTCCACTGCTGATAAGCTGATTGCTACTTCTATAGTTCATTAGCTTATCAATTAGAAAATCGCTATCTTCCAAGAATGATCAGGGAGGAAGATCCTAGGACATTTTTTCAATGTTCATACAAAGAGTGGTGAATACTGATTAATACAAACAAAGACACAAAATTCAAAAAGAAGAACCTTAAACAAGCAAACACTTGTCACAAAACAAAATTACCTATGGAAAATACAGACTTCAGCTATGAATTGCAGCCTCTTGTCAAAGCTATTGAGATCAGAAAAATCTCCACTTGTTTTTATACTTCTAGCTGCTTCCGCAATATCACTCAATTCCATCAGAATAGCTTTATGCCAATGCAATATATCATCCACGGGGTGATGCATTAAAGTTATAACAGAAGTATCAGTAGAGGCCACTGTTCTTTCCTCATTCTTGGATGATTCAAAGGAGAGTTGCTCATTCTCAGTTGCACTATCGGAATTACTAGAACATACAGGACTATCATAACAACGTTTACGCTTGTTACTCACTTTTGGCCCATCGATCCAATTGAAAATTACCTTTGTTAGAATAGAAAGAGAATTCAATTAAACATGAGTAATGATTTATATTTAACCATGCATTCTAAGAGAGGCATCGAACCTGTTGTAGCAGTGGTTCTTCTGGTATAATCATATGCAAGCATTTACGCATATCATGACGTTCATCAGCCGATATTGACATTGAAAGCCAGGGCAAAAATTCCGCCATCATATTTGCAGGAATACTACACAAGAACTGCCATGCTATTGAAGCTTGCTCCTCAAACGAGAATATATCATTAAGTAAGGGAAAGACCTATCAGTTGAAAAAAAACGATTAGCCTTAAAACAGAAGGGAAGATTAGATCTATATGTTTTCAAGTATAAAAAGATTGAGGGGCTGATTCACATTTTTAAGTGCTCCAAGTAAACAATATCATAAAATGAACTCAGTTCGCATTTTTATTTCAATATTAACTTCATGAGTAGACCCCTCGGATTATGACCAACCAAAATCTATATTATCCACAGCCAGTGCAGACATACCATTCAATAATTACTCTATCCTAAAAAAACAGTGCTATGGAATATCTGACAAGGAAAAAACAAGAACGTTAAACTAGACCTGATCTTCTTCCTTGGACATATGCTGATTGATTGATGTTTGCAGAACTCTTGTACAGGATGCCAACTCCCGATGGTAGCTTTCCTCATTTGTCGCATTAAATCGCAACAACGTAAACAACTGATCAAACAGCAAACTTTCACCAGCATGCTCGAGGGAATAAGTCCGAGCTATATTCTTAACACGGATGTCAAGTGCAGGAAATATAACCTGTCATTAGCATTTTAACATGATTTTTAACAGCGATCAAAGCAGGTGTAGTTTAACAGAGAGCATCTAAATGAAAATCACATTCAAGGTGAACTCAAAACCAACTTGCCCTATCGATGAATTCAAAATTCTTGAAAGACCACTCTCTCTGACATCTTCGATTGAGTTCAAAGAAACAAAGCTCGTGCACTATCTTTAGATGAACCAAGGTGTTACTATGGAAAAACTCTCTCAAATCAAACTTCCGTCGTATTAAAATCACAAAAAATCCAAACATAGGTTCTTCAAATTAGATGATAATAACCACTAAAGACAGCTAAATTATACTAGACATACACAACTTATACACTAAATCGACAAAAAAAGCCACAACCACTTCGACCTAACAAAATATTTAGGACAAAACGTTAGTTTACTGTGCCGCACTTCAAAGCCTTATAATCCATAAATTCAGAGATAAAGATGAAAAAAAAAGGCAAACCTCGTCCTCCGCATTACAATGGTGCTTGTAAATCGACCTCAAGAAATGACACTTATCCGTCAACTGCTTTATGTCGCCACCACTTCGATTGGTAGCTAAAGCCAAAGCAGAGCGATGAAGCCCCTCCAGTTCAGCCCTAATCGCTTTATGGAAAAACAAAAAGATCCTAATCGGCGAAGACAGGCTTATAGAGGCAGGAGAGTGCCCCTTCTGATCAACCGGTGTCGCCGCAGCAGCTGCCGCTGGAGTCATCACCGATATACCGCCCTTGTCTATTCCAGGGGTCGCCATATTCTCCCAGACCTCCAGAGACAAGGTCGTCGTCTTCTCCTTCTCCTTTTCGTTCAATTTCTCCAGGAACTTCTCTCTCTATCAAAATTCCAAAATTAAAAAAACATAAACTAATTGAACAGTAAACGATGAGATAAATAATAACATCCCGAACCCTTTTATACTTCGACACGTGGCAGTTAGGTTATCGTGGTTGCTGACATGGACATTTTGACACGTCAGCATTAATGTTTGAACGTGCATCGCGCGTGATGGGTGAAGGAAGGTGCGTGGGAATAGCAACGAGGTTACGCTCTTACACGAGTTGTTAATTATATAATACAACTGTCACTTGTCATAATGTTTTAAATACTTAGACTGATTAAATCAACAACATCATGACGTGGACTACCAGTTTGATTACTATTTAATATTTAGATTTATAATATATATTCCTTCGAAATAGTGACAAAAAATATCAAAATCGTTTTTAAGGAAAAAGTATGTATTTAAGTTGAAATGTTGTAGTGTATTCTATATTTTCAAACAATTGATTGGACCATCGATTTGAATTGATTTTCGATTAACCAAATAATTATTGGTACAACTTAAAACGTGTTCTGATAACATTTTGATAATGTATTTTAGATTGAATTACAGAACACTCACACGTTCTCATTCTAGTTATAACAGTGCATCTGTATTTTTTCTACTTCAACGAAAAATGAGTTTGGACAAGCATTTTTTATTTGTAAAATGCATTTAGACTATTTAATAACTAAAATATCTCCACTCCCAAACCCTAGTTTTATAATCTCTTTTCCAACTTTTCTCATTTTACTCAATGTCTTTTGTAAGAGTTTCTCTTTAGATTTATATTAAAGTTTGTTGTATGTGATGGCTGTTTTTGCTACGGGTAAACTCCATTCAACGTAATATTTCGGAGTATCTAGTTATTATGTTCTTGTTTAGCCTTGACTCATTCGATTTTCACAATTTATTCTCATACGTTTTTAAGTAAAAGTTAATGCAATTTATTGTTTTCTATTTTCACATTTGTGTTAGTCATTTATGTTTAATTAGATTATGTTGTTTGCCTTTCTGCATTTTTATTTTTCCTAAAAAAATGTTTTACATTGTATTTATAGAATGTAAAATTTGTTAGGTATCATAGTTGATAAATAATGAATAATTAATTAAGAATTATATTCTATAAAAAATGTTAATGAGAATACATTATGAATATATACATAACATATCTTAATGTCAAAGTATTATATTTGAATTTGAATTTTATGAGTTGGGCATATTTATCGTAAAGTAATATTTGAATACTCAAATACTTTTATTTGTTGTGAATGTATTCATTAAACTAAATTATAATTTTTTTCAAAATTATATAACCTATAATATATTATTTAGAGTAAAAAAAGAACACACAAATTGTTTTTTTCACAACCCTCAAGAAACATTTGTTTCACACATGCCTACCGTCGGCTCAAACTGACCGTTGATGCCGTAGTTAGTGGACGACGTGGACCACCCACCGCAAGCGGCAACATTATTATTACACGTGTCAATAATAATGGAATATATTCTAAATCTTAAATCAAGACATCAAAAAGGGAAAAATGTTTTTAGGGTTAGTTAATAGTTTGCAATTATTCTATAATTATAAATTCTCTAAATGGATTATAAAGAATAAGAAATTGTTCATCTTCATAATATATCTCTAACAATTTATAGGGCACGTTTGGAATAGCGTTTGATAAATAACGGGGAGGTGAAATGAATATACTGTGTTGTGAGGTGAACTGATCGTGATTTAAAAAAACTATTTTTGAAACAGCGGTGCAGTGATCATGATGTAATAAAATGACTTTTTTGTCCTTAATTTTAAATAATTGTTTATAAATTAAAAATTATATTTCATATTATTTTATGATAAATTCGTTAAGTCAAAATTACATTTTTAAATTGTTATATATATTTTTATAGTTTAAATATGTAATTGATAGAATATAAGAAGTTATTGATCAAAATTATTTTTTAAAAATATAAACTATAATTTACCAATGGTAAAATTGGCATTTGGCAGGTGCGTTCTGGTGCCCGTTGGGTTAAACTAACTGTGAACTCACCGCTGTTTTCTGCGGTCGCACAAACGCAGTTATTAATGATGTTTAGTTAAAATAGAATACAACTACAATACGTTCACCGCATCGGACGGTGGATTGAGTTTCCAAACAACACCATAGTCTAGTATTGAACTGTCTTGTAACCATAGAAGTCATACCAGTGGTATACCGCCCGGTCATACCGGTAAATATCGGTCGTGACCGGTACATCGGTATTCCGATATATCACCGGTATACTAACGGTATATCGTAAAAAACACTCGTACCGATTGAGATCGGTACGAGCGGTACCAGCCGGTATGACTTCCTTGCTTGTAACTTCTAAAATAAAATTATTAATATAATATCAGAAAATGATGTATAAACCAAAAGCCAGCCTTTTCTGAAATTTAAGAAGTGATTTTTCAAAATCTGAGTCTTGATAATGATAAGTGCATTTGTTTGCATTGCACATAATGAAAATGATAACAATACATTCCTAAATTATGGTTAATTGAATTATCATAGTGATATTTCGAATGATTAAACAAACTCATTTTCAAAATAATTATTATTTTCTTTTTATAAAGTCGTTTTTTATTTTAATAATATATCTAAAATAAATTAATATAACGTAACGTGTTAATTTAAATTAACTAGAAACAAAATTAAAAAGAGTTGACTCATCTAGTTTTATTGTAACCACACAGTTTTTGATTCATAAAAACTCCATTATTTAAATTAAATTATATGATTTTCTTATGATTAGGGGTGATAATGAAGGGGGTTTAGACTTTAGAGTTTGAGTAACTCGAACTTCGTTAAAATTTAATTACTAATAATATATTCAAATTTAATTACACTTATATTAAATCTTGAATGTAAAAGTTTACTTTAAAACAATAATATGTGTTATCGTCACTAAGTAGAGCGTAACTGTCAAAATCGAACCAATTAAATTAGAGATTCAAAAGTTAAAAGTTTAATTGAATATTAAACCGTGATCGAACTTCATTATGTCGGCAAATGTTCTCAAACTTGAATCGTTTATTGATTTGAAATTCTATCGAGTTTCATTGAACAACAACTTAACCATCATTAAATAAATAAAAATTTGACGATAAGATTAATAAAATTAGAAAATCATTCTTAGATAATTAGATTAGAAAATTAGTTATAGATTTTTTTATAATTACAAATTTATAGTTTGTAATCAAATTCTTTTCAATGTTCGACTCATAACCTATACACAAAGTTTTTGACTATATAAATTAATTATTTAATAATTGGAGTAAGCCAAGATTCTATGATACTATTTTATTGCTGCTTTCTTAGTATTATACACATTTGAAATATTGAAAGAGAACATAATAGAGAAATAAAAATAATATAAAAGGATGTACTAGAATTAGGCCAGGGATCAATTTAGGGCCTGGCCTGTATGGTGATTTGTATTGGGCTTCATAATTCATATACATATAATGGAGAATAAAGTCTATTATAAAATAAATTCTTTTATATTATTGGTATACATAAAATAAAGTAGGTGAATAACATTTATGATTAGAATAATTTTAAAATTTGACAAATTTGATCAATATAATTTCTAATGTGTGTGTCACAATTAATCTACACTCTCTCAAACTTTGGCAAAGAAAGTCTTGCCCGAAATTTTACAAACTGGTCTCGAAATTTTTCATGTTTGGGTAGTTCTCGAAATTTTAAAATCATGCAATTATAGTCTAATTTTAATGCTAAGGAAGATCAAACTAAAACATCATTGTCTTTCCACACTAGGCTGAGACCGAAGAATTTGAAACAACATAATGTATTTGTTTGGTTTAACTTTTCAAAATTGCGGTGTGGTGAGATGTGATCGTGAAATTTTAAATATGTTTGGTAAAATTGTGATATTATGATCGTGATTTATGTAAAAATAATAATATACCATCATATATAAATAATAATAAATATTATAATATTATAATTATTAAAAGTAAGGGTAAATTTATCTTTTCCAAAATCACGATGAGACCACAGCTGGTTTTAACAGCTGTGGTGAAATCATGATTTTTTAACGATTATCACATCGCAATTAAGCTTATGTTTTGCGTACCATACAAAAATCACGATCTTGAGATCGCATCGCACATCACCGCACATTTCATTGGAGTTCCAAACAAACCCAATATGGAGTGATGAATGAGTAGATGGAAGAATGAATCATATGAGATCCGATATGGGCTCCCTTGATATATGTTGGAATTATAGAGTCTGGTCGAAATTACGATCGGAAAACGTGAACGAACGGGATTAAGAGGTGGAGCCCACACATCTAAAAGACTAGATCAAGTCATTATGTGATGAAATTCTCACCTCTATAAGCATAATCAATCCCACTTTTATAATCGATGTGGGACAAATTCCAATACTCACCCTCAAGTTCAACCATAAGGTTTAGACTTGTGAATTGAAATGAATCGAACTAGCTCTGATACTATATTGGAATTATATGATCTGGCCGAAATTACAATGGGAGAGCGTGAACGAACAAGATTAAGAGGCGGAACCCACACATTTAAAAGACTAGATCAAATCATTATATGATGTAATTCTCACATTTATAAACTTAATCACTCACACTTCTATATGTTAGGAATGGAGGTCGGGTGATAGTCGAAAGGCTTGATCATCGTGGAAGACCGACCGGGGAAACCTAACAAGAAGCGGTGATGTTGATCGGATTGATCGATCTCGTCGATCGATCAAGGATATCGATCAGACGATTGTGATGAGTCTATTTGATATCGGTCGGATTAGACTTGGATCGGGATTCGAGAATATCGAATGGGAAATATCTTTCATTAATTGACCCATGAAATATATGGAATAAGATATTGAGATATATCTTGTTGGTTGCATATATGGAAGAATATATCGAGATATATCTTGTTGGTTATACATATATGAAAGAAGATATGAAGATATATTCTGGTGATATATATGGAAGAATATATGCAAATATATCTTGTTAACTAGATATATGAAAGATGCGATAAAAAATATGGAAAGAGAATATTGTATAATATTCGGTAGAATATTTCATATATTAGATCCTAGTTTAAACTCTATAAATAGTGATGCCAAGAAGACAATTGTAATTTATCAATAAATAGCGTAGCATAATGTATCCATATTCTTCCTGTGATAGTGAGTTTATAATCAAGGTTTATCGATCACGTGGCTTTGATTTTCACGCTAAATCTTGTGTCTTTTATCTTTCTTCATTTACATTGGTTCTCATCGCATCAATTCGATCCGACCCAGAATAACGAGAATTCTCTTCTTCTCCGAAACAGAGAATTTTCCCAACAATTGGTGGTGGCTGTGGGGTAGGTGGTGACGGATCGTGATGATGGGGAATACCAAGTTATCTCGAAGATGTTTGATGTCGACTACTATCAGTATTGGAATATGCAGATTGAAAGAACTCTACGACGGCATGATTTCGGAGCGGCTCTAAAGAAGGTTAAACCGAAAGAGATAGAGGATGCCGAGTGGTCGAGAATCGACGAAAAGGCTATCGGGTTCGTGGTGGCGACTTTAACGAGAAACATTGCCTTTAACGTTTCCGATAAAACAACTACGTACGGGATGATGAAGGTGATTGATGATATGTACGCAAAGCCGACATCAACAAATTTAGTGCACCTTACAAAGAAAATTTACACATTCAAGATGACCGAAGGTGTTTCAGTTTCCAAACACTTGAACGAGTTCAATAATCTTATCGGACAACTTGCATCGATGGAGCATGAAATCAAGGATGATCAACTAGTAGTCTTTTTACTTGGAACATTGTCGGACAGTTGGGGGATCATAGTCGACGTGATAATTAGCCAACCAGGTAAGTTAAAGTTTATTGACGTGCGGGATCGATTGATCAGTGAGGAAGTGCGGAGATCCAGTTGGGAATGCAGTGACCCTGCTGCTTTGGAAACAGAGTCGGGTCTGTATAATAACCAATGGGGTAAGGGAGGACGTGATGGCGATGACGATTGGGATGATCGGTCGAAGAGAAAGACTCAAGGGAAATCTAAGTCACGTGGTGAACCGGAGTGTTAGAATTGTGGAAAGAGGGGACACTTGAAGCTAGAGTGCAAGGAGAAAAGAATGGATGCATCGGCATCGGTTGCCGACACGGAAGATGTACTAGTTGTGTACATTGAGAGTCCGATCGAGTCATGGGTACTTGACCGAGAGCATCGTTTCACATTTCATTCGATAAAAGTATATTCGTTAATTTTGCGGGTGGAAATCATGGAAAAGTCTACTTGGCGGACGGGAAAGCGCTGAAAATTGCCGGTTGGGGAGAAATACCGATCACTTCCAACGATCACAGTTGGTTGTTAGAGGATGTAATGTATATTCCCGGTCTTAAGATGAATTTGATTTCGATCGACCAGCTTGACGCAAATGAGTATCGAACGACTTTTGGAGGTTGATGTTGTAAAGTGTCGAAGGGATCGATGATTGTGGTAAGGGGAGTTAAGTCTATTAGTATGTATGTAGGGATCGGATCCATAGCAGACCAATCGGGTATCACAAAACTCAAGAATAAACGATGACAGGTTTTGAAATTGACACAAGGGTGAAGATGCGGTGAAACCGGCATTGTCGAACGAGAGTGGAACACCTGTAAAGGTGGATCAGTCAGAGAGTCCTTCGGGAAAATCAACCGATGAGGAGATCGGTGATAACAAGGTTGATCGGTCGGAAACGGATCCGGGTATAGTAGACCAGACGGCATATCAGAATACATGGGAACTGTTAGCTTATGCGGTTAGGCAATGTAGGGTGAGGAAAGCTTCAATGGAATTGGAGTTTGCCCTGAAGGACAAGTTAGTGTCCTTGGAGGCTAAGACTTCGGTTTGGGGAAGTTGACAGGTTTTGTCACTTCGGTTAAGTTATGGCTGGGCATACCCTAATTTGGTTCACTAGTTGATTTGGCGAACGAGGACTTTCGAGGGTGGGCACTAACCTCGAAAGTCGGAGGCAATAGTTGTTCAACTTTCAAAGGGCATCATGTGATCGGAGGCAATAGTCGGAGGCAATAGTTGTTTCAAATTACAATAGTCGATGCATAAGTGTCGGGCAGACTAGCTAAGAAGAATGAAGGATCACCCAACTCCAAGTGGGAGATTGTTAGGAATGGAGGTCGGGTGATAGTCGAATGGTTTGATCGGCGTGGAAGATCGACCGGGGCTTCCTAGCAAGAAGCGGTGTTGTTGATCGGATTGAACGATCTCGTCGATCGATTAAGGATACCGATCGGACGATTTTGATGAGTCTATTTGATAGCGACTGGATTAGACTTGGATCGAGATTCGAGAGTATCAAATGGGAAATATCTTTCCTTAATTGACCCATGAAATATATGAAATAAGATATTGAGATATATCTTGCTAGTTGCATATATTGAAGAATATATTGAGATATATCTTGATGGTTATATATATATAGAAGAAGATACGAAGATAAATTTTTATTGATATATATGGAAGAATATATGTGATCTCGTCTAAAATAATTTTAGAGTGTTCTTTTTTATCAGTCAATTTCTTTAATAATATTGCATTTAATTTTTGTGGCGACACGAGCGATATACGAGGTTGGTCCCACAATGTGTGAGCTTACGTCCTTGGGAGAACATAGTTCTACCTTGGTTTTCACTATAATAATCAAAGAATACAAATACAAATGAGAGATGATGACAATCCAAATGAAAACGGTTCGAAAAATGATCAATTCCACTCCATCAAGCCCAAGGCGATGAAAACTCGCGAATTAGGGTTTTGGTCGCGACATTTGGACAAAAACTCTCGAATGGTGCCAAAAGTCGTGAGTCATGGTGCCCAAGAGACGAAAACTCGTGAGTCCGGGGTCAAGGAGGCGAGAACTCGCTAGTCGGGGGTCCAGGCGACGAAATCTCACGAATACAGCAATTAATGCATGCTCTTGTGACTTTTTGTGCAAAAAGTCGCGAGTTTGGGAGATGATTAGGTGGTCTCTTGACTTTTGGTGCAAAAAGTCGCGAATCCCGGGCCTTGGGAAGCATGCCAAGAGTCTCCCCTTTTTCTGTAGCATAGGGTCTTGTATTTATAGAAAAACTTGGCCCAATATGTCAACTTAGGATCCAAAAGCCCAGTCTTAATCAAATTAGCCCAATTTACTTAGAAAATATCCAATGAAACCGGAATAAGTGTCACAGCGTCCCGGAATTTCGAAAATGCACCCCGGTCGAACATTAATAACACGTAATGCCGAGAAAACACCCGGGAATACTCTTCACCAATTCATCGTCTCCAAATGCTTAAGAGGTAACCAAAAACATCGTCTAAGATCGCCAACGAGCTCTCCGAGTGCCAAATTACGATAATACCCCTGACATCATTTCCGACCGAAATCATCCAAAACATCTCAAAACATCATCAGAATCCTCATACGGAGGCCCGTCATGCTCAAATTACGAGACTACCGCCAAAATCACAATACTCAATAAATATAATGAAATATCAAAAATATCATTTAGCCACATCAGACGAGCCTCGGGGGTATTATACTTACATAAATAACCCTGGGTAAAATCAATAGTCTCATGGTTTGCAGATTCAGAATCGTAAACCACATTATATCAGCTCGTCTAGAAATTCAGAACTCGTTCATACACTTTTTAAGAACACCATGAATAAGGTTGAAATCATATCGTTGTCACTAACAGTATCAGATTTCGAGATCAATTGAGAATTTCACGATTTTCAACTCGGAGGGTATGCTCTTTTACATATCTCTCTTTACTTTGCGTACCGGCGCGTTTTATTATACACTGAAATTCTGATGGACTGCATCGATTCGTTAATATTACGCAATAGAACTTAGAAAGTATTTTTTAACTGTTTATTAAGAGGCTTCAATTTCAACGTGGAGATCTCACTTTTTGCTTCATCAAAATCCAGCTCTTCACAACTTATGGGGCCGTTAGACTCCTCAACTTCGCAATTCAATATTGTTCATGTCGTGATTGTTATTCCACGCCCTCGAGCTCATATGTATTTTTCCTGCATAAGATATCCCCACATTCGAACAAGAATATCACTTTCTCACCTCCGCTAGGAGATTGATAATTATTCCTTTGTCATTCTCATTATTTTTGGGCAATTATTTTACACTTACGGTCGATCGTGTGCATCACTTTTAGATACGTTCTCATAAAAAACGTATAGAATGAGGGGGCTCGACTAACTTGTAGCTTTGTAGGTCATCGATCAAGTAATATTACGTAGGGGACATACCAATTGAGGTAGGGTCATTACCTTCCCTCTATTACCGATCCCCATGTATATTATCCGAGAATTAATATTCTTTCTGAAGTAAGTCTTTATTGCGGGGAGAGCTTCGCCTCGGAAGACATTAGCTGAACTCTATGAGTTATAAGAAAAGAAAACCGAAAAGCCTTGACTGGGTATCATATAGGGAATAACATGAAACTAGGGCAATAACGTAAATTTGCCTCATGAGATAGCGAAAAACCGTTATATTTTCATATCCTCAATTTTAATCCCTCCTGTGTTTCATTTGATAAAATAAGTCTTCAGTTTCGCAACTTGATCAAGCCTAATAGTTGATGCTTGATATTAACCTGGGGTATTTTCGGTATTATGATACACCGGGAGCTCTTCCGACGTGGCTAGATGATATTTTCGGTATTATCATATATTCGGGTCACGGTATATTTTTAGGGGTATTCTCGTAATTTGGACCTTCCATGTCAACATATGACCACGATATTGGCACTTCTATCTGTTTCGGATAGATTCGGCACTAAACGGGGCCAAGGGTATTTTCGTAATTTGATGCCAGGGGAGCACGACGGTAAGTTGTGGCGATAATTTTGGCTGTATGTTCAATATCTAGAGGCAATGAGTAAATATGTGAGGTTTTATGTATTCTCTCATTGACATTTCCGACTAATTCTCGACTGTGACGCATTTCCGAAGCTCCAGGACTATATGACTTTTATTCCAATTTAATTGGATATTATTTAAGTACTTTGGGCTGAATCAAATGAAATTGGACTCATGGGCCTAAAACTTACTAGTTGGGCTGGATTTCTCTATAAATATAAGTCACAGGACACTGAAAAAGGGTTCAGACTTTTATCACGCTTTCCAAGGCAAAACATTTCTTTTTCTGCACTGTCCGATCCGCAAGATCTTGCAAGCATTCGCGAGATTCTGCCAGTGTCCGCAAGATTTTGTATTGTAACCCCGTATTCGCGAGATTTTGCACTGAGCCGAGACGTTTTGAACTGATCCGCGAGATTTTGAACTGCAATCTGAAATCACGAGATTTTGCACTGCAATCTGCATTCGCGAGATTTTGCATGCAGTCGCGAGGTTTTGACAATAACTGCACAGCCAAGTGTATTTGATCGTTTTCTGTGCCGTTTTCGTCTAGATTACCCGTATTTCTTCATTGTAATTGTATTTCTCGCTTATTATAGTGAAAACAAAGGTAGAGTTTTGCTCTCCCGAGGACGTAAGCTCACACATTGTGGGCCCAATCTCGTACATCGCTCATGTCCCCACAACAATTAAATTCCGAATAATTAAAAAAATTGACATATCTAAAAATAAATACCCAAAGTATTTTTTGACGAGATCACTGCTATATTCGGATTATCACCATGTCACCAATAAAACAACTTTATGAGATCTCTGATAGTGAATAAGATAATCTATGTCATCCACACAATAATTCTATGGCCATAAATAACGACACACATGTTATACAACAACGTGCTAATCATTCCCTCTCATAAACAATGAACCCGAGGCATCTATAAAATACTTAAGAGTCATTCGCCATATTTCGAAAGAGTGAAGACCTTTCGGGGATAATTACTTGATCACTTTCATACGGATCCTGGTTAGACATCTCTGATCGTAAGCTAGATCGTAACATAAGTTTCCTTACCATACATAAGGGAATTGCCCTTGAGTGTCTCAACCACATTTAAGGGATCGATTTTAATACATTCAGGCTAGTTTCTTGGTTCTTTCAACTGTAAACAAAAAATATGTCGGACACACGAGATAAAATTAAAGGTATATCCTCTTAACAAACTTAAGCTTATTCATCGCTGACATAACCGAGCGCCCAAAAAGAACTTGCTTCTCTCTCTTTGACTTATCTAACTGACATCTGGAGAATGGGCGAGCGACACAACGTTGTTCGAGACAAAGATACGTCATCATATGAGACGGTTTTACCAACTTATCAAACAAATATTATGCGTCATGGACGAGACAAATGTCTTTCCGTACTTACTGTCCGAAACGAATCCGCTTTGTATGCCACTTTACAATCTTTCTCGAGAATGTTTTAATGTATAAATTTGCTCGTTCACCAATAGACAAACTTTTGTGTCATAAGCTATCAAAACTACCATGAATGAAATCTCTTAATTATCAAATAGGCAAATTTCAGTGCCATTAGATATCCTTATACGACAAACATTATTTTCAGAATATTCCTTGTTGTGGGCCATTTCTTCGATCACATAGATGACAATTGGGAGTTCCCAGCCGTAATGAAATTTAGTTGAATTCATACCATAGGGCGAGTATTTGGCCATTTGAGGATATCGGTGATAACAAGGTTGATCGGTTGGAAACGAATCCGGGTATGGTAGATCAGACGGCATATCGGAATACAAAGGAACCGTTAATTTTTGCGGTTAGGCAGTAGAGGGCGAGGAAAGCTTCCGAAGAATTTGAGTTTGCCCTTAAGGACATGTTAGTGTCCTTAGAGGCCAAGACTTCGGTTTTGGGGAAGTTGACAGGTTTTGTCACTTCGATTAAGTTATGGCTGGGGTATGCCCTAACTTGGTTCACGAGTTGATTTGGATAACGAGGACTTTTGAGGGTGGACACTAACTTTGAAAGTCGGAGGCAATAGTTGTTCAACTTTCAAAAGGCATCATGTCGATGCATAAGTGTCGGGCGAACTAGCTAAGAAGAATGAAAGATCACCCTACTCCAAGTGGGATATTGTTAGGAATAGAGGTCGGGTAATAGTCGAAGGGCTTGATTGTCGTGGAAGACCAACTTGGGAAACCTAACAAGCAACGGTGATGTTGATCGGATTGATCGATCTCGTCGATCGATTATGGATACCGATCGGATGATTGTGATGAGTCTATTTGATAGCAGACGGATTAGACTTGGATCGAGATTCGAGAGTATCGAATGAGAAATATCTTTCCTTAATTGACCCATGAAATTTATGAAATAAGATATTGAAATATATTTTGTTAGTTGTATATATAGAAGAAGATATTGAGATATATCTTGTTGGTTCTATATATATATATAAGAATATATAATTCTGGTGATATATATGGAAGAATATATGCAAATATATATTGTTAACTAGATATATAGAATATACAGTCAAATATATGGAAATAGAATATTGTAGAATATTTCTTAGATTAGATCCTAGTTTAGACTATATAAATACTTGACTCATGAAGACAATTGTAATCAAACAATCAATATCGTAGCATATTGTATCCATATTCTTCTTGTGATTATGAGTTCATGATCGAAGTTTATCGATCACATGGTTTTTCCCGGTTTTGGGTTTCCACACTAAATCTTATGTCTTTTACCTTTTTTCATTTACATTCGATTCTCATTGCATCAATTCGATCCGACCACGGATAACGGAAATTCTCTTTTTCTCCGAAAGAGGGAATTTTCCCAACACTATAATCAATGTGAGACAAATTCCAACAATATATAAGGTTGAATCCTCAAGATTTTTAGTACTGGATCTTATATTCTTTAAGATTTCTAGTAGTATATCTTATTTTGTAAATATGTATATAATAATTTGATAATTTTTGTCCTTTAATATATAAAACACAAACTTTTTGCCAAGTATTATGTATTACGCGATGAAATCGATCAAAACAGTGAAATCAATTTCATTATTTGCTCCCCAAACATTTAAGACCTATTTAAGCACTTTGAAAAACTAATGTATCATAGTAACATATTAATGTACAATTAGAATTCCGGTTCTTAAACTTGTACAATTAGCAAAAATTTGCAACAAAATATTCAAAATTCATAAATTTGAGGGACTATAAATACTTAGTTAAAATTTGAATACCAAATTTATCAATATCACGAATTTTAAGTTTGAACCCATCATTTTCTAGATAAAAACACAATTTATCTTAAGCACACAATGACAATTAAATTGATCGCGTTTTATTTAATTTTTTACATTTTAAAATATCATTTAAAAATAAAACAAATTTAATCTTCGAGTACAATTTTCAATCCACGAACACGGACGCTCCACGTGTGTGATTTGCAACCGCTGCCATATCCAAAATTTGAACAAAGCTAATTTTAAAATATATTAAATAAAAAATAGTTTGTAACGGCTATCTGATTTTGAAAGATTTAAAACTTTAAAAAACACAAACGGTAACTTATCTTTCGAATTCCCTTCCGCCTCTCTCGTCTCCTTCTCCAGATCTACAAGTTCCAATTTCTGAATCTTTCTTCAGGTAAGTTCACAATTTCTATATGAATTTTGTTCAAATATCACTCATTTAAATGAATTTATATGAAATTTAGTTTTTCGCAGAATTAAAGCGAAGATGAACGATTTAATGACGAAATCCTTTTTAAGTTACGTTGATCTGAAGAAACAAGCGATGAAGGATATTGAAGCTGATGTACCAGATCTTGAAATGGGTCAACTCAGTTCTTCAGATCAGAAAAATCTCTCATTATTCTTCGAAGAAATCGATGCAATTCGGGCCGAAATCGAAGAGCTTAAGTATCTCCTTATCGATCTTCAAGAACTCAACGAATCAACAAAATCAGCCCAGAGTTCAAAAATCCTACGTGGGTTACGCGATAGGATAAATTCAGACATGGTGATGGTTCTTCGTAAGGCAAAGATGATTAAAACCAGATTAGAATCTGTGGACAAATCGAATGTCGATAATCGGAACGAATATCCTGAAGGAAGCTACGTCGATCGTACAAGAATCGCGGTAGCAAATGGATTAAGAACAAAGCTTAAAGGAACTATGAATGATTTTCAAAGCTTAAGGGAGAAAGTTGTATATGATCACAAAGAAGGTCTTAAGAGAAGGTATTACGCAGCTACGGGGGAGAACCCGAGTGACGAAACTATCGAAAAAATCGTATTGGGAGGTGGGAATTTCGGTGTTTTTGAAGGGAAGAGAGAAATTTTAGAGGAGAATGAAGAAAGGCATGAAGCTGTGAAAGCAATACAGAAAAGCTTAGTTGAATTGCAGCAAATATTTCTTGATATGGCTGTGATGGTCGAAACGCAAGGCGATAATATGAATGATATCGAGATGAATGTGATGAATGCGGGAGTATACGTAAATGAAGGTACGAAAGAGCTTGATCGTGCTCAAAAGTTAAAGAAACAGAGAACTTGGGCTTGTTGGATTGGAGTTTTGTTGCTGGTTATTGTGTTGGTTTGTTTGATTGCTATTTTGTTCTAAGTTTGATTTCTCTAATCATCAAACTTGTGTTTGTGTCTTTGTTTGTGTTATGAGTTCATTGAATTCTAGGCTTTGATTGTCTGTTAATTGAATTGTAGTGTTAAATAACTATGGCTATTATGTGATACAAATAATTCATATTTAAAATGATTATATATGATCATTCGAATATAAATATTTTTTTTCTTAATAAATATATTATTTTTCAAATATAAATAAAATACTTTTGCATATTGATTTATAATTTAAATGAATATTAACATTTTGTAATAAATATATTATTTTATTTGTATTTAATATATGATTAAAAATTAAAATTTTTAAAAAAACTTCAATGTATAATAACATATTATCTCTTCTAAATATGAAATTATATTAATTGAATTTCAATATAAGCAATTAATATTTATAAGATACAATCAAAATATTTGATATGTGATCATATTAATTGAACAAAATACAAAGAATAATATGATAGTAATAGAGGTACAAATGGGTGATAGATGAAGGATTTTTCATGTGAGTATGACCGATCGTGAGAGATAGAACACTTAGTTCGTGAGGAATACAAATACAACTCTACATTTAAAATATTAACAAAATTTCCGCCAAAAGTTGAATGAATTTAGATTTCACGAGATCAAATAAATAATTATAAAACTTATATGGATTATATTTATATTTTTTAAAGTTTATAGGTCAATGTGAGAATAATAACAACTTCTAGTGATAATTTATAAATTTTTAAAATTTATTAATTTTAAGCTTAAGGTGAATATGTGTGATTACAACTTTTGATGCTATTTTATAGTTTTAAAATTTGAAACATGACGTTAATATTGGGTTTGTTTGGTATAAATTTTTAAAATTGTGGTTTGGTGAGATGTGGTGAGGTGCGGTGAGGTGTGGTGAGATATGATAATCGTGAATTTTTAAATATGTTTGGTAAAATTGTGATATTGTGATCGCGATTTAAGTAAAAATATTAATATACCATTATATATATATAATAATAAATATAATTATATTATAATTAATAGAATTAAGGGTACATTAGTCTTTTCCAAAATTACGATAATGTCACAGCTGGTTTTAACAGTTGTGATGATATCGTGATTTTTTAACGATTATCACATCGCAACTAAGCTTGTATTTTGTGTAACATAAGAAAATCACGATCTGGATATCGCATCGCACCTCACCGCAGTTTTAATTTGAGTATCAAACAAACCTATTTTTTAAAAGTTTACTACAAAACACTAATCATTATTTAAAAGAGAATTTCATTTTAGATATCTAATCGTTTTATAAAAATCAATGTAAGTAATTTATTAACATTGATCAATTTATTTAAATGTATACTATACTTAACTTTAAGAATTATTAACCAAAGTATTATCAATCTTTACATCCAAAACATTTGCCCAACCATGCTAAAAATCTCATTTTTCTATTTTGTTGTTGCACT
Source organism: Utricularia reniformis (assembly GCA_009725065.1). Lineage (NCBI taxonomy): Eukaryota > Viridiplantae > Streptophyta > Magnoliopsida > Lamiales > Lentibulariaceae > Utricularia > Utricularia reniformis. The sequence goes on from RWGZ01000011.1 coordinate 255,824, forward strand.
TGAGTGACGAGTTGCAAAGAACATTTTTAAACCCAATCTAGTTCGTTTAGATAACTAGTACTTGGTTCGTATAATGCATTTCCCAGGATTATTTTTCTCTCTCGAATCGTGGCTTACCCCTTTATGGGAGGTTTTTTATGTAAAATCTAGTGTGTCTTTATTTCGTATTCCGATTAATGTGTCTCATATTTATCAAGTTTTGTGATTACCAATCACTCTGAAACTAAGTGATTGTTAGTACCCTTACAAAAAAACATAACAAATGTGCCAAACTTGAATGCTTTTAGATTAGAAGAGGTTAAATATGTAATTATAAAATTTATAGCAAATTATATTTATAATTTGTAAAGTTTATATGTGAATGTTACAATTATAACAACTTCTAGGGATATTTCGAAATTTTAAAAATTTACAAATTTTTAAGCTTTGGGTCAATGTGACGGTCAGTAGGGGGCCCATAGGTGTGTGCATTGATGGGATATCCGATCAAAGTGCATTTTTCTTTATCTAATCCGATTGATATAGATCATCAAAATGTTGATACGAAACCAATCCGAAATAGTGGATTGATTTTTGAATTGTATAGCGGATAGATTTGCATATATTATAATATATTTGATTTTTGTTTTAATAATTTTGAATCATAAAATTGAAGTTTTGAATCATATGATTTAAAGTTTTGAATGGAAAAATTGAATATGTTTTATATTAACATGGACAAAATATGAAAATTATTATTTTTTAAACTGAAATTAAAATGATTCGTATCGAAATATGAGGTAAAATACGAAATTTGTGTTTATTATATATACTGAATTAGTTATGAATAATATCAATTGAATCACTTAACTTTGATACATTATATCATTTTATTAGTTATAATAATTGAATAAAATCAAATAAATTAATATTTCTCTAAACATCATTATCTTTAATTTAGTTTATAAATAAGCTTGATTTGTAAAGAAACATACATATAAAATTTATAGAATTCTTTCGATTTATATCTTAATCATTTTAAAAATTTATGTAATTATAGATATGAATTATATATAATATTGTGACTATTAAATTGTATATTTATAAAAAGTTAAAATCTAAATTAACCAATATTTTAAAAATCAGTAAAGATTGGTACTTGACCAAAGCATTGCATCAATATATCATATATGTACGAAAATAACAAAATAAATTAAATTATTATCTAGAGAAAATATACAATTTTTAATATATTCACGATGTATATTGTTTTTAATTCGAAAAAATAAAAAATTACAAAATTACAAACTTCAAATATTTTTTTCTTAAATCAAAGCTATCTTGAAAAAGTAAAATTTCTATATGGGGTAAGCCAAAACTCGCAAGTTTGAGAAGGAAAAGTTATATGCTACCCAATCAAAACTCTTAATAGTCCATATTTTGTTTAAATATCGAGAAAAACCAATATGTGTATTATTTCGTGTATATCGGAAAATTAAAACATTGAAATTAAACATTTGCAAAATATTGAATAATAAATTATGCGTTTGTCGTATTGGAATAAAACCACCAAATAACTTGCAGTGAGAAATCTGAATTTTTAACTTGATGCACTTTATTCATGTTAATACATTGTCGTTTTCTTAATATTTTAAATTCCAATTTAATCTATAAATAATTGTCGTTTTTGAATATTTTAATTACAAGTTCCTTTTCGGTACAGACGATTGTTGTCTGGACTCGGCAGACTCCAGCTGTCCAAAATTTTATTTTTATTATGGGTCCACGTTCTGCCTACCAGAATGGGGGCATCTGTAAATTCAGTCTTTTCGATGACAATTTGTTTTTATTATTTATTAAAATAATAGCATTTGTAATTAATCAAATATGTCCAAAAAATATCACCCTATATAAACAGTATTATAGTTATGTTACGTTTTGGGGTTGATTTCATGTCTCAAAATTTACATTTTATTTTTCTACTTGTAATTAATTAATATTATCTGCTTATAATTATATTAATTCTAATGATTCTCATTTAACTTTCATGATTATATTTATTTCATCTCTATTCCATCCAGTGTGAAAAATATATTGTGTAAGTATTGGTGAATCATTATACTTAATTTTTGATTGTTTTCTATCTATAGTCGATAATGAGATTCATCTAATGTGTATTTTCATCACGATAGGTCTTAAGCGTACTTTCAATAGTTTACAAAACTGGGTTTTCAAAATTTATAGAATATGCCTAATTGGTCTATAATGTTTTTAAATTTTGGCAATCGATATTTTTTGCAAAAAACACAAAGTTGATGATCAAATTTACTCGTTTTTATAAAATATGATGACGAATATGCCAACAAAGCTTTACATGCCATTAGATAATTTGACCTATATGCTTTAGCTATATTCAAAAAAGAGTCAAAATCTGTAAATTTAGGGGACTGGTGTGTCATTTTCTCTATATTTAATACTTAAAATGATGTGTATAAATTGAAATAAAAATCCAACATAGTGTAAAATAATATTTAAAAATTATTTTATTTTTATTAAAAAATATAAGTTTAAATTTATTGAGATTTTTTAATAACATTTTCAGAATATTGAGATTTAAGAATAATCAGCGTTTATTCTTATAGTAGAATTTTAACATGTCTTGAGTTTGATTAGATGCAAATAAGTTTTTAATGTGGAAATAGTAGAATCTTATACTGCAAACCGATTTATCCTTAATAGGCTCAATATAATATTTATACTCTAGCAAGAATAAATTTTTCGATATTATATGAACATATCAACTTAATATATTTTTATTTGAGAAAATAATGTATTCCGTCCCAAAATTTCATAGTTTTGATAATTTTAATTCTCATAATTCGTTATGACATATTAAGTCTATAAAATTTATTATTTTAACAAATTTAATCTCATATGTTTGCAATATTTGACAAATCAAATTCTCAAAGTAGTAAAATTGATCCGCAAAATTTGATTTTGACAAAGGATTTCAATTGCTAAAATTTAAAACTTTGAATAACAAATATTTATACGTACTAAACTTATTGATTTTGTCAACAATTACAAAGTATGAATATGTGTTTTGTCACTTTATACTTTGGAGTTTAAAATTGCAAAAAACATAAACTTTAGAGATTAAAATTACCAAAACTACAAACCTATGAAAACAAAAATTAGCTTATCGTCCATTTTTATTTATTTAAAAAGGTAGAAAATGGTAAGAAAAATCAGAGGTGGAATTTAGAGAAATAGGGGGAGTAAAATGTAAATATAGAAATTGATGTTTATTTATATTTGGATATATGTCATGTATGATGTGTCAGCATCTCACCGACAAGAATCCAGAAATTCAGATTATAAAAGCAAATCGTTTGATGATGTTCATGTAGACCTATTTTTGAATCCAAACATTGTCCATTTCTTGCATACGTCACTATCTAATTCTGTGTTATTTACTAAAAAATATAACTTACTTTTACCCAACTCTTTAAGGTTTAAGATTTAGGGTTTATCAGATTTCGAACCCCAATTAGAAAAATTGATGTAGTAAACAAACGGGAAAGGGGCTGTTATAAATATCCAAGGATACCCTTACTTGGAAAATGTTCTATTTTTTTCTTTTTTATCAATGATACATTTTATAAATATGTAAATAACCTCGAAGTTTAAAAAATCGGTTATGATTGGTTTTAAAATCTGTTTATATTTTAAATGTATCACTACTATGGTTTTAAAATTGTAACAATGAGATATAAGTTGTTAAACATTCAAATCACTAATATTTATTCCATGATTATTTTTAAAATGTTTTGAAACTCTATACACAACGTTTTTCAATTTTTAAACTTGATGTGTCATTGCGTCATTTGAAAAATATAATGGGCATATTTGAAACATCGTTTGAAAATAACGGTTAGATTATATAACTGTATCGTATTGTGAGGTGAACGTGATATAAGTTATTATGATTTTAAAAAAAATTATTTTTGAAATAACGGTACAGTAGTCCGTGATTTCGTAAAATGATTTTGTTTGTCCTTACTTTTATTAAATGTGTATAACTTAAAAGTTAAAATTTATATTTCAAATTATTTTATGAAAAAATCATGAAATATGAAGGTAGATTAAGAGAAATGAAATTAATTATAAACATTAATTGAAAGATAATATGTTATTAAAATGGATATATTACATAAAAATGATATTTTTTCCTCTTAAATACGAAATTAGCAACAAAAGAACTCATATAAATTTATTGATACTAGTACAGCTTTCCACATGCCGTTGATCACAATAAAGATTTCCCATCCAACGATGCAGATCTACTATTGTTCGCTAGGGCCCACTGCATCCTCCCTTCCAAAGTAGATATCTCGTTCCCTAAATAATATTTAACGATTTAATCCAAAATCCCTTAATTATTAATAATTATATATGTATACTCACTCTTGGTTGCCAGGACCACCGGCGGCTTTCCGACGGCGGTTGAGTAGCAGGGAAAAGGAACCCCGCCGTTCTCTATAAATATAATGTCTTCTAGTAGATTCTGGTAATGTAATTTCACTTCTTCTACAGTCCGATTAACTGCTCTTGCGACGTTAGCCCAACGATCCGGTGTATCTTGATCGTAGATTGCTAATGCTTCTTCGAATTCCTTGTTCTCTGCGAATGTCCAGGCATGGCGGGGCACGGAGGTTGAGGTCATCGGAATCGGAGGCCTGAAAATGAATAGTGAAAAGGGAAATGGTTTAGTTAGTTGTAATGGAAACAGTGAACAAAAAGTGGGTTTTATAGTGGAAAATGAGGTCTCTTATTTTCTTAAAAAAAATTTGAAATATAACACAAATATTGGAATTATAGAATGACCTAAATTACGACGGGAAAGTATGAAATGAACAGGATTAAGAGTAGGAACTCACACATTTAAAAGACTTGAACAAACCATTATGTGATCCAAATCCTACTCTTATAAACCTAATCAATCTCACTTATATAACCAATGTAGGATAAATTCCAACACTCTCTTTCAAGTCCAACCATAATATTTCAACTTGAAATAAATCAAATCAGCTCCAATACCATATTGGAATTATAAAGTCTGACCAAATTACGACGGGAGAGTGTGAAACGAACAAGATTAGGGGTAGGAACTCACAGATTTAAAAGATTTGATCAAACCATTATGTGATAGAATTTTCACCTTTATAAACATAATCAACCCCACTTATATAACCCATGTGTGACAAATTCCAACAACAAATATTAATAAATGAAATTTTAAACATGTTAAAAGAATGAGTTTGTTTGGTGAGATGTGTTTGAAGTGTGTATAATTATTAAAAAACAATAAACATAATTATATTATAATTATTATAAGTAACTGTAATAATGTCACATATAACTTTAACATTTGTGATGAAATTGTGATTTTTAACAATAAACGCATTGTAAATTGATTTTTTTGTGCGCGTTAAAAAAATCACGATTTGAAAATTTGATCGCTCCTCACCGTACTTCTAAACGGGAAACAAAAATTTATTATGTAGAAACTATAAAATTTAAAGTTATTATTAATTATCATATGTATTAGTTTAATTATCATGTGATTGAACCTTAGTCATATCATTTGATAAAGAGAGTTTTTTATGGATTAGATAAATAATATCATCACTAATTGATGTGAGTTGAATTTTTAAATCGCTGTTTATTTATCATATGCAATAGGTTATACAAATATTTTCTCAATCAATTGTATCTTTAATTTCAACATAGTGAGAATTTATTATAGAATTAAAGAAAATTCAAAGATATTCATTTTTATTTTAAAGATCATCCTTCATGTAAAACATGATCTAAACGAATATGACGAATAAGTATACATTGAGGTACATATTTAGCAATGTTTTAAAAATGGATACAAGTGATTTACCTGATGAACTACCAACATAAATGAATATAAAGAAAAATACAATTTTTAAATTGCTCATTATTTGATATTATTTTTAATTCGTAAAAAATAATTAAAACATTATGCAAACTCCATAAGTTAAATAGAAGAATTGACCTAAAAATCGTACGAATGGAGCCATGAAATTGAATAAAAATAAAAGCAAGTAGTATCGGATGTGATAGAACATTAATAACAATCTAATCACGTCGCTGATATTTAAGAATATGGGAATCCGTACACATCCAAAATGTATTTTATATATTTTTATTTTATTTTAATCCCAAAACTATTTTTTCAACTGGACAAATTACTTATATTTGAACCGTATATGTAATTCAGTTTTTTTTGTGAACCCGTCAAAATCTATCCGATACCATTTGTCACGATCTTGGATCGTGACGGGAAAAGATGAAAGATTTGGGAGGTAGAAAAGGTGGGAGAGATAGATTGAAGAAGGTTGTGGGGGAGAAAGCCGCAGGCAGCATGGACCAAATCTCTGCCTCAATAATAAACAAGAGTTTATGTTGGATCACTATCAATAGCACAATTGTTCAACCTGATGATTTTATAATCATAAGATATGTCAGTGAGGAGATCCTGTTATTGGATTCATTTATTGAAAGAAACCTTGAATTGGAAGACATATTCAGTCCTGAATTATTTGTTGAGAATTGGTTACGGAGAAAATTCAAGAAAAGAAAAGATATTCTTCCTATGACACTATAAAAAACATGTTGGATACATTCAATAACAACTTGACCCGTATTGATTGCATTTGTGAATTGAGATTGGTTGCCTCGGTATTTAATATATATAGAAGTTGTTGTACGGTGTATGAATCTGTTATGCCTTTGGTTGATGTTATTTTCAAGACTTGTGCTTGTGTGATCATGCTCACCCAAAATTATGATATTTTATATCAGATAACAGTTTTTGATGTTATCTTTCTGAGATTATTCGATCAATTGACTTGGTTGCTTGGGAAAGTTAAGAAACGACGGGATAATCATTTTTTCAGCATATATGGCACCAAGATTCAAGTATCAATGGATCTCAACTGGGAAGGCAAGAAACTTAGAAGTCAAACTTTAGACAATCTAAAAGGATGCACTTGTGTATTGATGGAAGCTAGGATCCAAAATCATGATAGTTACCTCTGGATGATAGCTATTATTTTCAACATTACCAATGAAGGACCTTATCATGCTTTCTTATTCTTGAATATGGAGGAAAAACTCAATGGCATCCATCGAGCTAAAGATTTATGTTCGGGAGGGCATGTGTTACTTCCACAAACTTTTGATGTTTCATATGCTCCTATTATTGTGTCTCAAGAATTTAGATCTTCAAACCTCGACATGGGAAATATTGGATGGTTGATACAAAACTATGAGGTTATGAAATTCGACTTACATCGCTCATTAAATCCTCTGACATTAGACAAACATGAGTGCTCTGTCTGTAATTTGAAGGAATTCATTGAACATGAGTTTATCTCTACTGCCAAGAAAGTCTTCACTTTATCGATATGGAAATTCTCTACCATCAATGTTCATATGCCTTTGCTGTTAAATGTCATTCTTATAGGCTATGGTTATTTGATGTTGATTCTCTGGCCTCCTTTTCATTTATGATTGCAGGTGACAATTTTTGGATTCCAAGCACATGGACAATTGTTGATTTTGATAGTGATCGTTGAGGTCAACGATCGTTTCGATGAGCGGGTAATGTGACGTTCCTAAGTCGGCAGAATACGAAGATAATACGATGGATTATGGACTCGGATCCTACTGGGCTTATCGTTATTTATCTTGGGCTTATTAACTTGTTGGACTTTAGTTATTTAGGATTTAGGTATAAAATTGTTGTTGTATTGTGTGTAAGACTATCTATCGAAATTATCCCAATTCTATTTCTCCCATTCGGCTCTTCCGCCGTTCTCCTCCCCTCTACCTACGTCTGCTCCTCCACCCATTTCTTCCGTCTAATTCTTCCTCATTTTCTACCTCACTCCTTCGTCTATTCCTCGGTCACGATCCAGGTTCGTGACAAATGGTATAGGAGCCTTCGTATCCTAAGGTCAGAAAATCGAAATCGGGTTTTTTCAAGACTAGAAAATCTAAATTGGGTTTTTCTAAGACGAAAAAACCTAAATCGGGGTTTTCTAAACCTAAGAGTCGAAGCTTCTTTCCGCTGCGAAGCTCCCGGATCCAAACCAAAATCTACTACTCGTTCAAACTTGACCTTCGACTATGTTGGACAAAAATTGATTTTCATTTTCATGCCCCAAAGATCCCAAATCTGGTTGAGACCTTGTTACCGTAGGTTGCAGAAGACGAGAAACTGCTGCGGCCAGGTTTTGTTCATTTTATCTTTTTGTTAGTATGAATAGTCAAGAGAACAGCCGAAGCTGCTGCTGGTATCACTTTGGTTCCTTCTCCTACTGGTGTTTATTATCTATCGAAGAAGAGAATAACCAGGGATGTCTCTGCTTCTTGGACAATGAGACAGGGACATGTGAAGCTTTTAATGTTTTTTGTTTTGTTCCAATATTGAGTAGGTATTATGATCGTTGAGGTCAACGATCGTTTTTAGGAGCCGGTAATGTCACGATCTAATATCGTCTACGTAGTATTGGGCTTTATTTAGGTTCGGTTATTGTATGGGCTTAGCCCAATTAATAAGGATATATAATCCGAGTTGTATTAGGATTTCATTATCGAATCATAATATCATTCTTATTTTATCTCTCTACAATTCTCTCTACAATTCTCTATATCGTTCTCCTTGGTCCCTGCTGCCTGCGGCTTTCTCCCCCACAGCCTTCTTCAATCTATCTCTCTCACCTTTTCTACCTCCCAAATCCTTCATCTTTTCCCGTCACGATCCAAGATCGTGACATAAACCTATAATAAATTCTTTAAAAAACAATTAAAACTTGTTATCTCAATTCATTGAGATCATTGAAGGATTAAGATTTATGGTTTAATTGAAGGATCATATCATTATTTTTACATATAAATATTGTTGTGGTCGGTCGCAATGACCGCGGTATCAACAGTCATATGGCCGAAATTATCGGAATATGTTTTAAGATTTGTGCTTGTGGGATAATTTAATGGATTTAATCAAAGCAAGAACACGATAATTTAACATGATAAAAACCTCTAAGAACGGGAAACAACCACGAAATTAAGAGTAAGAATACTCTTAGTCAATCTATTATGAAACATAATGTATACAATCTGCACAACTGATAAAATTACTAAGGAAGAGACAATAAAATGAATGAAGGAGTGATGCAGTTAATATGAGGCTTGCATGCTCTAAAAATGTCATTCATAGCTTCTGGATTTACCTCCATTATCTAGATAGAAAGATAAAATTATTACGAAATCGTTTTAACAAATTAAGTGTTGCCCGTTTCATCTGTATCTACCGACTCGTGACTCTCGATTACAATAGGGGACCGATCCTTGTCCTTGTCGTTTTCCCTTGTCCTGCCCATTGGGGCCTATTGATTCTTTCTAATGTGGATTCCTCGCTAAATTATAGATCCGATCTGCTCAATATGTAATGGGCTCAACCTTGGGTACGGTGCCCTAAGGTTCTAATCAAATATTAACATAATTTAAATCGCATTTAATTTTTATTATTTTCCTTGATAATAAATCAATGCAAATAACAATTGTTAAATAAACACAGTTTTAGAAGATAATTATGGCCCTTAAACTCTTAACAATCTATGATTGCAAAAATATTGATACAATTTAATTGATTAAATTTGTTTTTATTTTTAAAAGTTAACGCAAATTCTGAAGTACCACATTACGCCCACATGTGACCAATATCATCTATTACAATAACATGATACATAAAAATTGGGAGCATCGGTATTTTGATATGTGCCCCCGTTATCGAGATTTCATGTCCGATTCAAAAAAAATATCAATGTTTTCATATCGATCCGAAATTTCATACCGGTCTAGACCGATATGACCGGTATGACTGGTATACCGGCGGGTAAAAAAAATATTTTTTATTTTTTGCATATCGACCCGTAAAAACCCGAGTTCAGACCCGGATACCTGGTATTGGGCTACACCAGTCAAAATACCGTGACCCCGGTTTTGAGCGTATCGACTGGTATAAAAAAACTGAAAAATATCACATTTTTTTAAAAAAAATTTGTGCAGTGCAATATACCGATTATACTAATCATACCGGACCAATATTGTTATGGTCCCTTTTCAGGGGTACCAACAGTCGTCCGGTTCGTTTAGCAAACGAACTCGGTTCTAATTTGTTTTTGTTGTGGAAGACGATTAAAAATTGGAGATAAACGATGGCACATCGATGTATAGTGGAAACCCCATGAATTGGGGTGAAAACCACTTGACTAAAAGTATATTATATTCTTAGCCTGTTCACTAATCAAATAATCCGTAATGAATACAACAGAGGCTTAATGAAAATGACAAGGAAAGGAAAACAGTAAGAACTCCGGCAGGGTAACAGCCTGTTCTTACGCGTTCAAAAGGTCATGCTATTTCCGTCGTCGCGCCCTGTATTTATAGAGTTAACGACGTGTGTAAACCACGCTCTGTAACCGCCTCTGACAGGTTTGTTAGAGGTTGTTATCGTGGGATGTAAAACGAGGTTGGGACCGAGCCTTGGTCTGCGTGATCGGGCCACACACGTGGTAAACGTGTGGAGGCCCGAAGCGTGGAAAACGTGAGCCTGTAACCGTTCGGACCGAACCAATGAGCCAGTTACCAGGAAACGCTTTATTTCGCCTAAGGTTATCTTCGGTCCTCTCGTTAAAGATCGGGCCGCTTTTCCTTAAGTATGCAAATGGGCTGCAAGAATTCGTTTCCATCATTTGAATTAGCCCAGTAATTAATGGGTCTTGCCCATTACAAGGTACCTGGTCCTAAAGTTCTTATTTTCGGCTAAAGGTAGATACAATCTCCTTTGTATCTGTCTTACTTTTTATTTTCAATATAACTCTTTTCATTCAATTCTTATCCTTTTAATTGCCAGAACAAAGTAATATAACGAACTTCTCAATAAACTAATAAGTTTTATGTTAACGAAGTTTTTTTAATCACCAAGTGTATGATCGGGGACACTTACAGGGAGTTAACCATTGGTCCCAGACATTATGTTTGGTTTATTCGTATCAATTCTGATTGGATCGGTCGTTTTAAATTGTGTATGAGTCACTCTTATTCCGTCCTTGGAGTCAATACTTGATTGAATAGGCGTAGTCTGCGTTTAATATGAGTTTTTACGAGCTTCGGACGAACCATGGTTCTAATAAAGTCCCTTAGGTTTTGTTGGCCAAGCTTTGCTCATAATATGTCTTATAATAGGACTGATCTTATGTTTCGATATGCTGACTACCATTCCTTTTATCGTAGCAGATTTCATAGGTACAAAGGGTCATTCCTAAAGAATGAATGTCGTTGAAGGGAGTGTTTTAGTTCGTAATGAGTTCTGGGAGAATCACAACTCATCCATGGGACTGGACAAGTGCAGGAGCATCTGACTCGTAAGAGCGGTCACTACAACTTGGGAGCCTTGCGGACGAGAAGCTTCGTTCACCAATCCAGATTCGTCCTAAGCCACTCAACTTCAAGATCAGTGTATCATTCCATTAGAAATAGTTTGTATTTGTACTTACTTGTCTTCTACTTACGTTTAAGAGAATGTATTTCATTGAGTCAAACACATTAATCGAAGATTCACAAGAAATATCGTCTTAAATTCATGACATTCCAAGTTCGGGGGACCTCTATACCATCTAATGTTTCAAGTTTATACGCACTTGATTCCAATTTCTTTGATATTCGATACGGTCCCTCCCAATTTCTGTCTAGCTTTCTAATGTTCCTCTGCACTTTAATGCTTCTGAGGACGAGATCGCCTTCAAAGAATTCTCTTGGGAGGACTCGCTTGTTATGAGCCCGTTCCATAGTTCCCTGATAAGCGCGCATCCGTGCATAAATTGCATCTCTCTTTTCTTCGATCATCTCGAGGTCCAATAATCTCCTTTCACCATTCATATGCTCATCGTATTGAGAGATCCGAGGTGATCGGATGGCAACCTCTACCGGGCTAACAGCTTCGGTCCCATATACCAATGAGAAATGTGATTCATGGGTTGTTGAGCGCGGTGTAGTTCGGTATGCCCATAGGACCTCATAGATGTGCTCGGGCCATTTACCTCCAAAATCTTCTAACTTGGTTTTCAATCCCTTTAGGATAACCTTATTAGATACCTCCGTAAGTCCGTTAGTTTGAGGATGGGCTACTAATGAGAAATGATGGATGATGCCCAACTTGGTGCATAGATCCCGTATGCTCTTTCCGCGGAACTGAGTCCCATTATCAGATACGAGCGCTCAGGGAATCCCGAAGCGGCTCACAATATTTAGCCATATAAAGTGTTTGACTACTTTTTCTGAGATGATGGCTACTGCTTCTGCTTCAATCCATTTCGAGTAATACTCCACCGCTACGATACAGAATTTTCTTTGCCCTATTGACCGAGGAAAAGGTCCGAGAATGTCGATCCCCCATCTGTCAAACGCATAAGGCAATGAGGTAATCGATAAGGGAGCCCCAGGCAATTGCGGGAGTGGAGCATGGTATTGACATATGATACAACGTTTAGTGTATTGTTTGGTATCAGCAAGCAATGTTGGCCAAAAGTACCCAGCTCTGATGATGCGGTGGTATAAAGATCGAGCCTCTGAATGAATGCCACATATACCTTCATGAACATAAATCATGACGGCTTCAGCCTCAATAGGTGATAAACAGCGCAGAAGCGGGCCTTCAAAACTCTTTTTAAACAAGCGTCCATCGACTAAGGTGAATCTCTTAGTCCGGACCTCTATTTTCATGGCTTCAGACTTATCTTCAGGGAGATAACCGTTTGAGAGGTATTTAATAAAGGAGTCCATCCAATTGGGTTCTCCCGGAGATTCAGTAGCGTTAATATTCAAGCCTTAGAGTTCATGGAATAGAGCCCCGATCTCTTCAATAGACTGTTCGGTCACTGGAATGTCGACCGAATGTCGGTCCTGAATATGGACCGAAATAGTGCTTGGCTCTATGTCAGGTATGCCCGAGGCCAATCTGGTGAGTGCGTCGGCAACCTTATTTTGCTCCCGTGGCACATGGTCAAGAGAGAACTCACTGAACTTTGGTGCAATATAACCTCATCATCGGATCATAAGTTTCAAATCTCCCTGTGAACTGTTCTACTACTTACTTCGAGTCTAAGAACATTCGTACTCTGCTAACTCCCATTTTTCGAGCCAATATCATTCCTGATAATACTGCCTCATATTCTACCACATTATTTGTTCCAGCAAAGGAAAATTTGATTGCGAAATGAATAAGATCACCTTGTACCGTTGTCAGGGTGCTGCCCGCTCCTCTTCCCCCGAAGGTTGACCCATCTACATGGATCGTCCATCGATCATCCTCTTGGTTAAGATAAATGGCCGATCGGGTCATTTCAACCACAAAATCGACTAGAACCTGAGCTTTGATCGCCCTTCGTGGCAGGAATTCCAGATACATAGCACTGAGTTTGATAGCTCATTTTGCCAATCTCTCATTCAAATCCTTCTGTTTAAGGAGCACTTTCAGAGGTTGATCCGTATAAACATAGACCGTTCGGCCTTTAAAATAATGTTTCAGTTTGGATACAGCTTTTTTCAAAGCTAAAATGAATTTTTCCAAGGTGGAGTACCTGGTTTCAGCAGATACCAGAAAATGGCTGACATAATAAACATGTCTATGAATGTCGTCTCGTATGGTTACTAGAGCTGCGCTGACGGCAACTTCTGATACCGCGAGATATAACCCCAAAGGTTCATCACAAGTTGGACTTACCATCACCGGGGGAGTGCTTAAATAAGTCTTCAGCTCTGAGAATGCCCGATCGCATTCTACGGTCCAATCTAGATGGCTTGCTTTTCTTAGCACTCTGAAAAAAGGTAAGGCCCGGTCCGTGGATTTCGAAATAAACCTGCTCAGTCAGCTAGCCGGCCAGTAAACCTTTGAAACTCTCTTTTGTTTCTCGGAGGTTGCATATCAATGATAGCCTGCACCTTTTCAGGGTTAACCTCTATGCCTTTCTCTCAAACATAATATCCTAAAAATTTTCCACTTCGAATCCCGAAGCAGCATTTGTTTGGATTTAGTTTGAGCTTATATTTTCGGCATACTTCGAAACAACGAGACAAATAAGAAAGGTGGTCTTCATCATTCATAGATTTTACAATCATATCGTCAACATACACTTCCATCATATGGCCGATCAATTCTCTAAAGATTTTGTTGACCAACCTTTAGTATGTTGCTCCGGCATTTTTGAGACCGAATGGCATAACCACATAACAGAAAACCCCATCTTCGATCATGAATGATGATTTCTTCTGATCTTCCTCGGCTAAGAAGATCTGATGATACCCAGAATAAGCATCCATGGTACTCATCATGGTGCTACCAGAAACAGCATCTACCAGTCGGTCGATGTCCGACAATGGGAAAGGGTCTGACTCACAGCTTTTGTTTACATCGGTAAAGTCGATACACATTCACCATTTCCCGTCCGGCTTGGAAACCACCACTGGGTTTGCAACCCATTCAGTATAGTGAATTTCTCTGATGAATCCCGACCGCAGCAGCTTATTCACTTCAGCCTGGATAATCTCGATTTTCTCGGGAGAATAGCGTCTCCTTTTCTGCCTAACAGGCTTCGTTCCTGGCTCAGTGTTGATCCGATGTTCACTATCGGATCGGTCAATGCCCGGAACATCATCCGGGGTCCATGCAAATATATCCACGTGGCTTCTCAGCAAGTGGATCAGTTCTATTTCAAAGTCAGGGGCTAGATGTGCCCCAATGCAAGTTGTCTTGGTTGAGTCATCCTCAACCAGGTTAATCAAGTTGAACCCTACGGGTTCCATTGCTTGCCTCGGGTGCGGCAGCTCTTCCAGCAGATCCACCCGGGCCCTTTTAATCGGTGCCAAAGTTCGGCACGAGCTCATGTAGCATTGCCTAGCTACTTTCTGATCCCCCTTAACAGAAATAACTACATGAATGGAGGGGAATTTGAATATCATATGATAAGTAGATGGGACCGCCTCGAACTTACTAAGGCCGGTCCGTCCGATAATAGAGTTGTAAGACAGGTCGATTTCAATGATAATGAATTCCAGGTCCTCCGACCGGTCCTTGGGTGGCTCTCCAAGGGTAACTGGGAATAACAACTTCCCGCATAGAATAACGCTCCTTTGGTCGAACGACCAAAGAGTTATGTTAGCGATCGGGAGATCGTGAGCAGTAGCTCCCAACATTTCGGAAACCTCGCGCTTCATCAGATTGCACGAAGCTCCAGTGTCCACTAAGATTCTGTGGACCCGACGATTCTCGATGACCTCAGTGATGGTAAGGGGGTCGTCGCATAGATCGATGATCCTCTCCCGATCAGCCATGGTGAAAATAATGTCCTCTCTGAAGGAAGATGACTGTTCCATTGGATCATATTTCACCAGCGCCTCAGACTCGGAGCTCTCAGCGGAGTCTCCGCGCGCAATTCTCTTTCAGTCCCGGACTGATTCATTTATTCTCAACCCACCGGAGATAACATAAATATCTCCGGCCAGTTATCTCGGTGCCACCTCATTTTGAGGAGGTTGCGCACCAGTTTCCTCAGATGGAGGAGCGGCCTGCTCATGTCTTCCACTCTCGTTCTGCAGGGCTCTACCGCCACGACCCCGCCATCTTCTTCTTCGGCCCTGACCACGGTTCTCACGACCGTGTTGGCCTCTTTCCTGTTCTTGCGGAGGAGACCGTCGGTCCTCCGTCCGATCATTATAGTTTCGGGGTTGTCCCCGATTATCTCTTCCCTGCGGCCTATGACGATCGTCACATTGGTGGCCCCTTCGGGGGGATTCTGCTCGTTTGCTCTTATGACCATTCCGGTCGAGCTTCTCTTTATTCATTGTCGCTACTGTCTCTTTCAACAGCGGGCACTTCAGGGTCGGGTGATCACGATTATGATGCAGCTCGCAATACACCCGATTGTCCTCCTGCTTCGGGGGGACGTCTTTTTCGCTTACAGCCGCTACTTCTCGCGACTGCTTCTTAGGGTAGGAAACCATATGATCACCTGCGGGCTCAAAACTCCCGCTAGGTTTCCGATAACCAAGCCTCAGCGTTTCATCCACCTTAATATACTTGTTGATTTTCTGGAGAAGTTTTCCCAATGTGGATGGTGGGCTCTTTACCAAGCTGGTCGAAAGGCCGCACGGTCCCATGACCTGCTGTAGAATGTCGATCTTATCCCGGAGCTCGAGCTTGATACCCCGGGGGGTCTTATTGAATTTCTCCATGAAGGACCGAAGACTCATCTTTGCCGGGATATATTTCAGCTGATATAGTTCATGTATGCTTCGGGACGGTCCTACATTTGGAGCAAATTGCTCAGAGAAGACCAAAATAAATCCGCCATACGACTGTATGGATCGGGCCGACAAATTCTTGAACCACGTTCGAGCGTCGCCTTGTAATCTTGCCGCGAAAATGCGGCACTTTAGTGAATCCGAGGCCCGAACCGTTCACATGCGCAATTCAAAATCGGCAACGTGATCGATTGGATCACCATCACTACGAAATGTCAGCAACCCCTCGGGGTTGCGATAATGCCGATCTGGGACTGCTGCCCAGATCTCTTCAGAAAAAGGGAGCATCAAATCTCCCAAGGCGGCTGATACGCCTTCAGATTGATGGGACGATACCTGGACCGCATGCAAATTATGCCACCAGTCATAGTCCTTATTCCGCCGGATTGGGGCCTCCATGGCTCCAATATTTAAAAGTTGAAGAACCATATTCTACATTATATTAACTTCAGGGTTTTTATATGTAATTTAAAAACTTTATGGACACCATATTTATACTAATATAAAATTTCGAAGCTAATTAGAAACATGACTCGTTAGCTAATATTTAACTTAAACAGAATTTTGTATGCGCCTGGCTCATGGGGTAATCGTGTAGAATAAATTGGGCTTCGGAATGGTTCGGGCCAATATTAGGGCCTTGTATTAGTTGGGCCTATCCCCAGGTCTTTATAATTCTGTATGACATTAGATTTGGGAGGGAACAATTCTTGGCTACGGAATTGGGATTTTCTACGAGAACTAGGGTTTCTAAAGGTCCTTTCATCTCATATCAGTACCGTTAACGAAATCGATCAGTTTCAGTGCGTTTTTTTGCTTTAGAATTTTTTTCTTTAGATCGGTTTCACCGTTTCAGTATGGCTTGCTTTATTGGTTCTACATTGATGATTCTTTTGCTTTAGATTTGTTTGGAAACAAGAGTGCTATCTTTCTCTCGGTTTCATTTCTATATTTTATTCCGATTTTATTGATTGTTTCTCATTATTTTGTAATTTCAATTTTCAATTTTTGTATCCAATTTCAATTTCAATTTTTAGATATTTGGCATTCCAATCCTCTGAATTATCATCCTCCCACCGTTTATAATCCAAATCTTTGTATGGTTTTTGGAAAGTGGTTTAATTATTTGCTTGGTTTTGCTCACTCATTACTAAAATAAGTTGTTTTCCTTTTGTATTAATATAAGTCAGGGAGGAAAATTGTTTTGAAACTCTAAAATCTAGATTTCGTCTTATTTTGTTTGGTAGATTAGCTCTTTTATGTTTATAAAGATTTGTATGTCTTTTAGGTTAAAGTATTGTTTTTTAATTAAAAGGTTGAGAATTTTTTGTCATACGTATTCTAGATTTTTTATACTATACCTTATGTGGCAACTTTTTATATTTTTTTGGAAAGTAAAACAAACAATTTGGTTGTTATGTTAGATGATTGTTTTTCATGTGTTGTATATTATAGCGAGTATTTGCAATTGTATTGTTAATTTCTGAACTAGTTGTTTATACATAATTCAGCTTAAATGGAATCCCAGATAAAGCATGCTATCGTTGTTAAGGTGATGGGAAGAACAGGTTCAAGGGGTCAAGTGACTCAAGTTAGAGTTAAGTTCGTTGATGATCAGAATCGTTTCATTATGAGAAACGTTAAGGGACCTGTTCGTGAAGGTGACATTCTCACCCTTCTCGAATCCGAAAGAGAAGCAAGGAGGCTCCGGTAAGTTGTGTGTGAGCTTCGGTATTTTTCTCTTTTCTAGTTTTCAACGCTTGTGGGATTTTGTCAGTGTTTTCTTACAAAATTTTGCGTTATGCGTTCTGTTTGTGCTAAATAACTTATCATTTATGTATATGTTTTTGCTTGATAATGTGATCTAATGTCGTAAGGATAATTTCAATGTTAACTTGGATCTCATCAACATTGTCACTAGCATCATTATCTTCAGTTCTAATGATAGAAGGATCTGGATTTGTCCCGAGACCAAATGACACCAGACCTATGCAAATTATGTCTAGACCATCTTACTTTACTCATTTAAAATTTTGATGGTTATTAAATTAATTAATCTAAACAATAATTAAAATATACAAGAGAGTTAGCTTATCTTCAATTTTAAGCAAAATTTTGTATGCGCTTGGCATTGGGGAAATTCTGTAGAGGCTTCGGAATGTGACTCGGCCCAATATTCGGGTTTGGTATTAGTTGGGCCTATTGGTCTTTATTAGCCTGATGGCCTTGGATTTGGAACTTAGGGTTACGAACAATTGTTGTCTTGGGAGGTCTTTCTGCCATAACTAGGGTTTCTAAAGGTCCCCTCGTCTCATATCAGAAATCGATCGGTTTCAGTAATCTTCAGGTCTCAACCGTTAATTGGAGGGTTTTTCTTCTGCAATCTTTCTCTAAATCTATTTTTTAATCCGTAAATCTTAGGGATTCGTCAATTTTGTTGTTTCATTTCATCGACTGATTGTTTCAAAAAAAAATCATTTATGATTCTGCTGTAGTGTTGCTACAATTGATGATTCTTTTTCTTTATATTTTTTGGAAGACAAGAGATCTATATTTTTTCTGATTTTACTTTTTTTCTCATTGTTTTGCTTATGCTCGATGCTGTTCATCTCCAATTCAAATTATTAGGTATTTCGCATTCTAATTCATTGAATTTTCATCCTTCCGCGTTTGTAATCCTATCTTTGTATGGTTTTGCTCACTCGTTTCTAAAATCATGATCACTTGTTTTCCTCTTGTATAAATCTAAAGCAGGCAGGCATAAAGATTGTTTTGAGATTCTATAATCTATATTTGGTCGTATTTTGTTTGGTAGATTAGCTCTTACTGTTTTATGGAGATTTGTATACTTTTTTAGGTTAAATTATTGTTTTTAATTTGGGATTTCTTACATGCTATTTTATTTGTCAAACTTCTTAACTTTTGTTTACATTTTGGTTAAGTATACAGTTATGTTAGATGATTGTTTTTCATGTTTGTATATTGTACCGAATCGTATTGTTAATTTGTTTCTACAGAAATGGAATCACAGATCAAGCATGCTATTGTTGTTAAGGTGATGGGAAGAACAGGTTCAAGGGGTCATGTGACTCAAGTTAGAGTTAAGTTTGTTGATGATCAGAATCGTTTCATTATGAGAAACGTAAAGGGACCTGTTCGTGAAGGTGACATTCTCACCCTTCTCGAATCCGAAAGAGAAGCAAGGAGGCTTCGTTGAGTCCTTGTATTCATTCTCATGTGTGTTTTGTTTTCTAGTTTGCAATGTTTGTGGGATTTTGCCAGTGTTTTCCTTTGTAACTTGTTTGAAGTTTTGTGAACCGTTTGAGAACTTATAATATTATATTATATATTTATTGACTAATTAATAAAAACCCGACTCAATAACACTGTTCTGATTTGTAATATCGATGTTTTTAAAATAATAATAATACAATAATGATAATTTAAATAAGATCAAATACTTAAATATGTGTCTAGCTTAATAGTATATTTAAGAGGGTAACATAATAATAAATTCGGGTGACTCATATATTTAGTCCTCATTGTTTCATAGTTTTGACAAATTTAGTTCTTGTAGTTTGTTAATTTTGACAATTGAGTTCCCCAAAGTTTTAGCATGGTAAAACATATCCTCATGATTTAGGCAATTTGGCAAAATCGATCCTCCAATATATGTGTGTGTGGCGTAATTTTCCCTCATAGTTACTTAATTGTGGCAATTGAGAACCTCGAAGTTTAAATAGCCAATTTCATTCCCTTAATTTTGGTATATTTGGCAAATTCAGTCCCAAACTTTGAGTTGGCAAATTAAGTCTTCAGAACGTGCAATTAGTATATGTAATCATCACCATTCGAAATAATAATTAGTATACGTCGTCGCCATTGTGTGGTATACAAAACGTGTCGCTATATCGATCCGTTTATAACAAAAATTCTAGATTGTCTTGAAAATTAGATAAGGTTTCTTGCATGTTTCTATTCAAACCGGTAAATATGTCAAAACCGACCCGATTTCAATTTTTAACCCTAACGGTGTTAAAATTGCTCGAGAAAAATTTTGCCAAAATTTACGAACTTTGAGGACTGATTTTGCTAGTATATGTAAACTGTGAAGACCGATATTGTTCTTTTCAAACTTTGAAGACCTATTATATCACTTTTAGAATTAAATTAGTCACATTTTACAAATTTAGATGATCAAATTTGACAAAAGATATAAAATATGTGGATTAAATTTGTCATTTCAAAATATGATGACTAAATTTACCAAAATTAGTAAACTATGGGGACTAAAGTAACCATTTTCTCAATAAATTCGCATGATTAGAATCAATATTCTAACACATCCACACATATTATTGAGATTCTTTTGGGCTATTAATCAGGGGTGTGCACAGTTCCATCTCAACGGGTTATGGATTGAACTCGTCAATATGTACGAGTTGACCTAATGAGTTGAAAAATTTTATTGACCCGTCAATTGGTTTATCCAACAAATTAAAAATACGGCACAACTTATCAACGAGTTGTCATAATCTAAACTCTCAAGTAAAATCTTCAATTTTAACATTACAATAAAATGTAACATTTTGCCTCATTTAACCCATTGATCTGTATGGGTCGTCATGTATGGATTAATGGTTTCAATTTCGCAGCCCATCTCGTAAACTAATATTTGGTGAGTTGATCGATGGGTGATCCATTTATACGAATTGAGTCAACCCTACAAGTTGGACTAGCTCATATCCACCTCTAATGTTAATATTTAAAATGGGGATTTGCTAAAAGGGAAAGTCTTTCATTCATTTAAACATATGCTCTTAAATCCAACAAATGTTGACAAGGTTTTTCAATCTATCATTTCCGAAATCTATCAAATTATAAAAAGATTTATTTCACCATTCATTCCATAGTCAAAACTTAAACAAATTGAATTGTGTCATTAAACCTTGGTTATGAATATTGATGTCAAAACTATATTGTATATCCAATTGATTAAATAGATTATAATTCCATAGTTTAAAAAAACTAAAAATATTGAATCTTTTAACTTGTTTGATAACTAATTTACAAATTTATATTTTATAAATGCATTATAATAATTAATTTTGAAAACACATTTACATTATTATATAAAAGATACCCTAAAATGTGTGGGTTACTATTTTAAAATTACCAAATAAATAATTTTTTAATTCAAAAATATAAAATAAATTATCGTATTTAAACGCCATAATTACATCGCCCGTCGTCTATAACGTGAGAAATTGTTTGGTTTTTTAGGGATGGAATTCCATCTCGTTGAAGGGAAGCGGTTGAACCCTAATTGCACAACTTTGATCTTGGTTCGTTTCTGCTGTTACTGCAAACTCGTACTCTTCCCGATTTCTTGAATTATTTTTTTCCTGAAATTTTCAGCCGGCTTTATCGATCGGAAATGTTGGACAGCTAGCTGTGGATCTTTTGGTTTCGTCGCTTAAAGCCGAAAAAATTGGCTATCTTGACGATCCTAATGTACTTCCTTGTGTAGGGAATGATGCATTTTCGCCGTTGCCGGTGGGAAAATTGGTTCTTCCGCTCGAAGGTCTGCAGATTATGTTCCCCTTTTTAGGGTTTAGGGTTTTGACCTCATTTCTTAATTTATGGAAATTGGCTCCTTCTAACAGTATATGAATCTTCTTCAAATGCATTGATATTAGTGCAGCAACGATCCCCAGTAGTTAAGGTACTTACGCATATTGCTCAATATTATATGTATTTGGAAACTCGTTTCTAATCCAGTTTTGATATTTAC
Organism: Utricularia reniformis; assembly: GCA_009725065.1. Lineage (NCBI taxonomy): Eukaryota > Viridiplantae > Streptophyta > Magnoliopsida > Lamiales > Lentibulariaceae > Utricularia > Utricularia reniformis. The sequence goes on from RWGZ01000011.1 coordinate 278,055, forward strand.
ATGATCCTTCGGTTCTTGTATGGAAATGCTTGTGAAACAGGGCATGCTGATTGAATATGCTAAAAGCATGGCAAGTTTTGCAGCTGCTAATGGAGTGAAGCATGTTATCATACTCTCCAGCTTGGATTTTTCAAGGTGGAGAAACATTGATGTGTCAAGGTATATAAGACAATTTCAAACTTGAGAATTTTGTTGTTGTTTTCAAATTATTGATCTTAATTGATTTATTTGTTATGAATAGCAGTGGTTTACCGGTACATTACTTGTCCAATACGAACATTGATGGAACTGATACTAAGTGTGATGACCTTGGGTGGATTAAACTTCCGGATTACGATCCTGCTCAAAGAATGTGGAAGTTTCTCGATGCAGAAGCTGAAGAAGGGTCGGCTCTTGATGAAGATTTTGCATTAGAAGAATTGGAGGATGAGGATTACTACCCAAGTTTGCCATTTGCTTCACTATTTTCGTCCTTTAAGGTAATGCAATTCATTGGAGAGTTCAGATCTTAAATCCATTCAATTATTACTTTTTAATCGCGTAAAAGAATTATATTTGAATGTTGGTAACTCTGGAACAGGCAAAAGGTTTGAAAGTTACTTGCTTGTTGTGTTACTGCTCAGAAGGGGACAATGTGCCTATAGCATTTCATATGGCTGAGGCCACCTCCAACTTTCTCCGGTTAACCTGGAATAAATCTCCTGGTGAGAGAACTTCATTTTATGCATTATGAAGAGCATGTTATTTTGTGAAAAAAATCCCACATTCTATTTATCAAAGAATACGGTATTCTTGGTCCGTACAGCTAGGATGACATTCATTTTTATCCCGAACCATTTGAAGCTTTTTCTATCTACTTTTTGTATTAATTAATGGCAAATTCTAATATTTAGTAAACGACTCAGCATATGATTGGCAGTTTTACATCGTTTAATAGCTGGGAAAACATTGTTTCATCAAAATATTCGTTCGAGATTTTTTGTAACATGCTATCTTTCTTACATGAAAAAATTGTACTATTTATTGGTCAAAAACCGAATGGAGCATATGGTTGCTAGCCTTTACATAGCTGTATTATCGCAATTGTAGTTATGAATCATTTGTAGATTGACTGATCTGAAATGAAACAGGTAATGATGCGGAGAAATGGATAACACCGTTTTCTTGGCAGAGTGTTTATGGACCTCCACCAGATACATCTCTTTTCTAATTCTTCTATTGCTTTGTTTTGTTTGTTCGCGGAGAAGTTATCGAAATATATTTTCATGTTTTCATATCGATGTTTTTTGATCAACGGGAAAAGGACTGCCTCTTGTGAAAAATGTGTTGGTTCCAAAGACAAATTATAGACTGGTTCCAGGTTCATTCTTTATCCTTGTGTTTTAATTCATGATTTATCGGTCTAGTTCGGAATTTATGTATCTTTTCATTCTCCGCAGTTTTTGTTTCTTCTTGAAATAAATATGTTTGATGTTTGTTAGTTGTTGACATGTAAATGTACGAAATTGGGAAACCATAATTTGGATATGATGTCAATGAATAACATTTAGATGGTGTTAAGACTATTTATGTACCCAACATCATATACAAAAGATTAAATAACTAATTTATAAGAAGTGATTAATTTGCTTTAACTTAATTTGTTCATTTGTTGATCCTAATCTTCAATAAATATGTTATGCAACCAATCACTGAGTTATCTCATTGAATTGCAAAATCAATAAAGAGAAGAACATATCCACATTGAATTGCAAGTTGGAGGCATGTCTCTAATATAAGACAAATGTGAAATTAATTACCTTGTGTTGCGGAAGCGTGATGTTGTTATTGCTATTGAATAAATAAATGTAAATAAGAACATCAGAATTTAACAAGGTTCAGCAAAATTATGCCTACGTCTTCAAACCCTACCAAAGTATAATATTCTAATATGATCAATAAATATTACAACCCGAGAAAGAATAAATCAAAACAAGATGCAATTGAGAAGAAGAGAATTCTACAATTGCAATCTCTTGCTATGAATTTGAGATGATTTCCAATGAACATGATCATGTCCTTTTATAGGTAATTCTCAAGTATGAATATAGAAATCTATCTTTGATTTTTCTTTCTAATGTTACCAAACCATTAGATTAATGATATCATTTATCATGTGTTGTTGACTTGTCAAACTCTATCATCTTTTATTCTTATTAGCCAATATTTCAAATCTTCACCTTGGCTAATTTCCAATTTTCAACTTTTCTCCCAAAACTTTGGTAGTGTCTTCCAATGTGCTTTAAGCGCAAACTCGATTGACATTAATCAAGTCCAAACAATGTTTGAACTTGACTAATGTCACAACTTTGGTCAACATATCTGTAGGATTATCGGTAGTCTTGATTTTCTGGATTTGAATGTGTCATTTCTCCAAAATATCCCGAATAAAGTGATATCGAACGTCGATATGCTTTGTCCTTGCATGATAAACTTGGTTTTTAGTCAAATGAATAGCACTTTGACTATCACAATGCACATAGATATTATGCTGCTTAACTCCTAGTTCACCTAACAACCCATAGAGCTAAATTGTTTCCTTTATTGCCTCTGTAGCTGCCATGTACCCTGCCTCAGTGGTAGACAAAACAACTGTAGACTGTAAAGTAGACCTCCAACATACCGGTCTTTTTGTAAGAGTAAACAAATAACCAGTGGTAGATTGACGCTTATCCAAATCACCAGCATAGTTAGAATCACAATATCCAACTATCAATTCTCCAATTGTTTCATCTTGCTCGAATATGATACCAAGCTCAAATGTATTAAATATGTACTGTATAATCCATTTAACAGCCTTCCAGTGCATCTTTCTGGGATCATGCATGTATCTACTCACCATACTCACGGCATGTGAAATGTCAGGTCTCGTATAGACCATAACATACATCAAACTACCAACAACACTGGCATATGGCACCTTTGACATATATTCTCGATCTTCATTCGTCTTTGGAGATAGAGCAGTACAAAGATTAAAATGAGGTGCCAATGGGGTGTTGACATGCTTCGTCTTATCATTAATGTTGAACCTGTTAAGTACCCTTTTCAAATATTGAGTTTGAGTCAAACTTACTCTCCCCAATTTCCGATCTCTTCTTATCTCCATACCGAGAATCTTTTGTGCTTCGCCAAGATCTTTCATCTCTAATTCTCCTTTAAGTTGATTCTTCAGTTGCTTAATTTCTTCAATATCTTTTGAAGCTATTAGCATGTCATCAACGTAGAGGAGCAAGTATATAAAAGATCCATCTTGTAGCTTGCGTAAATAAACACAATGATCGTACTTACTTCAAGTATACCTTTGTGTCAGCATAAACTTGTCAAATCTCTTGTACCATTGTCTGGGAGACTGCTTCAACCCGTACAAAGATTTTCCAAGTTTGCAAACCAAATCTTCCTTACCAGCAACCTTGAACCCATCTGGTTGAGTCATATAGATTTCCTCGTCCAAATCACTATGCAAGAATGCAATCTTCACATCTAGTTGAACTAGTTCTAAATCCAGCTGGGATACCAAAGCCAATAAAATTCTAATGGAAATATGCTTCACAACAGGAGAGAATACCTCATTGTAATCGATTCCTTCATTTTGAACATATCATTTAGCTACCAATCTTGCTTTGTAGCGAATGTCATTCTTGTTTGGAAATCCTTTTTTCTTTGCAAATACCCATTTGCATCCAATTGCCTTCTTTCCTAGTGGTAGATGAGTCAACTTCCATGTTTGATTCTTATCTAATTACTTTACTTCGTCAAGCATGACGTTCCTCCACTCCGTATGTTGTGAACTTTTTACAGCTTCACAATATGAGATAAGAATGTCATCATCTTCAATTCCAAATGCATATGCCACGACATCGGCATAGCTAGAAGGTCTTGTAATTTTTCTTTTTTCTTTTCTCAATGCAATTTGTAAATCTTGAGTACTTGACTCATCGTTAGTGGATGTTTCATGCGGATTCCCTTCAAGCACCGAATTCGACTTTGTGGGTTCTTCAAATAATGTTGGATCTACAATTCTGCTTAGTAACTCCACCTGTTTCGGTGTACCTGTATTGAAGTACTTTCATTTGGCTCACCAACTCCCTTATTCAACATTGGAGATTCATCAAATGTCACGTCTATGCTAAAGATGATTTTTTCTGTCTCAGGCACCATAGCAGAAAACCTTTAACACCAGAAGTAATTCCCATTAATAACGCATTCTTTGCTCTTGGATCCAACTTAAACTCTTTCACATGATAATAAGCATCACATCCAAACACGTGTAATGCATCGTAATCCGTAGCAGGCTTCCCGAACCACTTCTCCATTGGTGTAATTCCATCAATAGCAGCTGAAAGTAGACGATTGATGTATGACATGCATATGTCACATCTTCAGCCCAGAATTGTCTTTTCAATACAACATTTGACAGCAGACATCGAACTTTCTCGAGCAAAGTACGATTCAACCTTTCAGCAACTCCATTTTGTTGTAGTGTATTCACACATTTTGTTGTTATTATTATTGAATAAATAAATGTAAATAAGAACATTAGAATTTAATAAGGTTCGGCAAAATTATGCATACGTCTTCGAACACTACCAAAGTGTAATATTCTACTATGATAAAGAAATATTACAACCCGAGAAAGAAGAAATCAAAACAAGATGCAATTGATAAGGAGAGAATTATACAATTGCAATATCTTGATATGAATTTGAGATGATTTCCAATAAAGATGATCATGTCCTTTTATAGACAAATTCTCAAGTATAAACATAGAAATCCATCTTTGATTTTTCTTTCTAATGTCACCAAACTATTAGATTAATGATATCATTTATCATGTGTTGTTGACTTGTCAAACTATATCATCTTCTATTCTTATTAGCCAATATTTCACCTTATACTCGTTAGCAAAGGAAATTAAGGGAACACTATGGACATATTTAGAACATCGTTTGAGAAGTAGCGGTGATGTGACATCATGTATTTTGAGTTGCTCGAAGTATAACTAATTGTCATTTTTTAAAAAAATATTTTTTAAACAACGGTATAATGATCGTTATTTCATTAAATGATTTTACTTTTAATTAATTTTATAAAGGTAAAATTGAAATTTTACACAATGCATTTTGCTGAGAAAATCTAAAACTGTGTTTTTTGCAATCAAATAAATACATTTAATTTAATGATTGGTTTGTACTAAATAAAATCACGTTGTGATAACTGTAATGTACCACTCACTATGGTTCCAAAATAGCTAATAATTATACTCTTATCTTTGCAAGATTCATTGATTAACATTTAAGTTGTTAATTATACTGCAATGTACCACTCACTAGTTGTTTACGACATCAATCATATCGGGGAAACCCATTCGCATAATGAATGTCCATAGTATCTTCATTTAAGTTCTCGTAAGAAATGCTGACAACATCAATTAGACGTAAGTTCATAATGTTCTAAGGGGAATTTAATCAAGACCTGAATTGATGCGGTGCTCACTGACCGCTCTATCAATTCCCGGAATATCATCTGGGTTCCAACCATACACATCTACATTGCTCCTTAGGAAGCTTATCAAGTGCTCATCCAAATAAGGAGCAAACTTCCGAACCAATGCGGATGGTTTTGTCTGGTTCACTACCAACCAAATTTATTGTCTTGAATCCGAAAATTGAATCGTTTAACTTTTAGTTGGCCATAATAGTAAATAAGACGATTTTAACGATAATGAATCATCAAGCAATTAAAAAACCGAAATAGGCAGTTAAATTTTAGTATTCGTTGATTGAATTATTTATACTAGATATAAATTTTGATATAAATTTAAAATAAAATAAATTAATTAGAAAAATATTGTATTTCAATATTATTTTATCATAAAGGAGATATCTCAAAAATTATATTAATTTTCAAATATATTAAAAAACCATTAAATATTTGAGAAGATTATAGAAATAACAATTCAAGTTATACATTGTGTAAATTAAGAAATCATATCGGATGATATCTATATCAATATTATTTTTACCAAAAACTCAAACCAATAATATATATTAATCAATATGGTATTCGCATGACTAATACTGACACTTATAACTTATTTAATATAAATAAATGACAATATCATAAGTTAAATAAGGAGAGTTTGTCTGATTATTTTAATTTACAAACATTAAACTTTATTGGGCCGACATTCTTAGATTGGGCTTAAAGGGGAGGGGAATTTGTCAAAAGTAGGGTTTGTTACTTGGCCGCCGATTTTCATCTCCATTCTTCACAAGTGATACATAGTCGGATCTCTTAGGTATTTTGCATTACAATGTTCCGAAATCACTGATTTTCATCCTCCGCCTCTCTGTAATCCTATATTTGTATGGTTTTGGAAAGTTGCTAAATATTTTGCTCGGATTTGCTCACTCGTTTATAATATCATGATTATTTGTTTTCCTTTTGTATAAATCTAAGGCGTAAAAATTGTTTTGTGATTCTATAATCTAAATTTGGTCGTATTTTGTTTGGTAGATTAGCTCTTATTGTTTATGGGGATTTGTATGTTTTTTAGGTTAAAGTGACATTTTTAATTAAAAGGTTGGGAACTTTTTGTAGTAGATATTATTGATTTCATATACACTACCGTATGTAGCAACATTTTATATTTTTTTGGAAACTAAACAAACATTTTGGTTAAATATATAGTTATGTTAGATAATTGTTTTTCGTGTTTGTATATTATACTGATTATCTCCAATTCCAATTCTTCTGTATTTTTTATTAAAATTCTCTGGATTTTCATCATCTGCTGCGTTTATAATCATATCTTTGTATGATTTTTGTAAAATGTTTCAATTATTTGCTTTGTTTTGCTTATTCATTTCTAAAATCAGTATTACTTGTTTTCCTTTTGTATAAATCTAATGGACGCAGGTAGAAAGAGTTTTGAGATTCTATAATCCATATTTTGTCGTATTTTGTTTGGTAGATTAGCTCTTGTTTTTAATGGGGATTTGTATGTTATTTTAGGTTAAAGTGATGTTTTTTTAATTAAAAGGTTGAGAATTATTTGTCATGATATCGATTTCTTATACGCTGCATCAGGCAAACAATTTAATTTTTGTTATATTTTTTTGGGAAAATTAAACAAACATTTTTGTTAAGTATATAGTTATGTTAGATTATTGTTTTTCATGTTTGTATATTGTATTGAGTAATTGTATTGTTAATTTTTTTCTACAGAAATGGAATCCCAGATCAAGCACGCGATCGTTGTTAAGGTGATGGGAAGAACAGGTTCAAGGGGTCAAGTGACTCAAGTTAGAGTTAAGTTTGTTGATGATCAGAATCGTTTCATCATGAGAAACGTTAAGGGACCTGTTCGTGAAGGTGACATTCTCACCCTTCTCGAATCCGAAAGAGAAGCAAGGAGGCTCCGGTAAGTCGGGTATGTGCTTCTGTATTGTTTTTTCTAGTTTTCAACGCTTGTGAGATTTTGCTAATGTTTTCTTATAGACAAATGCAAGATATTTGCTTCTGCTTTCTATTTGTTCTCCAAATATTTTATATATCTATCTGTTTTTTCTTGATAATGTGATCTACGAGTGGTTCTCAACATCAAATGTCATACGGGTAATCGAGAGATGACTATTTTGGACAAATTATGTTAGAAAAAAATCATATTACTATTTTAGTGTTGTTCGTGTCCAGGGTATGTGGCCGTGTGTAGTGCACACGAATTGCTTAAACCCTATATGCGAATCACAATTAAAATAATAATATGGTTTGGCAACGTTATTGGATCAAAATAACCATCTAAAGATATTACAAATGTTTTTGTAAACATTCAATTAAATAGTTATTTTAATGATTATGTACCATCTAATATCTATGATATGCAAAATTCCTTGAAACTTTGTTATATGTTTATTTTGCTTATTATTTATTTTTAACTATTTTACTAATAGTTAAAAATGCTAGCATCCTAGCATACTAATATTGAACTATGATCATATCTAATAATTTTATTTATGTTAACCTATATTAACAAATAATTTCTTTAATAAAAATAATTCAGTAAATGGGTTTAGCTAATAAGTAATAGGTTGGTTTTTTAACAAATTGAGGACTCATTCTCGTTAAAAATGAGAATGAGTTCGCATTTTAAACAATTGAATTGAACAATCTAAGTTAATATTATTAAAAATCAACTAGTGCTTAGGTTAATGTTACCATTCAAGACAATTTACATAAAAACATATATTATCATAACTATTATACTTATATAATATTCAAATAGAAATGATTTAAATAATAATTTAATATTCCAATTTAATACATAAATTAAAATTATGTTTCCTCTTATGTGGCACATTGTCACCTATGTGGATAACTTCCCTGTAGGGTGGACCACCTTAAAATAATATATGGATTTTCAACAACATTAATAAGCCAAAATAGCCTAGGATCACCTATGTTTGAAATTTGTATATTGATAAAAAGTATTTATCTTGATGTTGAAAGATATAAAATATTAGACGACAATATAATGGTTTACTCATAACTCTTTTATTAAATTGTTTTGTGAATAGATCGAGAATATTGATGAAGTATATATATTTCAATAAAATATTATATTTGCATTGAACTTTATTTGATTAATAAGTTGATATTTCTAGCATTTAAATATTATTTTTTATATTATTTATTTTTAATATAATTGTTTATTCTCAATTTTAGAGTATGTTCTACAGAAATTGAGAAAATGACATATTTGTCCTCATAATTTGATCATTTTGATATTTTTAATCTTCAAATTTTGGACATTTTGCGAAATCGGTCCTCCTATTTTGTAACATTTGGCAAAATTGGTCCTCAAATTTCATATTTAGTCCTCCAAATGAAATCTAACAAAATCGGTCCCCGTAATTTGATCGTAATGGCAAAATTAGTCTCCGTATTATATAAAAATGAAAATTACAAATTACAAATTTCGAGAACCATATTTACCATATACATAAAATTTAAAGGACATAATTTGTCAAATGTGGCAAAATATGAGGACTAATTTTGTCACACATAAAGTTAAAGGACTTAATCTGTCACAATTGTCAAAATAGGATGATCAAAATTGCCAAAATATGAAACTATGAGGACCAAATTTACGCATCACCACACAAATTATATATTGTATAATCAAAATTTATTATTAAAATATAGAATCAAAATGTATAATTCAAATTTAAGTAGTGGAAACATGTATTAAATTATAAAATTTAAAAAAATTCAAGATAAATATAGAATGTAAAGTGTGTTACAATACAAAAAACATTATGTATCTTAATTATTATTATAAAACTATAATTATAAACTAAAATAATATGTATAAATATAAAATAAATAATAACATTTTTTTATAATAAAATCACATGATAAAAAAATGTTGAAAAAAACTAGTGAGAATATAAATGATGAATTATAGAAAAAAGAATTCACTATTATAAAAACGATGAAAATTTGATTTGGAAAAAATATATATATATATAATAATGAATGCATAACGCATTCGACATTGTATATTATACTTGAAAAACTAGAATACATTATGAATCAGAATTCATAATTATAATTTAAAATGTATTTTTTTATGTTTAAAAAACGGATGATATATTCTATAATATATAATTCGTTTTCATAATTTATGTATAACACATCTTTAATCTTTCAAGTTTGCCGAATTCCGCTTTCACTTCCTTGTTTCGATAAATCCGATTCGATGCTTCTAAACATTATAGGTAACCATATTACCTACAACAACTTAGTTTATTACTAATTTAATAAAAAAACTAGACATCCTCACATTCTTCAATATCTAGAAATATTTGATTAACACTTAAACTATATTGACTCATTATTAGTTATCAAGATATCTTCTCCTTAAGCAACCTTTGCTTGGAATCAAGGCATTTCGACTACATCTATCAATGAATCAATTCACGAATCTCTCAAGTCAAGAAAATCAAAGCTTGAGTTCGAATTCATAACGAATTAATCTAACTTGTTCCTTTACAATAACATTACAATGTTTATATATGTTAGTTTAAGTAATTCAAACCAAACCTAGAATCAAACCTTGATTATTTCAAATGAATCTAAACCTTAAGAAAAACACTTAGGGTATCTTGTGTATATAACGCATGATCAGAATTTACTATTATAATACAAAATCAAAATATATAATTAGAATTTAAATAATTGTCTATATAATAATATATTTTGAATTATAAAATATAAAAATATTTTGGATTAATTTTAAATATGAAATTAGAATTATAAACTAAAATAACATTTGTAAATAAAATAAGTAAATAACATTTTTATAAAAAACCATATGATAAAAAGAAGAAAAAACCTAATAAATAAAAATATAAATGTTAAATTATAGAAAAAAAGAATTTAACGTAACCTTCTTGCTTCTCTTTGGGACTCTAGAAGGGTGAGAATGTCACCTTCAGGAATAAGCCCTTTTACATTCCTCATAATGAAACCATTTTGATCATAGACAAACTTAACTCTAACTTGAGTCACCTGACCCCTTGCTCCCATTCTTCCCAACACTTTAACAACGATAGCATGCTTGATCTGTGATTCTATTTCCGTAGAAACAAATTAAATTAACAATATTGATATTGCCCGGGAGTATTTTCGGTATTCATGTGTATTTAGTTGTATTTTCGTATATTTGTGACGCGACATATTTTTATGGGGTATTATTGTAATTCGGACTTTCCGGGTCTAATATCTTTTTTGACGACATGAATTCAATCGACTATAGGATTTGTAAGATAGGAGTTAGTCCATTGTGTTTTAGTATGATGGATGATGGAATAAAATAATATGTTAGATTAGAAATGCAATGTACCATATGTCTTATAGTCGATCATTTTCAAACTCGTCAAATTAGATATTGTGTCAAAATACTTTGAACATGATGAGTCTTCCTATCCGCGGCAGATTCATCTGTACATACATACTGTTGGAATATATCAATGGGCTCGATTTATTATGAGATAACCGGCTTAGTACCGAGCATGTTTCCATGGCAAAACGGGGTGGAAGTTTATACCCTACTCCTCCATGACACGTCGGCGAGGGTCACACCCTGGTCGGAGGCTGGTCCATTTCCGCAGTGGCCCCGGGTGCAAGTATATACCGGCGGCGAGAGTGTGATGTCCCCGGGTGCAAGTATATACCGACGGCGAGAGTGTGATGACCCCGGATCAAGTATATACCGATGGCCAAAGTGTGATGGCCCCTGGAGCAAGTATATATCGGCGGCAAGAGTGTGATGGCCCCGGGTGCAAGTATATACCGACGGCGAGAGTGTGATAGCCTTAGGTGCAAGTATATACCAGCGGCGATAGTGTGATGATCCCAGGTGCAAGTATATACCGGCGGCGAGAGTGTGATGGCCCCGGGTGCAAGTATATACCGGCGGCGAGAGTGTGATGGCCTCGGGTGCAAGTATATACCGGCGGTGAGAGTGCAATGGCCTCGGGTGTAAGTATATACCGGCGGCGAGAGTGTGATGACCCCGGGTGCAAGTATATATCGATGGTGAAAGTGTGATGACCCCGGGTGCGAGTATATATCGGTGGCGAAGGTGAGTTGAAGAAAGTAGAATAATCTCGAGTTGAAATAACTACTCATTTAAAAGGCATGTTCGCCAAAATCTGTTATATCGAATGATCATATATTTTTGACTATTATTCAAATGGCCAAGGGCCAAACCCCGCTACACATGAGTGCATTTATGGTTTTTACTTGAGGAAACAATCCGGATGGCCAAACGATTGCCTTATGATTATTTTCACAAACAAATATTAAGATTAGTGGGAACTCTTACGCATACTTAGAGTTATCAGAAAGTATTATTTGCATTATTATCGAACATCCTTACCCGCATCGAGGAATATCTTGGACTCGAGCAATGCCGAAGGATAATTTATCTTTGATCGGCAAATTATGTGGAGAGTTATTATTACTTCGGAGGCTAATTTCTTAATTTGGATTATTCGGAGTTATGTTATTATGAGAAAGTGCGATGAGAAATTGAAAAGAAACGAAAGTTATGTGAAAAATTATTACTATTTCGGAGGCTAACTTCTCAATTTGAAGTATTCAAAGTTGTATTTTTATCAAAATGTGACGAGAAGTTAAAAATGAAACAAAACAAATATTTATACGTCAGGGAATACAAAACAGGGAAGAGAGAGTACAAAAGTGAAGAAACTATATTGAGAAGTTTATTTCTTCTTCTTCTTGGAGTTCGAACCTTCACCGGGTCCGCTGGGGAGCTTCCTTACTAGCTTGATCGTCGGAGAAGGAGGATTATGCTCTTCTTCTATAAGTTCCGCAATGGTCAGCTTCTTCCGAACAAAACCCGCCATTGCAGCCTCATAGCGTTGAGTTTCTATCACAATGGCGGGAGTATATATCGGATGATCATAATGGGACATCACGTCTTCGTCTTTAAGAAGATCCTCCACTAGGGGACCCACCGGTTCAGGGAATAATGAGGCCAGTCTTCGAAACGAATCCGACGGTGGGCCTTTTTCGCTTTCGATCTCCTCCGAATATAGCTGCCGGTGCAAATCCTCCTCCAAGTTGAACCGGAGCGCCCCGAATGGATCCCGCGAACAATCTAATTTCTCTTCAGCAAGTATGGGCTCGAATTTCCCGGAAAGATCGGGATCTAGCCTCTCTTTCTCCTCAGGCGTCAAGGATATTTCCAGGATTCTTTGGGTCTGGACGCTCCCTCTAAAGAAATACAGGACAGACGACTTCGCATTCGCTAGGGCCGCCAAATTTCGGAAAGTTGGAGAGTGTATTGTAAACTCCCATATCAATTTTCGGAAGCAATCATTGATTTGGGACGGCAACCTAGCAGCTCTAGCCCGGAGACAATCTACAGTAGACTGAAGGGATTCATTCTTCGATTTCAGTTCTTTAATCTCCTCCGTGACCTTCCTGAGAGTTTTTTTATCAGCAGCATTGGCATCTTTGGCCTTCTTCAGCTTTTCCTCGGTCTCAGTTTTGGTCTCCTTCAACTTGTCCTGAGCATATTTCTCATTCACCTTGAGTATGTCTATGAACTGCTTGAGAGAATGCCTCTTCCCGACATGATAGGATTCACACTCCATCAATTCGCTGCGATGAGCTCGGGTTAAAGCTTCGATCGCCTTGTTATGTTCCTCCCGAAGTGCCGCCATATCTTGAGCATGCTTTTCCCGCTGATTTTGCATTACTTTTTTTGCGGCTTTCTTCGTCTGCTCCCCTATAATATCTAGACAGTCGAGCTCCGAATGTCTAAGCATACAGTACTCCCCTACTGCAGCTGCGGTGCCCCGCTCCACTATCGTCCGCTCCATCTGAAAGAAAAGCAAAAATTATGAATAAATAGATAATATATGGATAAAACAAAGAGCGAATAACGCAGGAAGTAACAATGATCAATGTTATTACAAACCTCTCCCACCATGCGACGCATTGTCGCAACTTGGCTCATTAACCGAGTAAAATCAGTAAATACCGTGTGGTCATCCCGTCCACGCGGTGGCAATGTCGGGTTCCTGTCAAAATACGTCAAGGCCGATCTATTGGAGATGCTATCACCCCCCGGAATCCGAATAGCAACTCCATCTTTCATCAGTATAAAACCGGCTTGACGTCCCATCTCGAGCCATTCTTTTACAGTTAATTTCGGGATATCCCTTATGCGGAAGGCATCGAGGAACTGAGCGGTTTACCCACTCTCCTTAATGGGTTCCGCAATCTCCAAAACGGTGGGACCCTCCACCGATCTTTTTCCCTTGTCCGGACTGCCTCATGGGTTGTTTCCCCCTCCGGACCGGTCTCCTGCACCACCTCCTCCACCACCGGGTATATCGGTTGACCCCCGCTGATTTCTCTTTCTTCGTCATCCCCGGTCATATCGACTAACGTCTCAACGAAATCATACATCCCCTCGTCAGGGGTAAGTTCTCCGGTGGTGAGCATTAATCGCTGAGACACGGGAGTCAAATCGTCAATATTCGGGGGAATCTCTCCAGCCGGGGCGTTTTCTCCTTGCTCCAAGGGCTCTATAGCCGGACCCTTAGTCTCCACTATCATAAGAGGTTGCGGGGGGCTCGCAACCCTGGTTTCATCAATCGGTGGCACCGTGTCTTGTAAACTCAAAGCCAATTCGGCCGCCGCGGTTCGGTTCCTAGCCCCCGGTGTCATTTCAAAAATTAATTTGTCGTTCTCCGAGACCAGCGCACGAAGTGACCTTAACCCGTCTCCCAATCTCGACGAATCCTGTGCTGGAGCCATTATCCTAACTGCCAAACAAGCAAGTTGTATAAGTTACTTAAGATGAAGATTATAAAGCAGGCCTATCTTTATCCGGAGTGGCCGTCTCATTCTATCGAGGAAAAGTCTACCGAGAGGGCCAGACACGAATATAAGAGATAGATACATAATAATTCCCTACTTAAATGACGGGGAGCAGGGAGAAGCCCGAAGGCGATCAGGATCAGGGCATAGAATAGTGTCTTCGGGGTCCAATCAACGCCATCCGATCTAGCGCACACGATAAGGATCCTCTCTAAGGGTTCAGAAGTAACGGATTGCGGGACAAGATAATAAGACTCCGGAAAGAAAGGTTCCCCCCTCAATTGGAAACCGCCAAGGAAGGTTAAGCGCATACAACCTAATGGAACCCACACAAGTGACAAAAAAAAAGTGTCTCTTCCAATCATGATTCGATTGGAGATTTGAGAATGGAAAATGACTTTTTTGGTGCCTTAGACGAAAAAAGATGCAACATTGAGCTCCATAATGGATATCAGTTCTAATTTGAAAGATTTGGAAGAAGCTATCAACGGTTATCAAAATCTGATTTGTCTCCATAAAAATGATAAAGACAACCACCAAATATATCGAATTTGGGTTCGTAATGAACGGATGAAACGGAAAGAGAAAACCACACTTTAGGTACTCAAGACAGACGGCATGGGTGCCAACCGGTGGACGTAGAATCCGATCAGAGGGACTCGACTGGTATAGAACACAATCGGAAGGAATGTGGTAATTTTCTATAATAGACATCCACTTCCGGGGTGCATGTTATAGGGCTGGTCAAAAGATTTTAAGGCTTTGACGGCAGAACTCTGAGGATCAATCGTATTCTTAAGATATGCAATTCGATCGAAGAAGTATGGATAAGGGTTCGTAATTGTAGACCGGAAAGATGAAAAACTCGAACTGGAACTCCTCGAACTGGAAGAGGATTCCGAGGAATGAGATGACGAGGCACCGGAGTATAAGGAATGAGCGGAGCCGGAAGACATGGTGTTAAATTCTCAAAGTTAAAATTATTGCCAATTTTTTCTAATTTTTCTAGATTTTTATTAAGTGTCTTGCGAATTTTCGTACAAAAAGTCGCGAGAGGTACTATGCAGCCTATGCAATCGCGAGTTTTCGTTCAAAGATGACAAGTCTGCATGTCCGTCACTATTCAGCTGATGTAGTCGCGAGTTTTCGTTCGAAATGTCGCTAGAGAGTGATGAGTTTCCACGAAATGGCGCTGTAACAAGGGGGAAGCAGAGGTATTTATAGGGACGGACCCACGAATCGAAAAATCTCGAGATTTTCGCCCGATCTCAGAATCTGATGTTCTTAGTGTCAAAACGATCCCGTTGACGGGGGGATTCCAACCCTAAACATGGTTTTCCCAGAAAAATTTCCGAACGATTATCGACTTTTGGGACGAGCTAATATGATGTGGTTTACAACTCAGATTCTAAATCTAAAAATCAGGGAACTATTGATATTGCCCGGGGTATTTTCGGTATTCTTGTGTATTTAGTTGTATTTTCGCATATTTGTGACGCGACATATTTTTATGCGGTATTATTGTAATTCGGACCTCTCGGGCCTACATATGAGCATTTAAATGACATCTCTATCAGTTTCGGACAAATTCAATCCCGTATGGGGCCAAAGGTATTTTCGTAATTTAGCACCCGGGAGCGTGCCGGTATGTTGTGACAATAGCGTGGGCTATATATTCAATGAATTATTATACGAGGTTTTCCGGTATTATCTCACCGACCTTTCCGGTTAATTCTCGATTCCGATGTTCCAAGACGGTATGACATTTATTCCAATTTAATTAAATATTATTTCAGTACTTTGGGCTGAATCAAGTGGAATTGGGTTCCTGGGTCTGAAACTTATTATTTGGGCTAAATTTCTCTATAAATATGAGCTACAATGCACTGAAAAAAGATTCAAACTCTTTTTGTACTTTCCAAGGCAAAGTTCTCGCTCGAACTTGTGACGGTACCCGTGAGATTTCGTTTTTACGCCTCAACCCGCGACTTTTTGTCCAAAAAATCGTTACACCTAGTCTGACTCGCGAGTTTTCGCGCAATTCACCTAGTTACGCAGTTTCGTATCTTATTTTGTCAAGGCTGATCGAGTCGCGACTTTTCACACCTCTTGTCTCGCGACTTTTCGCACCTCTTGTCTCGTAACTTTTTGCTTGGTCAGGAGATCCTCGAGTTTTTGTCGAAAACTCGCGACCAGCATCCCATTCGCGAGTTTTTGGCTGCTCCAGCATGACAAAGCAGATTCGATCGTTATTCGGGTCATTTTCACCTAGATTATCATTATCTCTTGATTGTACTTGTATTTCTCGATTGTTATACTGAAAACCAAGATAGAACTTCGCTCCCCCGAGGCGCAAGCTCATACATTGTAGACCCAACCTCGTATATAGTTCGTGTCCCCACAATAATTGAACTTAAAATTATATAAGAAACTGACTGATCCTAATCAAACACCCAAAATATTGTCAGACAAGATCAAATATGATTACAAATACTCAGTCTAATATACAACACATGAAAACAATCATCTAACATAACAACCAAAATGTTTGTTTAGTTTCCAAAAAATATAAAAAGAAATGTTTTCATATCGCTCCGAAATTTCGTAGCGGTCCAAACCGATATAATCAGTACCGCAGTTATATCGAATAGTATACCGGTTGGTATAAAATTTGATTTTTTGAAAAATGTTAAAAAATTGAAGAAATAATGTTTATTTCTATTTTTAGCGTCGGATATGAAAAAACCCGGAATTCAACCTTAAATCAGAATACCAGGCCATAGAAATAAATATGCCGGTACATTGATAAAAAGTTGTCACGAACGTATTAAATTTTTAATTAAAAAACAATACTTTAACCCAATATTTTCATACATGTTCAGAATTACGTATCGATACGGACTGGTATGAGCGGTACGATAGATATACCGGACGGTACCAAATTTTATTTTATTTTATTTTTAAAAAAATTAATATTTAATTAGTTTTTTAGGATCAGACCCGAAAAAACCCAGAAATCGACCTTAATACCCGGTACCGGAGATACAAAAAAAAATATCGATACCGAACGAAATTTGACGTACCGGACGGTATACCGTCCAGTATGAAAACATTGCTTTAACCTAGAAAAACCTACGAGGAAATCTAGATTTTAGAAACGAGTGAGTAAACCCAAACAAATAATTAAAACACTTTTCACAAACCATACAAAGATTGGATTACGAATGCGGGTGATGATAATTCAGAGAATTGGAATTGGAGATGAACAGCGGCGAACATAAACAAAATAATGAGAAACAACACGTAAAATCAGAAAAAACATAAAAGGAACGCGCAAAAAAATAGCAATCTTGTTTTCGAAAGAAATCCAATGAAAAATAATCATCAATTGTAGCACCATAAAAGCAGAATTATAAATGAAAATTTGTTTGAAAAAATCAGGCACCCTGTCAATGAACTGAAACAACAACAAAGACCAATTCGAATGCATTACGAATAAAAAAAAAATTAGAGAAATACTACACAAGAAAAAACCTTTGATCAACACTTAACGGTTAAAACCTGAAGACGGCGCAGCAGCCACAAGATGCGAATTCTGTTAACAACGATATGAGAAGGGGAAATTCATGTGAAACTTATAAAGACACCGAGGCCCAGTATTGAACCTAATCTTAATCTCAAAATACAAGGCCTAAGATTAGGCCCAAGTAATGCTAGGCCCATATTCTAGCCCGGTCACATGACGAAACCTAATTTCTGCTACAAGATAAGGGGAGGCTGCTAAAGATTTGAGTTATTGCAATTAAGATTTTCGTTCAAATTCAAACTAATTTTTAACCAATTTTATGATATAATTTATCAATACTACAATTTCGAAGATCTAATTGATAAAACGTTAATGTTTGAATACTAGTATGTAATTTTAAAGTATGAGATCAAATTTGTCATTAAAATTTTAATTGAGAGTAAATATATAGAATATTTATTTTTTGTATATGATGGAAAATAAATATTTTGAATGTAATATATTGAATATTATAATATATATCATATATATACGGTAGATATTATAATTAGAAAATCTAATCATATTGTAGTTAAGAAATCAAGAGCATGTCTATATATATATATAACATATATGTAAATTATTCATCAAAAAATCAAAACTTAGAAATGTGATATTTCATTTCCCAAATTTCTTATTTTCCGCAAATTCTTGAAACTTGAGAAGTGAATGTATTAATTCTCATGTTTTTATACAAGCCAAGACATGGACCATGAGGAATTTTCACAAGTATCTTTATTTCATTTTTCAACTTTCATATATATATTTTTTAAATTCACTTACAATAATACATTTATCTCATTTTTACTTATTTTTAAAATTAAACATTATTTGTTTATTTATAAAATCAAAATTATAGGATGTATTAATAATAAATAAATATAGACGGGTTATATTGTAATATTAATTATTTTCCTTCACCATCTTAATTGTCTACTTCATTAAATTAGACAATTGAGAAGATGATGAAATTCCGATTTGCATATATTTGTAAAATGTGAATAACTTCAAAAAGTATACAAATAAATACGAACGAAGTGTAAACTCATTAAAAATATTGACAAGTACCAATTATAAAAATAATTGAAATTCCTTCACCATTTTTAAAATCACTTCATTAAAAACAAGTACATTAATCACTAACATATTGACAAAATATTAAGAAGAAAAACAAACAAAAATCATAATTGATAATTCATATGTCTATGAAGACTCTAATTTCATATCAACCCGACTTCAAGAAAGAATGAAATTTATGTTAAAGGTAGACATATCAACACAAAATTGAGAACCATAAGTATTCATCGAAACCCTAAACATCCTCCTAATAACATTAATAAGAACAATAGTCGAAATATTTGCATGCTTGATTATGGCATGCAAAATTACTAAAAAATAATATCATCCATCTTCATAACTACTCCAAAAAACACATGTTAAGCTCATGAAGTGTATTAGCTTTTTTCCAACTAAAACCTACAACATAGGTGGAGATGAAGGAAAAATAATTTATATTATAATAAAATTCATCTATTTTTATTTATTGCTAAAGCACCCTTAAGTTATGATTTTATTAATAAATGAATAATTTTTAATTAAAAAAATAGATAAAAAAAATCAATGTATTATTGTAAGTGAATTTAAAAAAAATTGTACACAACATAGGTTTTCATTATTTATAATAAAAGACATATATATATATATATATATATATATAATATTATATATTTATATTTTAGATGTGTCGGAAACTTGGCACATATACTTTTATCGCGTCGGCATATTTGCGTCGACGCGTCAACAAATCCGCCACAACACACTCAAAAATCATAGCCATATTTTTACATACATGAAACCCCCAAAAATATTACCGATTTTATTCAGTGCTTTGTATTTGCTACAAATGGCGATAGCCTATCTCAAATTACAATTTTTTGGCAATTCGCTATTGACAATTGAGACTCGCAATATGCTATAGAGAATCGCAACAAACAATCGCTAATTGTAGTTCCTTAATTATTTCATCTAATATTTTTATTTTAAGTTAATTATTGCCTGAATAAGAAATGAAATGAACACATTATGGACAAAAAATATTTAGAATATTTATTTTTGTATATGTTGAATATTATATTAACTATCATGTATATACTATATATATTATGATTAGCAAAGTTAGTCACATTAATGTATTAATTATATATGCATGACATTGATTTACTAACAATATTATATTAAATATGACTTGATTTGCTAACCATCACGTGTTTATTTCGCTTCTTATTCAGGCAATAATGAACTTAAAATAAGAATATTATATGAAATAATTTAGGAACTGCAATTTGCAATTGGCTGTTGCGATTCTTTATAGCATATTGCGAGTCTTAATTGGCAATCGCAAATTGCCCAAAAATTTCAATTCAATATACATTATCGCGATTGGTAGGAAACACACAACTCTGAATAAAATTGATAATATTTTTGGGGGTTTGCCTACGACAACTTTGTTTTTCACTAACTTGATATTCTAATAGAGCCATTATTGGGCTTAGAGTTTAATTTAATAAAAAAACTAGACATCCTCACATTCTTTGATATCTAGAAATATTTTATTGACACTTAGACTATTTGACTCGTTATTATTGGTTATCAAGATGTCTTCTCATTAAGCAATCTTTGCTTGGAATCAAGGCATTTGGACTAGGTCTATCAACGAATCAATTCATGAATCTCTAAAGCTTGAATTTGAATTCATAACGAGTTAATCGAACTTGTTCCTTATACAATAATATTATAATATTTATATACGTTAGTTTAATTATATTGAACCAAACATAGAATCAAACCTTGTTTATTTCAAATGAACCTAAACCTTATGAAAAACACTTAGGGTATATTTTGTACAAATTATATAATATATGATTAGCATTTATTATTACAATGTAAAATCATAATATATAATTAAAATCTAAATAATGTTATATGTAAACATATATTGAATAAAATCTAAAAATATTTTGGATAAATATAGAATGTGAATTACAATTTAATAAATAATTATGGTCGTTAATAATAAATATGAAATTAGAATTATAAACAAAAATAATATTTGTAAATATAAAAAGTTCATAAGATAAAAAGAAAAAAAATAGAAGAAAAAACCATCAAGTGATTATATAAATACTAAATTATATAAAAAAAAGAATATTAGCGTAGCCTTCTTGCTTCTCTTTCGGACTCAAGAAGTGTGAGAATATCACCTTCACGAACAGGTCCTTTTACGTTTCTCATAATGAAACGATTTTGATCATCTAGAAATTTAACTCTAACTTGAGTCACTTGACCCCTTGCTCCTGTTCTTCCCAACACTTTAACTACGATGGCATGCTTGATTTGTGATTCCATTTCTGTAGAAACAAATTAACAATTACGATTCATTACAAACATGAAAAAGCAATAATCTAACATAACTATATACATAACCAAAGTGTTTGTTTAGTTCCAAAAAAATATACAACTCAATATCTAGATAAAAAAAATACTTTTAACCTAAAAAACATACGACTAAATCTAGATTTTAGAACTAAGTGAGCAAACCCTAACAAATAATTAAAACACTAGAGAAACTATTTAAAGATTGGATTACAAACGCGGTTGATGATGAAAATTTGAATAAAAAATACATAAGAATTGGAATTGGAGATGTAAAGCCGCGAGCATACACAAACAATGAGAAACAACACGTAAAATCAGAAATAAACATAAAAGGAAAGCGCAAAAAATAGCAATATTGTCTTCCAAAAAACTCTAAAGAAAAAGAATCAACACAAAAAAAACAGATTCAGAGAAATATCACACAAGAAAAAACCTTTGATTAACAGTTGAGAACTGAAGACAGCGCCAAAGCCACAATATGAGAATTTTGTTAACAGCAGTGATATGAGAACGGGAACTTATATAGTTATGTGAAACCTACAAAGACCTTCTAGGCCCACTATTGATCCTAAAAGGCCTAGGAATAGCCCATGTAAGGATATGCCCATATTTCGGCACAATCACATGTCAAAGCCCAGTTTCTGCTGCAAGATAACGGGAGTCCGCCAAAGTTTCACTTCCAATTAAGATTCTCCGTCAAATTCAAGTTTGGTGATTAATTTTTTACCATTTTTATGATATAATTTATTAAATATTACAAATTGTGGAGATCCAATTTGATAGAACCATAATGTTTGAATATTAATATGTAATTACAAAGTATGAAACCTAATTTGTCAATATTATGAAAGTTTTGATGAAAAGTAAATATTTAAAATATCTACTTTTAGTATATGATGGAAATTAAATATTTATAATATTTATTTTGTATGTTGTATATTATAGTATATATGGTAGATATTATGATTAGCATTGGATCATATTATATTATAGTAAGGAAACCATTGGCATATCTATAAATATTATTTACATTATTCATTTAGAAATCAAAACATAGAAATAATATATTATATTTATTAAATTTCTTATTTTCTGTAAATTGTTCATAGTATTCAAGTATGATTACACCGTCATGTCTAAAGAGACATTATTACGGTGGATTTAATTTCAACTTGCTTTCTATATGCATCGGAAAATACCGAGAAAATGTGAATGAGTAAGACGCACTTAGAAATCAATGACGGCGAATGGAGACGTGCCATGACGAATACCCTCTATACCAAAAACCAATACTTCGACCAAACATGATCGGCAATACAAGATTTTACCGATCGATAGAGACTCGAGTATCTAAGGAATGATGTACCAATCAACATTGACCGACTAGATAGATTTCTAAAGAAAACTTCATAGTCACTGAAATTGCAAATAGACCGATGTGAGTCATAAACACGGGAGCAAAAAAACATCGTTGCTAACAATGGATGTTGTTCGACATTGAGAAGACCAACTCACTGCCGATCAGAATACCAAACGGAGCAACAATACTCATAGTTGGAAAGGGACGAGCATACCTCACAAATGAAATTGAGATCCGATGAGTGTTGTACTTCCCGGATTTTTAATGCAAAATTTTATCAATTCACAAACTTACAATAAATACTCGTTGTGTCCTAACATTCTTTATGCATTTTTGTGTAATAATTGACCTTACTCCGAAAGGATGATTGAGACCAGAAATGAGTGTAATGGATTATACATTTTTTAAGTAGTGGGAAGAGAATATGAGATATCGTCGACCACTCGAATGTTGACTCCACTTTGTAGCACAAAGGTTTGGGACATGCTGTTGGAGAAGTTGTTACATGGGCCTTAGGGACGATTGTGTCAGTTACTTATTACACGACTTTCATTGTAATTCGTGCTTCAAGGTTAAGAAAACTAAACTTCCTTTTGATATCATTGAAATCAATATGACCGTTTGTTTTGACATTCTTCACTGTGATGTTTGGGGGCCTCATAAGGTTCTTTCGTTGATCGGAAAATTGGTTCTCAATGCAATGTTGAGTATAGCTTTTCGTTTCAAAGTTCCATAACTATTGTACTTGTGTTACAAATCTCTTTTCTCAATGTTTTTACTTAGATTTTATTAATTTACACTATGTATAACTTGAAATGTTATTTCTATAATTTTCATAAATATTTTAGCTATCTAATTCGGTTTTTTAATTGTTTGATGACTTCCTCGTTAAAATTATTTTATTTAATATTATCGTCAACTCAAAATTTAAGCGATTACATTGAACTAGGGGTGTCGAACTTTAGTGTTTTTTAAGATTTGGTTTCGGTTCAAAATATACAAGTTTTGATTCAAGATTCGGTTAGGGTTCGAAAACCATAAAATCTATGGTTCTCGAGGTTTGGGTTTAGTTCGAGTTCGAATTAATTAAGAATAAAATATATTTTAATATAAATTAACTATTATAATATATATTATATTATAGTATTATTTCGGTTCGGATTGTTAAAAATTTGAGGTTCGAGATTCAGTTCGTTGGGAATTCGAACTCGAACACCATTTTGTTGTACGATTATTTCTTTTCCTACATCATTTTGTTGTGGTGTTGTCAACTGCTTCTTGATCCCATGTTACTCGCAAAAATCAAGAAACTCCTATGAATTATATTCACCTCCACGATAACTACGAAAGAACTTTAATGGCAAACCAACTTCTTTATCAACCAAACACTTTGAATTGCTTGAAATTGAAGAAGTTTCCCTTTTATTCTGTATAAAGTATATCCATACTTTCCTATTAACTATTGTAATCATCAATGTGATTATCTGATATAAAATACCGTTTACCGCCATTTGAAATAGGACAAATGGGATCGCAAATACCATAGAACCATTCGAAGTAGTTTCAAGAGAGAGAGAGAAAACTTATCTTGAACAATCTGAAAATCGTCTTAAATATATTAGATATAAAAATCCACTAACATCATAACTGAAAATAAAAACCACTAAGTCATTAAGATCATCATCTAAACATGACGTTAGTAACTCTAACTAAATGCTAAAATCATGAAACATTTATTCAAACATGGATAAACAATTTACATACTCGGTTTCCTTGTACATATTAGTGTGATACACAAGCAACTCTAAAACGAAAAAAATTCAAGAAATACAAACTTATCTATGAATCTTATAATATAAATCTTATAATTAATAGATTTAAGAGTAAATGAGTCTTTTTCAAAGTCAAGAAGAGGCCATAGATGGTTTTAACAGCTGTGATGATATCGTGATTTTTTAACGATTATCATATCGCAATTAAATTTGTGTTTTGTATATCATATCATGATATTGACATCGCACCGCACCTCACAATCGTTTTAATTTGAGTTCCAAAGAAACTGTATCTCGTAGATGGTGTAAGATGAATCATAGATTGATAAGGAGAGTCATTCCAATATTTGGACTGAGATATAGAGTTCTCTCTTCTCTGATTGTTTGCTATCGAAGGGGAAAACTTTGTAATTTAACTATTCTATTTTTTATTTTGTATTAATTTTAATTTAACCCATGCGGTACATGACAATATAAATAATATGAGAAAAATATATGACAATAAAGTTATAACATTGTAAATTAATATATGAAAGTTTTGAAATTACATTTGATTTTTTAAAATTGTTTAAGAATGACTACAAGAACCAAAATGATTTTGAATGTTCGAAAATAAGAATATATACAATTATAAAGAATATAATCTTCATAATTTTAAAAGTTTAAATACTGATTTAAATGGTTATAACTATTTCTTATGTATTATAATTTTCTATATTTAATTTAAGGCATAATTTTACACAAAAGTTTAATGTAGAAACCTCGAATCGAAGCATTCCGTCGTCCCATTCATCGCGCTCAACGGGTTTGCTGACTTGCTCTCACCTGGATCTGGCGATTTCTTAGGTGCTACAACTTTTTCACTCTGATTACTGAAAGATCTTGATTTTGCTCGAGGTGCTGTTTCGAATTTTCGCGTACTTTTCGCGGATTATGATCTGTTTTTCATACAATGCGGGTTTAATGTTTCGTATTTTGTTATTTTCGGATCTGATCTCTTCACTGTTCTTCAGATCTGTATTTCTGTTGCATCTATGTTTTGAATGTTGCGCTATTGTACTGGGAACGTATTAAACAGTGAAACTTCTTATTTGTTATTTTTCAGGAGATTGCATTGAATTTCGCCCTTATCTGCTCTAGTTTTGCAAAAAAATCGTTGTGGAATCGTTGATAAGATGGTAAATTTGTATCGATATTGTCAGTTTTTGAATGCTCACTGGGAGTCATGTTTTAATACATCTGTATTGCAGGTTGTACTTGCGGCTTCTATCATTAGCAAATCGGGAAAAGGTAGATTTTTTCTTTGTGTAGCGGATTAGATCGGTTTTCATTTTAGTACTCTATATTGAGTTTTTGTGTTATCATAAGAAATATATTTTCTGTGATCTTTTGTGTTTTTTGACTTATATAAGAATCAGCTCTTATTGTTTGAGATTATATTTTTTTTTAATTTGCTCCTTCCATCTGTGTCTCTATTGAGTGTTTTCCTATTCAGCTGAAAGATTTACCTTTCATTTCATTGACATCTTTATCCGTATCTTATTACATCCAAAATTATGTCTCAGCTCTTGTCTCGAGGCAATTTGTTGATATGTCACGTATACGAATTGAGGGATACCTAGCTGCATTTCCCAAGTTGGTTGGAACAGGGAAGCAGCATACATATGTTGAGACTGAAAACATTCGATACATATATCAGCCAATTGAGTCTCTCTACTTGCTTCTTCTTACAAATAAACAGAGTAACATTCTTGAAGATCTGGACACCCTGCGGTTGCTTTCACGGCTTGTATCCTTGTATTTATATACTCCTTATTTTTGCATTGCCTTATATTACTTTTGAAATGCCTTGTGTTACTCTTGGAGGATGGTGATAAATAAGTGGTGCTTGTCATATATTATTCTGACAGTTCTTAATTCACGGTTTTTGCATGGAGTTTTTTTTCCTTAACTTCCCGTAGGTGGCTGAATACTCTTATTCTCTGGATGAGGAAGGAATTGGCAGGATGGCTTTTGAAATTCTTTTTGCTTTTGATGAAGTTATTTCACTCGGGCATAAAGAGAATGTCACGATTGCTCAAGTCAAGCAGTTCTGTGAGATGGAAAGTCATGATGAGAGACTACACAAGTTGGTATTGCAAAGCAAGATTAATGAGACCAATGATCTAATGAAAAAAAAGGCTAGTGAGATTGACAAAAGCAAGGTAAACTTTTAGAGTGGTACCACTGATTTCGTTTCCTTTCAATTTATTATGCTATTTTTTCTGTAGCTTGAGAAGAATCGGGGTGACAAAGGTGGATTTCTCTCCCTACACTCAATGGGTTCTGGAAGAATTGATACNAAAACCACGGACCACCTCCTGGTCAATCCACTATCACGAAAATAACACAAAGATTACAGTCACAAGAACTATCGAGTTCTTGTGCAACTTAAATCAAACACAAGAATGTTCTAAACCAAGAACTGCTCCCTCTCGTGCTCCTCTGCTATCTTCTGATAAACCCTAGATGATTAGGTTATCATTAAGGCGGCTAACCCTATTATATAATGGTTGCCTATGGGTTTTTAGGGTTAAACCCTAAGGCCCGATTCTTTGTAGACCATACTCAGTATACCTCCTCCAGTGACCGACCGTCACCGAAGCTTTACCGCTCTCAAGGCTGGAACCTCATACCGATCGTCACCGCTTCATCACTCTCCAATGCCGCTCGTCACATGCTCGTTGAGAACCTTCCCACCGCTCGTCACATAACTAGCCGATCGACACTGATCCTTGTCGATCGGGAGAATGACGATAAGCCAACAATCTCCTCCTTCCAGCCTTAGAGCTCCTTACTGATTACTGAATGATCTTTCCAATCTGTCCCAAACCAGCTTGTTTGAGACAGAACTGATGCTTCTTCGCACTCACCACCTTGGTGAGCATATCTGCCGGATTTTCCTCAGTGTGTATCTTTCTTAACTGCAAAGTTTTCTCTATCACTGCATCTCTGATCCAGTGGAATTTCACATCCACG
This sequence comes from Utricularia reniformis, assembly GCA_009725065.1. Taxonomy (NCBI): domain Eukaryota; kingdom Viridiplantae; phylum Streptophyta; class Magnoliopsida; order Lamiales; family Lentibulariaceae; genus Utricularia; species Utricularia reniformis. Next base: position 305,668 of record RWGZ01000011.1, read on the forward strand.
TGTTTCGTCCTGGAATGAAATGCTGGGTTTTTAGTGAGCTCTAATGCACTTTGACTATCACAATGTATGATTGGTTCCATGTTGAAGCCAATCTCTGAGAGCCATCTCTTCAACCAGACCATGTCCTTCCCTGCCTCCGTGATTGCCATATACTCTGCTTCTGTGGTTGATAAGGCCACACACTTCTGTAACCGAGCACCCCAAGAAATAGCTGCTCCTCCGATTACTGATACAAACCCTGAGGTCGACTTCCTCGACTCTATTTCTCCAGCAAAATCTGCATCACAGAAACATTCCAGTTTCACCTCCTCCCCAGCTCGATATCTTAGACCAATCTCCTTGGTCCCCTTCAAATATCTCAAAAGCCACTTGGCTGCTTCCCAATGATCCTTTCCTGGATTCGACAGATACCTGCTCAGCACTCCAACAGCAAAGGCAATGTCTGGTCTTGTGCACACCATCAGATACATAAGGCTGCCGACCAGCGATGCATATGGTACGGTCGACATTTCCTCCTGATCGGCTTTGTTGATCGGGCAAGAACTCTTGCTCAATCGAAACTGTGCACCCATCGGCACATTGACTTCCTTCGCCTCCTGCATGTTGAACTTCTTCAGTAACTGTTCAACATATCTCTGCTGATGAACAACAATCTCCCTTGTCGCTCTGTCTCTGACGATCGACATCCCAAGGACTCTATTTGCAGGCCCCAAGTCTTTCATCTCAAATGATTTTGATAGCTGAGTCTTTAAGTCTTTGATCAGTTTCATATCCTGACTGATCAAGAGAATGTCATCTACATAGATGAGTAGCAGAATAAATCTGCCATTTTCGAAGGTCTTCCGGTACATGCAGTGGTCTTCCTTAGACCGCTCAAACTTGCTCTCTTTCATGAAATTATCAAACTTCATGTACCACTATCTTGGTGCCTGTTTGAGACCATAAAGACTCCTCCTAAGTCTGCACACCTTACCCTCGTCTCCTTTCCTTACAAACCCCTCGGGTTGCTCCATGTACAGCTCTTCCTCAACATCTCCATGCAGGAAAGCTGTTTTCACATCTAACTGTTCGACCTCCAAGTCGAACTGTGCAGCGAGCGCCAGAGCCGCTCTGATCGACACAAGCTTAACAACCGGACTGAACACTTCATCAAAATCAATTCCTTTCTTCTGATTAAAACCCTTCACCACTAATCTTGCCTTATACCGAATGCTCCCATCAGGTTCCAATTTCTGCTTGAAAACCCACTTGTTCGACAACGGCCTCCTCCCGACCGGTGCCTTCACCAACTCATACGTCTGATTCTTTTCAAGCGAGGTGAGCTCCTCCTGCATCGCCTTCTTCCATCGGTCACTGTCTTTCATATTCAAAGCCTCCTTATATGTCTCAGGTTCTCCATGTTCCGAGACGAGCACATAGTCACTTACTGGGTATTTATTGGAAGGGTGTCTCACTCTCCCAGTCCTTCTCGGTTCACCCATCGGTACTTCATGCTGCTGGCTGAGTTCAGGAGCTTCAGCTGGAGCTTCAGCATCAGCCTCATCGTCACCTTCAATGTTGATCGGCGGTGCCGACCCTCCATCAGTAGTGTCGATCGGCACTGCCGATCGATCTTCCTCAGTGTCGGTCGACAATGTCGACCGGGGTTCTTCAGTGTTCACTGGATCCGTCCCCTTGGATCCGGAAGTCACATCGGTGATATTTTCATCCTCGAAAAATACCACATCCCTCGACCTAATGACTTTCTTTTCGGTTGGATTCCATAGCTTGTAGCCAAATTCATTTTCACCATATCCCAGAAACACTCCAGTCTGGGAATGTGAGTCCAATTTCTTCCTCTGTTCCTTCGGAACCAATATCTTGATCTTGCACCCGAACACTCTCAAGTGATTATACTTTGGTTTTCTCTGGAACCAAAGTTCATCAGGAGTCTTAAAATCAATAGATGCCGAAGGGGACCTGTTTCTCAGATAACAGGCGGTTGACAGTGTTTCTCCCCAAAATCTCTTCGGCAGCTTTGCAGTAGCGAGCATACATCTCGCCTTATCGAGCAGTGTTCGGTTTAGCCGTTCGGCTATTCCATTGTGTTGCGGTGTCCCAGGCTCTGTCCTCTCATGTCTGATCCCGTTCTCCTTACAATACAAATCAAATGCCGACGAGGTGTATTCACCTCCATTATCGCTCCTTAAACAAATCAACTTCTTCCCAGTCTCTCTTTCCACCATGTGCTGGAATTCTTTGAACCTGATGAACGCCTCATCCTTGGTTCGAATAGGATACACCCAGGCCTTTCTTGTGGCATCATCCACAAAGGATTCAAAATATTTCTTCCCACTGAATGTCTCCACATCCATCTCCCCACACACATGGTAAGAGGCAGCTGAGTCAAAAACCCACTCCTCCGATCCCCCTTGTGACAAGTTCATCTCCTCCAGAGATAGGACAATAAACTCGTCACCCTACGAGCCCAGCATGTTGGCCTCCTCATCCTCCTTCTTGCCCTTCTTCTTGTGCACTTCCTGGGACCTTTTAAAATGGACACAGTCTTTCTTTACGTGTCCGACGACCCCACACTGAAAACAGGCTCTTCCTTCAACACCTGAAGGATTCCCCTCATTCGGCTTGTCACCTCCCCGTGACTTGCTTCTCCACCTTTGTTTTGACGATCGACTGGACCCACGTCCCTGTCGATCGGTAGCAGCGGCCAGAGTACCCCGACCGTCCTTGCTTGTTTCTTTTCTCCTTTCTTCTTCATTCAGAAGACTCTCAACAACTCATGATAACGACAACACTGGTGTAGAATTACTCAAAGTCACCACCAAAGTTTTCCAAGTATCAGGCAGTGTCCCAAGAACCAGTAGCGCCTGCAACTCATCGTCAAGTTTCAAATTTGCCCGAGTCAACTTATTCACCAGGTCCTGAAACTTATTCAGATGTTCCGCCATCGGACTCCCATCGGCATATCTGAGATTTACTAGCTTCTTTATTGTGCCAACTTTGTTCTGCACATTCTTTCTCTCACAGATTGTCTGTAGTTTGTCCCACATGGCTTTCGGCTCTGTCAACTCTCCAATATGATGAAACAACGACAGGTCCACCCAAGACCTGATATACGCCAGCGCCTTCTTGTTCATCAATTTCCATTTCTGCGATTCTGTCCCCTCTGGTGTTGCCGGATCAATCGTCGCCCACAAATCCTTACAGGACAACAGGTCCTCCATCTTCACCTTCCAGATGGAATAATTTGCCGACGTGAGTTTAATCATCGGTACACTAGAATCCTCCATCTTCAGTCTCTGAAATCTGAACACTGAGCAAAAATCCTTCTGCTGCACCTGTAACCAGATAACCAAGAGCTCCGATACCACTTGTTAGTTTTTAATGGAATTTACGATTCGTTTTGCTGATTAAACTTAGCAAATATCAGATGCGGAATGGGAATAAGAACACAGAAAACTTTTACGTGGAACCCGAGTACCGGGAGAAAACCACGGACCACCTCCTGGTCAATCCACTATCACGAAAATAACACAAAGATTACAGTCACAAGAACTATCGAGTTCTTGTGCAACTTAAATCAAACACAAGAATGTTCTAAACCAAGAACTGCTCCCTCTCGTGCTCCTCTGCTATCTTCTGATAAACCCTAGATGATTAGGTTATCATTAAGGCGGCTAACCCTATTATATAATGGTTGCCTATGGGCTTTTAGGGTTAAACCCTAAGGCCCGATTCTTTGTAGACCATACTCAGTATACCTCCTCCAGTGACCGACCGTCACCGAAGCTTTACCGCTCTCAAGGCTGGAACCTCATACCGATCGTCACCGCTTCATCACTCTCCAATGCCGCTCGTCACATGCTCGTTGAGAACCTTCCCACCGCTCGTCACATAACTAGCCGATCGACACTGATCCTTGTCGATCGGGAGAATGACGATAAGCCAACAACAACAACTTCCAGGCGACTAGTGTAACTTTCAGTAGTGGATTACCAGTTAATTTGACAACATTAAATGAGCTTGTTCCAATCTTTTCATATAAATCCGAAATTACATGAACGGTAGTGAAGTTTGAAACTAGAGCTATCTCACATTCAAAGAAGATAACTTGCAAAAGCTATTAATAGCAGGTAACCGCAGCAAGGATGAAAGGGAAACTGAAATTTGTATATCAAAGTACAGTCAAGAAACTAACAAGGATACATAAAGGCACTACCTTGGTAGTTGTAGATGAGAGCATAAATGAAGCCTCACAACAATTCAGTGAAAATTAAATTGAAAGGAAACTTGAAGCATTGATACAAAAACTCACACCACAAGGATTTGGGTATGAGTTGAATCACTGCCAGCTTGAGGGCCAGTAGCCATGAATACCGTATCCCGTTTTCCAGTTATCGAGAAAGACTACCTTTTTAACTGCCCAGAACGATACGAAAATGGCGAGCATCATAAGCATTCTCTGCACATTTCCGTTCTTTACCGCAACCAAAGCGTGGGTAACGAAGGCTAGCACAAGTCCCACGATCGTGTACAAGAAACCAACGGCGAAACCCTCCGCTCCCAACTGCATTCCTGATCCCTGGTAGAAGAACACCATTTTGGCTGGGTTCTGTCGGTCGGCCATAACCATAGGCATTTTCCGTATTATGTTGAACATTGCCCCTGAGACGCTGAAGAAGTAGACAAAGATGGCCCCCGCCATCCATACGCTTCTATCGTGCAGAAATGTCTTCCCAGAAATCAATTTCTTGAAAAAGTAGGGAACCCACATCAGAATGAGCACACCGATGAACGTGATCATTTTCTTCGAGACAACGGGAGGGCGGTGAATCGGCCCGACAGAGAATTTTGTTCTGGAATTGAGAAAATCAGCCATGGAGTCGGCGAGTCTGGAGAAATCCGAGGCGTCCATTGGGATAGAATCGGATTTCAGATTTGAGGCTGAGGGGGGAATAAGACGAACGTGGGGGAGTGAATTGACGCCGAAAAGCTCAAAAGATGATTGCGATTGTTGGAACTCAATTTCAAAAAAGAAGAGCTGGGACTTCTGATTAGGGTTGTTAGACTGAAAAGAGGAAGCAACGAGGGCAAACTCAGATTTGAGCGTGGGAAGAGAAAGCTCAGGCTTTGAGTGGAGGTGTTGGGCATCAAAGAAGATAACGCAATGGAAAGGACGTGGCGTCGGGAGGGAAAGAACTCGGCGGAGGAGCGCATTGGAAAGGTTGATGACGCCAGTAGCGGATTGGGACTGGAGGGCAGAGAGTTCAGAAATAACTTCATCGGAAGAAATTGGAAATACCCCGGAAGGAATAAGTAAGCCCACGATCAAAAGCAGTACACCGGTGACATTCGAAATCGAACGGATCGCCATTCGCGGCGGCGCAGGTTCTCCAAAAACAGAGTGCTGCGGCTTGGAACCGAAGACTTTGCAGTTTGCACTCTCGATTTCGCAGGCTGCCCCGATAGAAAGACCCGACCCGGTTACTTTGCTTGAATTGACCCTCGTTATTTCTGTTGAGGTAGCATGGCGAATGAAATAATGGCACGTCAGTATAAATGGACACCCACTTTCAAACGCTTGTGTTATAGCCCAAACTATTGGGCAATAGTTTTTGAATCATTTATTAAATTGGTCATAACTATTTAATATTTATTTCAAGTAATATAAAATTTGTTTTTTATAAAAAATATAACGAATTTTAAATTGTAAGGCTAATCAAGAGGTATGAATGAGCAATCTTCAATTGGAGAAGGGGAATAAGGTTGAACAATCATCAGCAAAAGGTTTATTAATGGCCGCGGTGTCCTCTGCCGATGGCCTCGCTGCGGCGGACGCGCTGCGATCGGTGCTGCAGCGGGTTAAACAGGCAGCGGAGAGGAGTGGCCGTTCATCTGATCGGGTTCGTGTGGTGGCTGTTAGCAAGACGAAGCCGGTCTCCCTCATTCGGCAAGTGTACGATGCTGGGAGTCGATGTTTTGGTGAGAATTATGTGCAAGAGCTTGTTGATAAGGCTCCACAGGTCTGTAACTTGTAACCGATTGAAGGTCATTTTTTTTGTCATCACTTATTTAACATTTTGTAATTTGGGCGCAGTTTACAGAACAGGACATAGAATGGCATTTCATCGGTAATTTGCAGAGCAATAAAGTGAAGGCTTTGTTAAGTATGTTGATATTCTCAATCAGAATGTAGATAATAAATGTGTATTTTGTGATGTATTTATTCACTTTGTCATTTTTGAAACTTGCTTTTAAAAATTTAGTTTTTGGCAATGCTCCAATATCAAAAGTTCATAGTTAGCTTTCAGAAATATGGTCAAGATGATTTAATCGTGAGCCGATTTTATCGCTCGAAATTAGTACTCTTTGTATCACTATTGACTGCAGGAAATATGATCATACAAATTTTTGCAGGTGTGCCAAATCTGTCCGTGGTTGAGACTGTGGATGATGAGAAGGTAAGCATTTTTACTGTGGTGTCATTTAGTGTCATATACTTGACTATAATCACCAGCNATATTTGCATATATTCTTCCATATATGTAACCAAAAAGATATATCTCAATATCTTATTCCATATATTTCATGGGTCAATTAAGGAATAAAATTTCCCCTTCGATACTCTTGAATATCGATCCAACTCTAATTTGACCCGCTATCAAATATAGATTCATCACAATCGTCCGATCGATATCTTTGATCGTTCGAAGGGACATATCAAGCTGATCAATATCACCGTTTCATGTTAGGTTTCATCCGGTCGATAATACCCACCATAAAACACTTCGACTATCACCCGACCTCCATTCCTAACAATCTTCCACATAGAGTTGGGTGATAGTCCATTCTTCTTAGGTAGTCAAGCCAACACTTAAGCATCGACATGATGTCCTTTGAGAGTTGAACAACTCTTGCCTCCGACTTTCTAGATTAGTGTCCACCCTTGAAATTCTCCGTTCGCTAAATCACCCGGTGAACCCAGTTAAGCCATGCCCCAGCCCTAATTTACTAAAGTGACAAAACGTGTCAACTTCCCGAGAACAAAAGTCTAGCCTCCAAGGACAATACCTTGTCCTTTAGGGCACACTCTCACTGCTCGGAAGCTTTCCTTACCCTCTATTGCCTAACTACAGAAGCTAGCGGTTCCTCTGTATTCCGATATGCTGTCTAATCGACCATGCCCGGATTCGTTTCCGACTGATCCACCTTGCTATCACCAATCTCCTCATCTATTGATTTTCCAGAAGGCCTCTCCAACCAATCCACCTTAACCGGTGTTCAACTCCCACTCGACAATGCCGATTTCACCGCATTTTCACCTTTGTGTCGATTTCGAATTTGTCAATTTCGGTCTGTCATGATGACGATCCCCACATACACACTTCCAGACTTAAACCCCCTATCCACGATCGTAGATCCATTCGAAACTTGCAACATCCGCCTCCAAAAGTTGTTCGATACCCCTTTGCGTCAAGTTGGCCGATTGAAATAAAATTCTTCTCAAGACCGAGAATATACATTACGTCATCTAAAAACCAACTATGACTGTTAGAAATGATCGGTATGTCTCCCTGACCGGTAATTTTCATCGCTTTCCCATCCGCCAAGTAGACTTTTCCATGATTTCAGCCTACAAAATTAATGAATATACTTTTATCGGATGAAATGTTAAACAATGCTCTCGACTCAAATACCCATGACTCGATCGAACTCTCAATGCACACAACTAGGACATTGTCTGTCTTGGCAACCACGCCGATCCTTCCTTCTTTTCTCCTTACACTCTAACTTCAACTGCCCATCTTCCCACAATTCCAACACTCTGATTCGCCACGTGACTTATACTTCACCCGAGTCATTCCCTTTGACCGATCATCCCGATCGTCATTGCCATCACGTCCTTTCTTACCCTATCAGTTATTATACTGATACGACTATGTTGCCAAAGCAACAGGGTCATTTCAATCTTGATGATCTCCGCTCCTCCCTAATCAACCGATCACACACGTCGATAAACTTTAACTTACCAAGTTGGCTAGTCTCCAAGCTGTCCGGCACTGTTCCAAGTAAAAGGATTGCTAGTTGATCATCTTTGATTTCATGCTCCATCGATTCAAGTTGCCCGACAAGATTATTAAACTCGTTCAAGTGTTTGGAAACTGAACCACCTTCGCTCATCTTTAAGGTGTAAAGTTTCTTTGCAAGTTGTACTAAATTTGTTAATGTAGACTTTGCGTACATATCCTCAATCGCTTTCATCAACCCATACGTAGTAGTTTTATTGAAAACATTTAAGGCAACGTTTCTATTTAAAGTTTCCACCACGAACCAAAGAGTCTTTTCGTCGATTCTCTACCACTCGACATCCTTCATCTCTTAATTTTTAGAGAAAATGGCGACTTGGGTCCCCAAAGTTTGGATAATTTGGCAATTTTGGTCCCCAAAGTTTCGAGNGTGGCCGCAAGAGCTAAATGAGTGCCTCCAAAAGGGGAACTCGGAGTTCACAATGCATTCTCCCACCTTCAGAAAGTTGGCGGCCCTAGTTAGTACTTCTTCAAATGTAGCGCCCTAACCTAGAAAATTCTGAGTATGGCTCTGACACTAGAAGAGAGAGGGAGTTTGGATCTTAGCTTCTCTAGAATGTTCAAGGCTGATCTTGCGACGGAGAAGTTGGACTACTCTCAGAATCCATTCAAGGAGTTCCAATTCAACTTGGAGGAAGATTTACATACGTGTGTTTCTCATAGGAGATTGAGACGGAGGAGGGTCCACAGTTGAGTTCATATTCCAGACTGCTCCATTATTTTCGGAACCGGTGCGCCATTGATCCTATGATATATCTTTTGGTGGATACACTCAAGGAAACAACTACAATCTCCCCCATTGATCCTCTGATCTATCTTTTGGCGAAGGTGGTGACTATCCAGGAGGGTCATTACATTGAAATGGTGATTTCGATCCGACTAAGTCTGCCACAAGGGTTGCAATAGCTTTGGTGGAATAGCTGTCGAGGACCGATTCTCCTACAGCCATCATCAGGAAGCGCTCCGGTAAGAGCTCGGACTGGAAGAAGAAAAAGGAAAAGTAGGGAGAGTCCTCGGGCATTCGTAACCTTCTCCCTCCCCCTGTATTTTGATGATGTTGAATATTAGGTTTGGATATCTTTGATCTCTCCAACCATAAGTAAAATAAAAATTTGAATAACTCGCAATTTCTCAATAACTATCGAATTATTTCAATAATTAGAAAGGGATAACTCAAAATTTCGTATACTCTTCTCATGCAAATAATGTCTACCACTAGGCCAAATAATACTTCCGAAATATGATAATTCATTGATTATTTACAATCACGATCTAAACCACGTTTAAGAGAAACTTGGATACGTCTTAATAAAAGGGCTCTTGATATATGATAATACTAGGTATGTCCAATATAAGATAGCTTCATAATTAATCAGAAACTAAACAAAACTCTATGATTATAGATAACCAATTAGTCATTACCGTTGGAGATTCATCTGATCATTTCGATCATAACTGAGAATATACGATCATAGATAAGATAAATTCATGCCATAATGCAATTATTTAACCATTTTGATCGTACTTGAGAATACATGATCATGAATGAGTTTTCATAATCGAAGATAATAGAATACTCCATGCTATAAGACCATTACTTGGTCACTTTGATCGTAAATGAAAATACCCAATCATTAATAAAATTATCAGAAATCCATCGTAATTTCATGTAACCCAGTGTTGGACCTCAACAAGCGTCCAACACTACTTTACTTTAAAGACTGGTTTCGTTCTCCTCTAGAGATGAGAGAAAGATATATCGCTGTTGATGAAAGTAGCATTTTTTTCATGGTACAATCCTTAAACTGACGTAAATTTTTCACTCTCAGCCGCAAAGATATATATCATCACGTTAAATTATTTTACTCAGCTAAATTGTGACTCTATCGAGCCACAAAGAAGACAGATGTCTTTCGCCTGACCTCACCATGCGTCCTATATAACCTCACCGTCTTCTTCTCGACCTTTCTTGCACTCCTCCTAAAATGAGCCTAGGGCTAGGTTTAGAGTACAATATTTAGACTAGCATAAATTTTTCACTCCTACCTAAGTAGAAGTATATATTCGCGTTAAGTGATTTTACTCGCTTAACATGTGACCCATATAGGTGACGGAGAAGGCAGATATCTTTCACGGATCTCAACGAGCATTCGATATCACTTATAATTTTGTGTCTCAACAAGCACCCATTAATCTCGCGCCTCACCAAGCACTCCAATTCATCTCAATCTCTTGGGTCTCATCAAGCACCTATTAATCTCGGGTCTCACTAAGTACCCCGATTCATCTCAATCTCTTGATTCTCAACAAGAATCCATTAAAACCGTGCCTCACTAAGCGCACCAATTCATCTTAATCCCATAGGTCTCAACAAGCACCCATTAAAATCTTTCCCATGGGACTCACGTAGCACACATCATACTTTCTTTCTAGCTATAAGCAATCACCCGCAATTATCGCATCCTCACATAGACTCAAAAAGCGCCGTAATCATAGTCATATTTTCTTTCAAGGCTTACCTTTCTCATTCTCCTCCAAAGAATAACCATATGAACCTTTACTACTCGAGTAGAAGTAGTGCAAGGTTCAGGATATAATCATTAAACTGGCGTAAATATTTCACTACTACTTGGGTGAATCCAGTTCCCCATGCTAAGTAGTTTAACCCACTTAGCATGCGACCCTTACGGGCCATAGAGGAGATGAATGTCTTCTCGCCTCTCACATTCTCATAAATCATCCCTTATCGTCATTACTTGGACCTTTCTAGCACCCCAGCGAAAGGAGTTGGGGACTCTTAATGTCTTGGTGGAAGTTGCGTCAGGTCTAGGGTACAAACCCTAATAGGGCTTCCCGAACTGCACCCTCAGTCGACCCTTGAACCCTGACCAGGTCTTCTTTGAGCGCAGCCCGCTCTTCTTTCAAGGCATTCTTCTCATCTTGGGATTGCAAGAGAAGCTTGTTGCTTTCATCAGATATCTCTTGTATCTGACGCTCCAACTCCAAAACCCGGGCCGTGGCGGAGTTTGCTGCTGCTTGGGCCTCTCCCGCCTTTGAAGCTGCTAAGAACAGCTCAATGCCCGCTCCAAGCAGCTCGTTATTCAAACGGTCCCGGTCGGTCCTGAGCTCTTCTAGCTCTTTCTGTTTGATTTCAACTTGCCTTCGAGCTAAGGCAAGCTGGCCCTCCAACTCTTCAGTTGCCGAGGAGGCGCTTCGGCTGAGTTGGGCGGCGGAGGCCAGATCCAGGGCCCTTCTATGCGACTGCAACAAGCAAACGGGTCTGAGTGTGTACCCGATCATGAACTCAAGTTAGAAATAACTTACCACAGCTTAGGCTTCCAGATAGGCGGACACCAAGCTGGGGAGGGAGCCATCAATACCGGGCGGGTTTTTCTTTCCCAAAAGCCGGTATTCTTCCAGTGTGGCATCCTTCCATGATGGGGGGACTCTCTTTGGTCCCCGGGCCTTGAAGACGGAGCTCACCATCTCCTGGATCGCCCCGCGAATAGCCTCCGGGTTGGACGTAGACGAGGCCGGTCTGTCCCCGATGGTGACCCCTTTTGTGGGGATCGGGGCTGCGGGCCTGCTAACAGTTGACCGCAGCCTTTTATACTGCTTCGGGGCTTCCTCTTCGGGGCCCCGCTTGCTCGTAGACGCAGACGCAGATGGCCTCTGCGCCCTATCCCCTAAGCTGGACGAGGGGCGAACGTCCTCCACCCGAATCGACCCCTGCAGCAATAACCGCACAACGTTAAGATCCAGGGGGGAATTATTCCCGATCCTATACATGGCTGGAAGGCCTAATGAGCGTATCTTCTTAGAGATAACCTCGTCCACCTCATCCATGGATCGGGGCTCTGGCCTGTGGCTGCTGGAACTCCCAGACGACCTTGATGGCCCAACCGCAGCGCGAGTTTTGGGCTTTGAGGCTTGCAGGTGCGCCTCCTTTTTGGCTTTTGAAGCAGCAGCCACTGCAGCCAATCGGTTTCCAGACATGGTGTCAGTGGAATCTGCAAAAGGAAAATAATGAGGATCAGGAAGTATGAATTGGAAAGGGCCAAGCCGTACCCGAGTCTTCTGACTCAGAAGAGTCAGAGCTGGAGAAAACACCCTTCGGGGCAGAGACCCCTTTCCTTCCGGCTACCCCGATCTCTAACAGCTTCTTCTCCCGAAGGATGTCAATCCTTTTCAGACGCCGTTCGGGAGGAGGAAGCATTGCCAAAGTATTGGCAATATCGGGGTGGGATGGGTTGAACCGGCTTCGGTCCAACTTCCCGATGTCTGGGTGTGTTGTCAGGAAGGTAACTTTCAGCAAGTCCTCCCTCGGGATGTCTATCCAGACATAGCAAGATTCCCATTCATGTAGGGAATCTTCCTTGTCAACGATAACACAATCCTTCGTTCGGGTAGCTATATAATATAGCTTGCGACCTCCTAACAACCTTCGGCCCATACGGGATCCCACCAAGAACAGATTGAAAAAATGCCCGAGGGTTGGTTCCACCCTCTGTTTGTGGCAATAAAAAATAAAGGCGATAATGTAAACATAACTACCCGGGAAAAGAGCAAAAGTCGGGCAGTGGATCTCCCGAAGAACGGCTGCGACGAAAGGGTGCAGGGGAAATCGCAAGCCAGATCTAAGGGAGGCATAGCTAACGGGAATAGCGCTAGCCGGGACGTTCATCTCAGCGGGAAGGAAGCAGGGAACGTCTTCCTTCCCCCTCCAGATGGGGTAATGGGCTGGAATGGAAAATTTAGCCCTAAAGGCCTCAAGATCCATGGTCCTAATGTCAGGGTACCTAGACCTACGGGGTGCCATGGATGATTACCTTGAAGATGAAGTAAAAAATTTGGAGATGAGCAACGTTTGAACGAGAATCGCCGGAGATTTCAAAGGATGGGCAATCAGTTGCAGAGAGTGATAATGGCCGCACAAAGGAAAAATCCTAACTTTTATATCGCGTACTGCCCAATCACAGGATGACACGTCATCCCTGCAGGCGGCTGCAGTCTGACAGTCTGCCCCCCCCTTTGGAATACGAAAAGGCGTTAGTTGTTGCAGAGCCTGGAATTACGCCCCTGCCATTCTACTATTCTGGATTTCAAATTCAAAAATTCACTTGACGAAACTTCTAAGTATTGGATCGGACCACAAGGGCGCTTTACGATCGGTTCGGGTACGAGTTTCCGAGTTGTGATCGGGCACATATGCACAAACGATCTCGATTTTTGATCGAACCCTGGTCGCCACCATGGTAGCAACCGCGTCCTAGGGGCTAGTGATGAGATCATCGGAACCCGGTACCCTGATCAGAGCCAGTATCAGTCTTGGCCATGATAGCCCAAGTAGCGCAGGCTGAACCGGAAGGCCCAGATCCAGTCCACAACCAGTAAAGGGCCCATTTATATGTCTGGCCCGATCGGTCGCTTCCAGCGATCGGTCCCAAGGTATGGGGCCCAATTTCCCGTATGTGCCAGACCGATCGGTCCATTATTTACAGGCGCTCCTTCGGGCCATCCTTGCTCATCACATTCGATGGCAACCCACAACAAACTTGTCAGGAGTATGGTTCAGCCATGGGTGTAAGCCACTAGAGGCCAAAGAGTAGCCGGCTGGCAGCGCCTAAAGATCTAGTGTCGTGCAACTACTATGGAGGTGAGCCCTTTCTTATTAACTCAAGATCTGTTCGGAAGCTCTCACTGTCTGTTGAGACCCCTTCTTGAAGAAATCATAGTACATTTTGAGGCCGTCAAGGGATGACAGGTTGCGAAAAGTTGGAGATTTAACCACGAAATCCCAAGTGAATCTCATAAGAGATGCCTTCAACCGGCGAGGTCATTTCGCAAGTTTAGCTTTTATGTTCAATCACTCAGCTGTCATCCTCTAAGCAGTCTCTTCGGCTCTCAACCTTGCCTGTATCTCCATTGAATTCTTCTCTTTGGCTTCCTCCCCCTCGGCTTTGGCTTTTTCCATTTGTGCCTTCATTAGGGCGTTTTCATTGTCCCTTTCTTGGACTTTGCGGCGCTCGGCATCTATGTAATGCACATCTCTTAATATTCACCCATGTCATCAGATTGGAGACGTCCCATATCCAACTTATAATCATTGGTCTTGGCGTAAAACGCATTCTATATTCAGCTTTCAGTTTATTCATCTCAGCTTTATGTGTCTCCCTTTAATTTTCAATTATCTGATCCTCTACAACAAGAGCCCTGCTGTAATAGCCGAGAAAAAGGTACGACGAAACAAATAGTAGGGAATGTAGCGGTAAAGTCTAGACGAGAGATAATGAGAGATACGGGAACGAAAGAACGTAAAAAGGGAACGAAAAATAGAAAAGTGAAGAAAAGTAAAGAAAAAGATATAAGAGGGATCAAAAGCAAAGAAGTAGGGGTCAAAGTGTGAATTAGAAAAGTTAGGATGTCTATAAATAGGGGTGAAGAGGCCCAAAAACGAGTTAATCATCATTAAGACCCGAAAATTCGAATATTCCCGCAAAGAAGGAAATTATCGCGGATTTCCCATGCATGCATTTTATCGCGGATTTTTGGATGAACATATTGTCGCGGATTTTTCGTTGAAGAGTAAATTGTCGCGGAAATTGAACATGTGTAAATTATCGCGGAAATCGTGATCAGTGCAGTATTATCGCGGATTTGATGATGAAGAGAATTATCGCGGATTTCCTTGATGATGAGAATTGTCGCGGAATTTGGTTCCAAGAGTAAAATTATCGCGGATTTGGAGTTTCAGCATAGAATTATCGCGAATTTCGAGGAAATAAGTAAATTATCGCGGAAATACTAAGTTTAAGTGTTTTCGTCGCGTTGCGACGTCGGATCGTGGGTGGAAAGGAACACGTAAGGTCTACGGTAACCACATAGTTAACAATAGGATAATAACGTCGAAATTCGAGTAACCGAAACCTATTACGAAATGCAGGAAAGCGCGGAAAGACTATAGCAAGCGAAAGTAAACGGTAAGCGGAGTGAACGCAATATAGTAAGGGAAGGTTCAGACTTAGGGAACGGGATTGGGTTAATAAAGAAGGAAGTAAGGATACAAATGAACGAGATAAATGATAATAAGACTCGGGGTAAGGAAGGATGGACCGTCCGACCGAACCCGGCATCGTGCCTAGTACACGATTCGCCAAAGGAAGGGCATGCCTGATGAAGGTAACGGTAAGTTCCAAAGAGGAAAAGATACGTACGAAGAGGGCAGAACGGATCCGGGTGGAAAAAGGGGTAGCACCTAAGTACCCACCCGGGGAAGGGAAGCATATNATAGTTAACAATAGGATAATAACGTCGAAATTCGAGTAACCGAAACCTATTACGAAATGCAGGAAAGCGCGGAAAGACTATAGCAAGCGAAAGTAAACGGTAAGCGGAGTGAACGCAATATAGTAAGGGAAGGTTCAGACTTAGGGAACGGGATTGGGTTAATAAAGAAGGAAGTAAGGATACGAATGAACGAGATAAATGATAATAAGACTCGGGGTAAGGAAGGATGGACCGTCCGACCGAACCCGGCATCGTGCCTAGTACACGATTCGCCAAAGGAAGGGCATGCCTGATGAAGGGAACGGTAAGTTCCAAAAAGGAAAAGATACGTACGAAGAGGGCAGAACGGATCCGGGTGGAAAAAGGGGTAGCGCCTAAGTACCCACCCGGGGAAGGGAAGCATATGGCCCGTCGAGTCATCCAACAGCTAACGGTTGGCTTGGGCGGGTCATGCACCGAGCATGTAATCTCGACAACAGTAAAGTTAATGAATGATGAGAATGATAAGGGTAAAAGAAGAGGGAAATAAGGAAAACGGTTAAGTGGAATGATTCACGTGTGCGTGTACCTTTTAATTAAGAAACGAAAAGATAACGTGTAGCGTGTGTGAAGTTTCCTTTAATAAATTGTGACCGCTTTACAGATTTTGTAGGTGACGCAGACGAGGTATGAGAGGGGAATGGGAAGAAGGTCGTCGGTTGTCCGGTGATAGAGTCCGGTCCTTTGGAGAATACTCTAAATTATGTTGACGTATTTTCATGTTCCGAACTATGTTTAAAATTTGCATTCGAATATTTCCGTTTTAATTATAGTATTCTTACAAAACAACTAGGCCCATATTGAGGGCGTTACAAATGGAATCAGAGTGTAACATCGCTACTAAACCGGTAACGGTGCGATCCTACGTAGAAGAGTTTAGGAAAACTCGTAGGAGGACAACCGACCATAGGAAGGGATGGGCATAGAATGTAACGGATGACATGAATAGGAGTAAGATATAACGAAAGTTTAATGTAGGAATGGCGCCTAGAACGAGAGCGCATGGAAACCGAGAAGAGGATAGCAACGCATCACAACAGGCACCGGCGACAGAGACTCCGGTTGCGGATTCATCGACGCCTCTCACGTTTAGTCAGGAGAGCCTTAGGGACCTGTTTCAGACCTTGGCAAGTTCCCTAGTTAGCGCAATAAGACAGGGACATGCGGAGAGGGGAAACTCCGTGCAAATGGAACTAGGGGCAAGGTCCGAAAAGGGTAGGATGTACTACAACGAGGCATTAAAGAAGGCTGGGATGAACAGCACGGGGGATAAGATGGGAGATGCGGAAGCGTGGATTATCCGCCTTGAGGAGAAGTTCGAACTGATCGAAGCCCCAGAGAAGCTTAGGGCAGGATTGGCCACTATGCTTCGATGGTAGTACCGCCCGATGGTGGGGGAGTGTGTCGGCCGCATTACTGAAGGATGGGCCTATCTCTTGGGCAAAGCTTAAGAATGCGTTCTTGGACTACTACGTGCCGAAAGGACTTAAGAAAGATAAGAGGGCCGAATTTGACAGACTGACTCAAGGAAACCGCCCCGTTATGGAATACATGCAAGAATTCATTGAGCTAGGCAGGTACACCCCCGAGATCTTGGGGAGTGAACAGGAAAAGATGCACCGCTTCACGGAAGGACTGAATGAGAAAGTGAAACTGACTATGTATGGCCGCGACGATGAAGAATTTTCTAGTTTGGTGGCGGCGGCAATCCGAGTTGACGGAGGGCTACGGAGAATGGATAAGGAACGCACTAAGAACTCTACAAAGAACGAAGTTCAAGGACGGGGAGAATGGAAAGGAAAAACCACTGCAGAGGGTTTCGGATCGGCACCAGGACTACCGATCAGGCCTGCGTGCACCAAATGCGGAAAGAACCATTTTGGAGAACGTCGCGCAGGAACTAACAGTTGTTTCAAGTGTGGCCAGGAAGGACATTTTGCCAAGGACTGCCCAAAGAGATGGAGGATCGAAACGGGGTAACCGAAAACAGAGTGAGGGAAAGAATTACTTGAAATGCTCGAGTGTTTGCTGTAAACAAGGAACAGGCCTTGGAGGCTGAGGACGTCGTCGCAGGTACACTACTTATTAACGACTTTACAACTTTCGTATTATTTGACTGTGGGGCGACACACTCGTTTGTGTCGGAGAAGTTAGCAAAACGGTTTGGGATAACGGGAAGTAACGCTAAAATCAAAGTAAAAACACCGGGATCCGAAGCCATGGAGGCAAATAGAATCTACAAAGGGTGCACGGTAGAAGTGGACACAGTGCGAACAGAGGCAGATTTGATTGAGTTAGGGGATATGGAATTCGATGCCATACTAGGAATGGATTGGTTATCTAAGTACGATGCGCAAGTAAGATGTCGGGAACGTACGATCACGTTTTGTACACCCCGAGAGGGGATACAGGACATGGTCGGAGAATCAATTACGAGTGAGGAGGAGGAATATATGGATCGATCGAACTGGCTAGCATTTGTCACGACGGAGAAGGAAGGGACACCATTGGAGTCCGTTCCAGTAGTTTGTGAATACAGCGATGTATTTCCCGACGAGCTGCCGGGGCAACCGCTTAAGAGAGAAGTAGAAATGGGAATAGA
>RWGZ01000011.1:323850-339187 GCA_009725065.1 Utricularia reniformis
ATTCTCTTATGAGAACCTATATCGTTTATATATACTGATATATATATAGTCAGGTTATGCTACAAGGGCAAAGGAGGATATCGGGTTTATTGACTAGCCAGCAAATAAGCCAGTGGAAGTGGGAGTAGCTTTTGATGGCTCGCCATCGTCTATATCTTTCTTGTGTTGATCTTAAGCTTCCTAACCTAAGGACGTCGGAGAATCTCTTAGGCAGGAGTTTAGAACCCATAGGGAAGGAACTGCGTGCACCAAATGCGGAAGGAACCATTTTGGAGAATGTCGTGCAGGAACTAACAGTTGTTTCAATTGTGGCCAGGAAGGACATTTTGCCAAGGAGTGTCCAAAGAGAAGGAGGATCCAAACCGGGGTAACCGAAAACAGAGTGAGGGAAAGAATTACTGGAAATGCTCGAGTGTTTGCTGTGAACAAGGAACAGGCCTCGGAGGCTGACGACGTCGTCGCATGTACACTACTTATTAACGGCTTTACAGCTTTCGTATTATTTGACTGTGGGGCGACACACTCGTTTGTGTCGGAGAAGTTAGCAAAACGGTTTGGGATAACGGGAAGTAACGCTAAAATCAAAGTAAAAACACCGGGATCCGAAGCCATGGAGGCAAATAGAATCTACAAAGGGTGCACGGTAGAAGTGGACACAGTGCGAACAGAGGCAGATTTGATTGAGTTAGGGGATATGGGATTCGATGCCATACTAGGAATGGATTGGTTATCTAAGTACGATGCACAAGTGAGATGTCGGGAGCGTACGATCACGTTTAGTACGCCCCGGGAGGGGAGAAAGGACATGGTAGGAGAATCAATTACGAGTGAGAATGAGGAATATATGGATCGATCGAACTGGTTAGCATTTGTCACGACGGAGAAGGAAGAGATACCATTGGAGTCCGTTCCAGTAGTTTGTGAATACATCGATGTATTTCCCGACGAGCTGCCGGGGCAACCGCCTNTAAGAAGGAGGATCAAAACCGGGGTAACTGAAAACAGGGTAAGGGAAAGGATTACTGGAAATGCTCGAGTGTTTGCTGTGAACAAGGAGCAGGCTTCGGAGGCTGAGGACGTCGTCGCAGGTACACTACTTATTAACGGCTTTACAGCTTTCGTATTATTTGACTAAGAGGCGACACATTCGTTCGTGTCGGAGAAGTTAACAAAACGGTTTGGGATAACGGGGAGTAACGCTAAAATCAAAGTAAAAACACCGGGATCCGAAGCCATGGAGGCAAATAGAATCTACAAAGGGTGCACGGTAGAAGTGGACACAGTGCGAACAGAGGCAGATTTGATTGAGTTAGGGGATATGGGATTCGATGCCATACTAGGAATGGATTGGTTATCTAAGTACGATGCGCAAGTGAGATGTTGGGAACGTACGATCACGTTTAGTACGCTCCGAGAGGGGAGAAAAGACATGGTCGTAGAATCGATTACGGGTGAGGATGAGGAATATAAGGATCGATCGAATTGGCTAGCATTTGTCACGACGAAGAAGGAAGGGACACCATTGGAGTCCGTTCCAGTGATTTGTGAATACAATGATGTATTTCTCGATGAGCTACCGGGGCAACCACCTCAGAGAGAAGTAGAAATGGGAATAGAACTGCTCCCTGGAACACAACCGATTTCTAATTCTCCATACCGAATGGCACCCCGAGAAATGCAAGAACTGAAACAACAGATTGAGTCATTATTGGAAAAAAGGATTTCTAAGGCCAAGCAACTCCCCTTGGGGAGCACCAGTGTTATTTATTAGAAAGAAAAGCGGCGAGTTAAGATTGTGCTACGACTACCGAGAATTAAACAAGGTCACGATAAAGAATAAGTACCCGTTGCCTAGGATCGACGACTTGTTTGATCAGTTACAAGGTGCAAAGGTATTCTCAAAATTAGACCTGAGGTCAGGGTACCATCAAGTTCGAGTAAGAGAAGGAGACATACCGAAGACAGCCATTCGAACGAGGTACGGCCTTTACGAATGCACGGTGGTACCGTTTGGATTAACTAATGCCCCAGCAATTTTCATGGATTTGATGAATCGGGTGTTTCGTCAATACCTAGACAAGTTTGTGGTGGTGTTCATTGACGACATCCTAGTTTACTCTCGCAACCAGGAAGAACACGAGCAACATCTGAGAATGGTATTACAGACTCTCAGACAAGAGAAGTTATATGCCAAATACAGCAAGTGTGAATTCTGGATGGACAGCATAGCTTTCCTAGGCCACGTGATATCAGCAGGGGGGGTGACGGTAGACCCAACAAAGATAGAAACAGTTACGAATTGGCCAAGACCGACAAATGCTCGGGAAGTAAGGAGTTTCTTAGGATTAGCCGGGTACTACAGGAAATTCATCGAAGGGTTCACAAGGATTGCTAAACCGTTGACAAATTTGACCCGAAAGGAAACGAGGTATACGTGGGATGAGAAATGCGAAGANAAGAGGGAAATAAGAAAACGGTTAAGTGGAATGATTCACGCGTGCGTGTACGGTGTAACTAAGAAGTGAAAAGATAATGCGTAGTGTGTGTGAAGTTTCCTTTAATAGATTGTGACCGCTTTACAGATTTTGTAGGTGACGCAGACGAGATATGATAGGGATCGGGGAAGGAGGTCGTCGGTTGTCCGGTGATAGAGTCCGGTCCCTTTGGAGAATACTCTAAATTATGCTGTCGTACTTTTATTTTTCGAACTATGTTTTAAATTTGCATTCAAATGTTTTCGTTTTAATTATCATGTTTTAACAAAACAACTAGGCCCAAATTAGGGTCGTTACAACTAAGATATGTTACGAAATGAAGGGAAGCACAAAGGGGTTGTAACGAGCGAAAGCAACAGGTAAGCGGAGTGAACACAATATTGTAAGGGAAGGTTCCGACGTAGGGGAAACGGGAAGGGCTAGTAAGAAAGAAAGTAAAAGACACGAATGATTGAGGCAAATGTTAATAAGACTCGGGGTGAGGGAGGATAGACCGTCCGACCGAACCCGGCATTGTGCTTAGTACACGATTCGCCAAAGGAAGGGCATGCCTGATGAAGGGAACGATAAGTTCCAGAATGGAAAGATACGTACGAAAGGGCAGAACGGATCCCGGTGGAAAAAAGAGTAGCGCCTAAGTACCCACCCGGGGAAGGGAAGCATATGGCCCGTCGAGTCATCCAACAGCTAACGGTTGGTTTGGACGGGACATGCACCGAGCATGTTAATCTCAGCAACAGTAAAGTTAATGAATGATAGAAATGATAAGGGTAAAAGAAGAGGGAAATAAGAAAACGGTTAAGTGGAATCATTCACGCGTGCGTGTACGGTGTAACTAAGAAGTGAAAAGATAATGCGTAGTGTGTGTGAAGTTTCATTTAATAGATTGTGACCGCTTTACAGATTTTGTAGGTGACGCAGACGAGATATGATAGGGATCGGGGAAGGAGGTCGTCGGTTGTCCGGTGATAGAGTCCGGTCCCTTTGGAGAATACTCTAAATTATGCTGTCGTACTTTTATTTTTCGAACTATGTTTTAAATTTGCATTCAAATGTTTTCGTTTTAATTATCATGTTTTAACAAAACAACTAGGCCCAAATTAGGGTCGTTACAACTAAGATATGTTACGAAATGAAGGGAAGCACAAAGGGGTTCTAACGAGCGAAAGCAACAGGTAAGCGGAGTGAACACAATATAGTAAGGGAAGGTTCCGACGTAGGGGAAACGGGAAGGGCTAGTAAGAAAGAAAGTAAAAGACACGAATGATTGAGGCAAATGTTAATAAGACTCGGGGTGAGGGAGGATAGACCGTCTGACCGAACCCGGCATTGTGCTTAGTACACGATTCGCCAAAGGAAGGGCATGGCTGATGAATGGAACGATAAGTTCCAGAATGGAAAGATACGTACGAAAGGGCAGAACGGATCCGGGTGACAAAGGGGTAACGCCTAAGTACTCACCCGGGGAAGGGAAGCATACGGCCCGTCGAGTCAACCAACATCTAACGGTTGGCTTGGGCGGGACATGCACCGAGCATGTTACACTCGACAACAGTGAACTTTAAAGATCAGGGGAGGGGGGAAAGAATGATAAGGGTCAAGAAACAAGAAGAAGAAAATAAGTATACGATTAAAGAAAAGACTTACGTGTGTGTGTACGTTTTATTTAAGAAATGGAAGGACAAATATAGTATGTGGGAAGTTTCATTTAATAGATTGTGACCGCTTTACAGATTTTGTAGGTGACGTGGACGAGGTATGAGGAGGGCATGGGAAGGAGGTCGTCGATTGTCCGGTGATAAAGTCCGGTTTTTTGAGAACACTCTAAATTATGTCGCTAGACTTTAATGCTTTGAATTATGTTTTAATTTACCCTCGAACGTTTCGTTTTATTTAGTACGTTATTACCAAATCAGCTAGGCCGAAATAAGGGTCGTTACATTGTGGTAGGGAGAACGGGTCAGATTCACAACTTTTGTTCACATCGGTAAAATCGATGCACATTCTCAAACTTCCCATCTGCCTTAGAAACCATCACAGGGTTTGCAAATCATTCAGTATAGTGGATATCTCTGATGAATATAGATCGCAACAACTTATATACCTAAGCCCGGATAACCTCATTTTTTTATAGAGAATAACGTCTCCTCTTTTGCCTAATTGACTTAGCTCCGTGTTAGGTGTTGATCCGATGCTCACTTTCGGTCCGATCAATCCCCGGGACATCGTTCGTGATCCAAGCAAATATGTCCACATGGCTTTTCCACAAGAGGACATATGTCCAAAAGTTGGGGCCAGATGTGCCCCGATACGAGTAGTCTTGGTGAATCGTCTTTAACCAAGTTGATTAATTTGAACCCGATGGGTTCCATAGCCTGCCCTGTGTTCACTCTCTCTTTCAGCAAATCCACCCGGACCCTCTTGGTAAGTGCCAAAGTTCGGCACGAGTTCATGTACCACTATCTTGCTACTCTTTGATCCCCCTTTATAGAAAAAACTCCATGAGCGGAGGGGAAGTTGAGCATCATATAATAAGTAGAAAGGATCGCCTCGAACTTAATGAGACCGGTCTGTCCAATAATGGCGTTATAAGCCAAATCAACTTTCACGACGATAACTCCAAAGTTTTAATCCGATCCTTGCATTGTTCTCTTAGAGTGAATGAGAATAGAATCTTCCAGCACGGGATGACACTCCTCTGTTCAAATGCTCAGAGAGTGATATTAGCGATAGAGAGATCATGACCGGCAGTATTTCAGCTAATTTGTGCTTCATCAGATTGCACGAAGCCCCGGTATCCACTAAGATCCTATGGACCAGACGGTTAGCAATAATTTTCAGTGATGATAAGAAGGTCATCACATAGATCCGTTATTCCTTCCCGATCACCGCGGTGAAGGTAATGGCGTCCTCATAAGAGGAGGACCTTTCCATAGGTTCATACTTTACCAGCGCCACAGATTCAGAGCTCTTTGAGTTGTCTCCGTGCGCTGCTCTCTTTCGGTCTGTGAGCAATTCATTTATTCTTATATCTTCAGAGATAACAGAAATTTCTTTGGCCACTTCTCTTTTTCTCGGCACTGCCTCAATTTGGGGAGGTTGAGTGTCCATTTCAACAGGTGGAGGAACGGGATTCTCCTGTCGTCCACCTTCATTTTGTGAGGCTCTGCTGCCACGGCCCCACCATCTTAGCTTTCAACCCTAGCCACGGTTCTCTCGACCGTGCTGGCTTCTTTCATTCTCTGACCGTGGTGACCTTCAATCCTCCGCTCTGTCATTATAGTTTTGGAGCTGCCCCCGATTGACTCTGCCATGTGGCTAATGACGATTGTCATCTTGATGGCCTCTCTAGGGCGATTCAGCTCTCTTGCCCTTAGGATCGTCAGTTTTGGGCCTATCTTGCGTCATTGCCACTATCGTCTCCTGCAGTAGCGGACACTTCAATGTGGGGTGATCGTGACTATAATGTAGTTTACAATACACCCGATTGTCCTCCTTCTTTGGGGAGACATTTTTGTCAGTTATAACTGCTACTTCTCGTGGCTGCTTCTTAGGGTAATAAACCCTATGATCACCTACGAGTTCAGAATTTCCATCAGGCTTCCTGTAACTCGCTCCCAAAGCCTCATCCACCTTAATACACTTCAACGTGTGGTGATCCCTCGGATCAGTCCCCGAAGCAATGGATAAAACACTGTGCTATCCTTCGATCCATGCCATCGATTACTGGGCTTGGCCACAGTGGACCTTCGGGTCCAGCTAGCCTTGTTGGGTTAAATTTCTGTTAGAAGTTGGATATGGGGCCTTTAGGTCCGGCTTCCGTCACCTGGGCTGGCTTATAATGGTTTGGTCCTTATCCAGTTTGAGGTACCAGGTTCCGAAGTTCTCATCAGAAATAGTAAACTTAATATATGATAATTTTGAATCTCATAATGATATTAACTATCATTTCATATTGATGAGAGCTGCGGGGCCTGGTACCCCTAATTGATGGAAGCGCAAGTTGGTCCACGTGACAAGAGGCGAACCTACATGACCTAAGATCCGAAACTTAGAAATAATTCGGCCTACTTAAAATAACAAGGCTCGAAGGTCTAGACAACTTAGAAAGATAAAAGTCCCATTTAATCGGTAGGACAGAAGGTCATGCGAACAACGGCTTTGAGATTCTTTGGGGACCAATCCTCTAGATTGGTCCCAACGCTTACAGCAAGCCGCATGTACATTCACGTTTTCTGTCATGGAAAAATGACAGAATATGAAAAGGACTATANTTTGTGCTCCAACTGAAGTGTTTTTTCTTAAAACTCGTGTGTTTTTGCTCTTTGTTCTCTAACTAGCGTGTTTTTGCTTCGAAACTCACGTGTTTTTGTTCTTTGTGCTCCAACTCGCGTGTTTTTTTCTTTTGTGCACCAACTCACGTGTTTTTTCTTCCAAACTCGTGTGTTTTTGCTCTTTGTGCTCTAACTCGTGCGTTTTTTATTCGATACTCGCGTATTTTTTCTCTTTTTGCTCCAACTCTTTTGTTTTCGCTTTCAAACTATCGTGTTTTTTGCTATTTGTGCTCCAACTCACATGTTTTTTCTTCAAACACGTGGGTTTTAGCTCTTTGTTCTCTTACTCGCGTGTTTTTGCTTCGAAACTCGTGTGTTTGTGCTCTTGTATTTGTGCTTTCAAACTATCGTATTTTTTGCTCTTTGTGCTCCAACTCACGTGTTTTTTCATCCAAACTCGTGTGTTTTTGTTCTTCGTGCACTAACTCGCGTGTTTTTGCTTCGAAAATCCCGTGTTTTCGCTTTTAGTGCACCAACTCACGTGTTTTTACCTTCAAAATCACGTGTTTTTTGATATTTGTGTTCCAACTCACGTGTTTTTTCTTCAAAACTCCTTTGTTTTTGCTCATTGTGCTCTAACTCGCGTATTTTTTCTTATAAGCTCTCGTGCTTTTGACTTTGTGCTCCAACTCTTGTGCTTTTTCTTTCAAACTAGTGTGTTTACTGCTATTTTTGCTCGAACTCACGTGTTTCTTATTCTAAACTCGTGTTTCTTCCTCATTGTGTCTAACTCGTGTGTTTTTTCTTAGAAACTAACTTTTTTTTGCTCTTTGTGCTACAACTCTTGTGTTTTTGCTTCCAAACTACCATGTTTTTTGCAATTTTTGCTCCAACTCACATGTTTTTTCTTCCAAACTCGTATGTTTTTGCTCTTCGTGCACTAACTCGGATGTTGTTGCTTCGAAAGTCACGTGTTTTTACTCTTTGTGCTCCAACTCACGTGTTTTTGCTTTCAAAGTCGCGTGTTTTTTTATATTTGTGCTCCAACTCACGTGTTTTTTCTTCCAAACTCGTGTGTTTTTGCTTATTGTGCTCTAACTCACGTGTTTTGCGTCCAAACTCGCGTGATTTTTGCTATTTGTGCATCAACTCAGGTGTTTTTTCGTCCAAACTCGTGTGTTTTTGCTCTCTGCGCTCGAATTCCGTGTTTTTCCTTCGAAACTCTCGTGTTTTTGCTCTTTGTGCTCCTACTCTTGTGTTTTTCCATCCAACTAGAGTGTTTTTTGCTATTTTTGCTCCAACTCAGGTGATTTTTCTTTCAAAATCGTGTGTTTTTGCTCTTCGTTCACTAACTCGCGTGTTTTTACTTTCAAACATGCGTGTTTTTTTATATATGTGCTCCAACTCACGTGTTTTTTCTTCCAAACTCGTGTGTTTTTGCTTATTCTGCTCTAACTCGTGTGTTTTTGCATCCAAACTCGCATGTTTTTTTCTATTTGTGCACCAACTCATGTGTTTTATCATCCAAACTCATGTGTTTTTGCGCTTTTCGCTCGAACTCGCGTGTTTTTCCTTCAAAACTCGCGTGTTTTTGCTCATTGTGCTCAAACTATTGTGTTTTTGCTTCCAAAATCGCCTATTTTTTGCTATTTGTACTCCAACTCACCTGTTTTTTCTTCAAACTCTTGTGTTTTTGCTCTTTGTGCTTTAACTCGCATTTTTTTGCTTTGAAACTCGCGTGTTTTTGCTCTTTGTGCTCCAACTATTGTGTTTTTCCTTCCAAACTAGCGTGTTTTTTGCTATTTGTGCTACTACTCACTGTTGTTTTCTTTCAAACTCGTGTGTTTTTGCTCTTTGTGCACTAACTCGCGTGTTTTTGCTTCCAAACTCACGTGTGTTTGATATTTGTGCTCCAAATCACGTGTTTTTGCTTCCAAACTAGTGTGCTTGAATTATTGTGCGCTTACTCGAGTGTTTTTTGCTATTTGTGCACCAACTCACGTGTTTTTTCATCCAAACTCGTGTGTTTTTTATCTTTGTGCTTGATATCACCGTGAGAAATTTATTTTTCGATGACACATATATTTCTATATAATCATTCCCAAGTCGAGAAATGAAGCAGATCCAGATATTTTGATGATTGACATTGTTTATAGCTTATCGTGGTATTTGGATCGGGTTACGTATTTACTGGACTCTTGTGCCTAATTTATATATTAATGTGTCATTATTTATTCGACTCCATTATTGGTAGGTCTAGTCAGTTATAATTGGGCTGCTGGACAAATCACCAATATAAGCATGGTTAAAGTATTAAGGAGAGCTTGGATTGATGACCTAATGGATGGTTTTATCGATGACCTAGTGAGGAGGCCGTTATCCACTTATTTTCCAGCCGGAAAACCTACTGGCATGATCACCGAAAGATGACATTTTTCTTTTTGTTTACTAAATCTTATTCTCATGTTGTAAATCTACAAACTTGACGTTTATAGTGGATTCCAAGGCTACAACCGAGTTGGTTTTTTATCCTTTCTTTTACTGAAAGTTTTTTTACCTACCAAAATCGTGCCTTTTTTCTTCTTGCCCTCGTATTAACTTTAATTCGACCCCTACCGATAAAAGAGGGTCTAATTTTGTTAATGCTGATTTTTAGCAGCGATATCAATGGCGCCGTCCGTGGGGACGTTTTTAATCCCATTGAGTTTTTACCCGGAGTTTTGGATGGAAAACGCTATTATATTTTCGATTCAGCGCAGCTTTGGTATTTAGTATGTTTCTAAATATTGAACCGTTGGATCGGTCTGCGATTTTCGTATACTGCTACAAACATATTTTTCTCCATTCTGAATAGTAATGATCTATTTTTATTGTCGTCTGGATGTCGAAATTAATGTTGGATTAGAAGGGATTGTTTCTGATTTTTCAAGTATACGGAATTCGGTTTTTCGATTGGATTCTCATAGTTGTACCATCGGATCGTTCTGAAATTTTTAAGCATGGTGACATACATATATTTAGGTCTTCTGAATGGTGAAGATCAGTTTTAATGGTAATTTCGGATTTTGGTTTACTATCCAAATATATGGTTGGTATATTTCTAATCCTCTTGTAATGTGCAGTTCGGATAATCTATTCAGTTTGCAGAATTGGACCGTTGGATATTTCTGAAATTAATATATATTCGTCTAGATGTACTTCTAAATGTTTTAGACGGTGGAGATTGATTTTAAATGTTTTTTTGTTTTAAATTAACGACGAACTTTCAACGTTTCAATCTGTGTTTTCTGATATACTGAATTGTAGTATTCTATGTAATGTGCTTTATTTCACCATTGGATTATTATGAAATTTGTGTATATTATTCATGACACATTGTGCTATGTTCCCAACGGTGGAGATCAGTTTTGGTAATTATTTCGCTGTTTAAATTATCGACGGACAAACAATATTTCTTATTATTCAGAATCCGTTATTTTTGGAATTCTAATATGGATATGATTATTTCATCTTTGGATCGTTGTGACACTTATATATATTGATCAAGACGGATTATTCAATGTTATGAACGGTCTTCGTTGAGAAAAGTGCAAATCGATTGATCTTATTTATTTCGGATTTTAAATTATGTAATCCAAAGAAGATGGATTTCTATATTTTATGGATTGAGATGATGTGGATTTTATGATAATATGATAATCTCTTCGTGTTGGTATTCTTTATGGTATCTTGTGAATGATTTATTAGGTGACTCGTATGTATTATCATCCCAAGTTGGTAAATTGTGATGATATAGTATCAAGATTACAATTTTATTTTTGAACGGAATCAATCATATGATTGATTATAATAGTACTGCAATTATATTTTTATCAAGATCGGGTTATATTTTGAAAATCTTATCCTTTTGGTATTATCTCCGGTATCTTCATAATGATTGACAAAGGATTTTTATGTCTTATTATGATATTATTCTTCATCATGAGAAGAAAAGAATTTGGGATTCTAAATTACCAGTGATATATGATTTTTATAATTTTGACTACCGGTTATCGCCACGTTAAGAACGAGTTATTTAATCCATATATAATCTTATGGATAGCCGGAAACTAAAAGGAAAGATTACAATGCGATATATGAAGTAAAGTTGTTTGTCTCCTCCGAGATACGCAAGTGTCGGAATTGACGTTCTTATTTATGATAAGAATAGTCAGAAAATTGCCTTATGGATGACACGAGGGCGATGTATTACCGGGGACTCAATCAATACTTTCGGAAGAACCCCCGGTCGCCGAAATCATTACTCAGCCTTCTCGGAGCGGAAATTCATCCGAGAGGGCATCTATTAGCTATCTACTTCCTCAGTGTTTATCAAAATAATTTGAATTCAAAAGAACATGCAGAAGTTTGCATTTGTATGTATTCAGTTTGTTCATGATTAGAAAATATTTGAAAGAGCGCAATATATCATTATCAAAGACTATGATGCAGAATTTTTCAGTTTTCAGCTATGAGCATATTTATCTAGTTATAAATTAGAAGAAATTGATATCACGGAATATTCTTCTTCTCTATGGAATTCAATCAAGAAATTTTATTGAGTTCTTTATATGTTTCAGACATTTTATCTATGGCTTTGGTGGTTTAAGTTTCGATACTCAAAGTCCAGCGAAGGTTAAGGCAACTTGATGGATTATTTATCGATATAGATTTAATGTATTTAAGTCGAAAAGTGGAAAACATGCCTTTTGGAAACATATCGTTGTTGTAAAAAAGGAAGTTGTCGTGGAAAAGAAAGGAGTCGAGACCAAAGAATTAATTATAGTAATAAATGGAGACACTTCAAAAAGGGACATTGGAGAAACGATCAAAATGTCACACAAGTTAGCTATAACCGAATAACCATGGAAAACATGATGTTTCTCTAGAGTCAACATGAAATTCCGATGTTGACTATTGTTCTTAGATGATAGTCTTGTCTTCTCATTAGGTGAAGAGTATATTTATGTGTCAACACTCTTAATCAGTAATCAAGGCATCCTTAATGGTTATACGAACTATCCGGGTCTTTTACCCATCATTCAAGGAGATTCGAGTATGTCGTGAAGTAGTCGTTTCACCCTGGTTTCCATGTTGTTTGATAAATATTACATGTCTTCATCGATTAAAGATCCTTATTTCGATCGTGTGGGTCTGCTTTAATGAGGTACCATACAGTTAACATAATGGCGATTATAACGAAAACCAATAGAGTTTCGCAACCCTCGGAATTTTATTTGAAAATTTGCAGTTAAAGAGCACTATTAGACTAAGGAAATTGGATTAAACTCTATTTGATAGTCATATTATTGATAGCAATGAGCATATCGTGAATGATGTATCTAATTGTTGTTCTTAATCATCCGAAATGGTATTCGTTCGGAATAGTCTTAATCATCCGGAATGGTATTCGTCCGGAATAATATATATAAGGACTTCAAGCAATTGGTTATTAGTCGTAGCATCACCGTACCTATCATTGGTGATTAATTGATCATTCTAAATTCCTTTATAGAGTTATCTATCAAGGTTACTTGTTTGGAGTTATATATCTTGAAGGGGACATCGAATTTATATATTTTATTAATTGCCTAGAATGGTATTTGTAATAACCCGAATAATTCGTGATCGAGTAGATGAGAATTTAACCCGATAAGGATTAAAGTATGGATTTCGACGATTATACTCCGTTTAAGGTGGGTAAAATGTGACAACTCGCATTTGCAAGAAATTTATCAAGTTAATATAAAGTATAAGGGAAAATGAGTTAGTGAAAAATGGCTATAGATGTATTTATATATATATTGCTTTCACTTTACAATTAAATTAAAGACAATCATGATTTTTGTTATGAAACTTACAATATAGATATATTATTACATTGATGAGGTGGAAAAGATTTAATGGGGCTAGGGTTTTGAAGTATAGGCTATTAATTTAATATTAGAACCAATACGTGAAGAATGGGGGAGAGGGAATGGGTTTTCACGGATGGTGGCGGTGGAACAAGAAAATCAACCAAGTCTCTTCTTCAACTTCTTTTCATCCTCATTCTCCAAGGGCTACTCAAATCACGAAATGTTTATAGGAGATTCTCGGAATTCGGCTAAATCAATTAGACTAAACCTAAGCAGCATGGCGTCTTCAACCGAGGGAAGGTGGGTGACGAATTGTACTTCTGTGTAGAAAAGGCCATAAATCCTTGCCTTCAGATTCTTATCGCTTTGAGAACATTCTGGATTTTGGTTATTCTTTTGCAAATAGGATTTCGGTGGGGATAATATTCATATGTATTGTGTTGGGAATTATAGGAATGGTGCATTTCGCTGTTAATGGTGTGGGAAATTGGCCTGTTGGTGGAGGTTTAGAAATGAACGAAAATAACTTGGGAAAGGACATCTTCCGATGAATGGTAATTCATTAGACGGATGGAAGGATACCCAATCTCAACCTAAGAAACATGACAATCTCGAGAGGTATTCTAGGAAAATCAATGTAAATAGAATCTGTCGGTTCCAAGGTAGAAACTTTTGTGTACATGCCTAAATTTGTGCTACTGGAAATGTTGTGTGATCACCAGGTTAGACATGAAAATTGATTAAATAAAGTAGGCAAGATGGAGGACAATATGTTGGGTTGGCATCTTCCTAAACAAAAGAGGACATGATTAAGGAATAGACAGTCGGACGCTATGTAGAAAAAGGTACGCGAGATGATCAATCAAGTAATAGAAGGTTCATGCTATTTTATAAATTTTACGATGAAATGTTTAAATTAAAATGTTTTGAGATACGTTGTCCCTGCGGGTGCGAGCGCCCGCCGGGAGAGGGTGTCCTTATATTGTTTAACGAATTGTTATGAAAGAATAAGACTCGAGGTGAGGAAGGATGGACCGTCCGACCGAACCCGGCATCGTGCCTCGCACACGATTCGCCAAAGGAAGGACATGCCTAATGAAGTGAATGAAATGTTCAAGAATGAAATGGTACGTACGGAATGGGCAGAACGGATCCGAGCGAGAAAATGGGTAGCGCCCGAGTACTCTTTCGGGGATGGGACGCATATGGCTCGTCGAGTTGACCAACAGCTAACGGTCGGCTTGGGCGAGACATGTCACCGGGCATGTAAAACAGAGCCGGCAAGATAAGTAAAAGGCACATGATAAAATGATAAGTAATGTTTAAAGAAATGTTTAAAGTAAAGTTTCAAGTAAGTTTTACAAGATTTTAAATAATGTTTAAGGAAATGTTTCAAGTAAAGTATCAAGTAAAGTATCAAGTATGTTTTACGAGATTTTAAATAATGAATAAAGAAATGTTTCAAGTAATGTTTCAAGTAAAGTTCAAGTAAGTTTTACGAGATTTTAAAATAAGAATTCAAAAGATGAAAGATGTTTTCAAATGAATATGAAAGATGTTTTTAGGTGAGTATGAAAGATGTTTTTAAGTGAGATTTCGAACGAGCTTCAAGGATAAACGAGTTTTAACAATTTTCATAAAGATATTACGAAGAGCTTCAAAATGAGTTAAGTTTCAAGTATGATTTTTATAAAAATGTTTTACGATGAGTGTTTAAAGAAGTTTTAAAAGCAAGAAGAGTTTTCAAAGGAAAATGTGTTTTCAAAGTAAAGATAAGTTTTTAAAGAGTTTTTTAACCGAAGTTTCTATTATTCGATTATGACCGCTCTACAGTTTGTAGGAAATGAAGAGAATAAGGAAATCGTGGAATGAGTTAGTCGTCGGCTGATACCGAGAGTGAATATGAAGTCGGGAGAAAAGTGAGTTTGTTAATACGTTACCGAGAGGAAGATTTGAAATGAATGAGATAAAGTTGTCGAGGTTTATTTATGAGTTTTATTTTGATGTTGTAAGTTTTATTGATATTTTAATATGATAAGCGCCTTGTGTTCCAAAGAATAATGGAACACGGCATGTCGCGCACCGGAAACGTCTAGGCCCGATTTCGGGGCGTGACACACATTGTAAATATGGTCAAAACAAGTGTATTCAAACTAAATAAAGCCTAACATCACGAATATTGGTTGTTGTATGTACGAAAAAGTAAGTTCGAAAACGGAATGATCGTGCAAGTCATAAAAACGCGACTTCATTTCATAGCATTTAAACTATAGTTTAGTCACATACATGATGGTATAACCAAGTTATTCTTGGTTCTAACATCATGTATTCATGTTTTAACAACATCAATTCATGTTTAATTAAAATCAAAATCGTCACACCTAGAGCATGTGGAACTATGTGAAACATGAGCCAAATGATATTTATACTAAACACATTGAAAATTTGGTAAAGTCAAGTGTATTCAAACTAAATAAAGCCGAACATCACGAATACTTGTTGTTGTATGTACGAAAAAGTAAGTTCGAAAACGGAATGATCGTGCAAGGTCATAAAAACTCGACTTCATTTCATAACATTTAAACTATAGTTTAATCACATACATCATGGTATAACCATGTTATTCTTGGTTCTAACAACATGTATTCATGTTTTAACAACATCAATTCAA
>RWGZ01000011.1:341898-466258 GCA_009725065.1 Utricularia reniformis
ATTTCATAGCATTTAAACTATAGTTTAATCACATAAATCTTGGTATAACCAAGTTATTCTTGGTTCTAAGAACATGTATTCATGTTTTAACAACATCAATTCAAGTTTAATTGAAATCAAAATCATCACACATAGAGTATGTGGAACTATGTGAAACTGCACACATAGCGTTATATATTGATCTAGTCTAAAAATATTTTGGGTATTTATTTTTAGATCAGTCAATTTATAATTTACTCGAAATTAGATTGTTGTGAGGACACGAGCGATATACAAGGTTGGGCCCACAATGTGTGAGCTTACGTACTCGGGAGAGCAAAGCTCTACCTTGGTTTCCACTATAATAATCAAGCGGTACAAGTACAATGGTGTGATATCAATAATCAAGATGGAAGCGGCTCGGAAAACGATCGAGACTGCTAAAAACACTCCGTTACGGCGAAACTGCCAAAAGCTCTATTACGGTGAAACTGCCAAAGCGCTGTTACCGTGAAACTGCCAAAGCTCTGTAACCGTGAAACTGCCAAAAGCTCCGTTACAGTGAAACTGCCCAAAACTCGCGAATAGTGATCTGAAGGGGCCAGTCGCGAGTTTTGGTACGAATTCTCACGAATAGTGATCTGCAGGGGCAAATCGCGAGTTTTGGTACGACTTCTCGCGAATAGTGACACAAAATGACGTAGTCGCGAGATTTGGAGCGAAATCTCGCGAATCGTAGCTCAAAGACGGTGGTCGCGAGATTTGGTTCGAAATCCCGCGGATTGAGGCTGAAAAACGAAGTCTCGCGAGCTCGGGCGAAAGTCTTGCCTTGGGAGATGCAAAAAAGAGTCAGCCCCTTTTTCTGTGCCCTGTGGCTCATATTTATAGAGGAATCCAGCCCAACTACCTTGGCCCAATTCCACTTGACTCAGCCCAACTAACATATAATATTAAAATACGCTTGAATAAATGCCATACCGTAATAGAACTCCAGAAATGCACTTCGATCGACAATTAGCCAAAAATAACAACGAGATAATACCGGAAGAACCCGTAAAATAATTCCTCGCTTCCAGTTACCGAATGCTCAGCCAAAAACGCCGCCACAACTTGCCGGCACGTTCCTCGGATGCCAAATTATGAAAATACCCTTGGCCCTGTCTGGGTCCGAATATGTCCAAAACTGCTAGAAACGTTGATCGAAAGCTCGTAAGAAAGCCCGGAATGTCCAAATTACAAAAATACCCTCGAAACAATGAAGTGACGTAGATTCACGAGAACATCGAGAATACCACCTAACCACGTCAGACGAGCTCCCGGGATGTCATAATACCGAAAATACTCCCGGGTAATATCAATAGTCCCCTGGTTTTCAGATTCAGATTCTGAGTCGTAAACCATATCACATTAGCTCGTCCCGAAAGTTGATCATCCTTCGGGACCCGACTTGAAGAAATATTTAGTACAGTTGCATTCCCCTCGTCAATACGATCGTTTTGACACTAAGAAAGTCAGATTCTGAGGTCGAGCTAAAATCTCGGGATTTTCGGGCTCGGGGTATCCCCCTTTAAATACAGGGTCTCCCCCCTGGTACAATACACAACAATGCATTCTCGTTACATTTCGAACGAAATCTCGCGACTACTTCCATCGCACAGTAAACTTCGCGACTTTTGGAACGAAATCCCGCGACTGCATAGACTGCACAGTTACTCTCGCGACATTTGGTACGCAATCTCGCGACAGAACAGTGAAGACAGACATAAACTTGAAAACGAAAACTCGCGACGTAGCAGTGAAAACAGACTTTAACTTGATAACGAATTCTCGCGACGGAACAGTGAAAACAGACTAACTTGAGACGAAATCTCGCGACCGCATACATTGCATAGTGACTCTCGCTACTTTTGGTACGAAAACTCGCGAGACACTTGTAAAAATCTGAAAAATTTTCTAAAAATTCCAAAAACCTTAATTTTGAGAACTTCATACCATGTCCTCCGACTCCGCTCATTTCTCGAACTCTGATGCCTCGTCTTCTCATTCCTCGGACTCCTCATCCAACTCGGGGAGTTCCAATTCAAGTCTTTCAGCTTTCCGTTCTCCAATTACGAACCCTTATCCACACTTTTACGATCGAATCACACATCTCGAGAATACGATCGGTCCTCAGAGTTCTGCCGTCAATGCCCTCAAATCTTTTGACCGGCCCTTCACCATGCATCCCCGGAAATGGAAATCTCTGGTGGAAAATTACTATCTCCCTTCCGATTGTGTTCTCTACTAGCCGGGTCCCTCTGATCGAATCCTACATCCACCGGTTCGTACCCACACCGTCTGTCTTGAGTATCTAGAGTGTGGTCTCCGCTTTCCGCTTCACCCGTTCATTTCAACTCTCCTAACTCACCTAAATATCCACCTCTTTCAGTTGAATCCAAACTCAATATCCTTGGTGGTTGTCTTTATCATTTTTATGGAGACCAATGGGATTTTGATCCGTCGACACCTTCTTCCAAATATTTCAAATCAGTTCCACTGTCCATTACGGGGCTCAGGGTTGTATCTTTTTCCGTCTAAGGCATAAGAAGAGCCCTTATCCATTCTCAAACCCCCAATCCAACCACAACTGGAAGAGGCACTTCTTTTTTGTCACTTGCCTAGGCTCCACTAGGTTGTCTGCACTAAGCCTTCCTTGGCGGTTCCCAACTGAGGGGGAACCTTTCCTTCCGAATTCTTATTATCCTATCCCGCGGTCCGCTACTCCAAAAGCTTTGGAGAAGATATTTATCGCGTGGGCCAGATCGGATGACACCGATTGGACTCTGAGCACGCTTTTCTATGCTCCGATCTTGGTTGCCTCCAACGTCCTTCCGGCCCCTACCCATTTCAGTAGGGAACTTTTAGGTATCTGGGCCACGCCTTAATACTTAATCATCTCAACAACTCTTCCTCGATCAGAAAACCTTTCCAAAACCAGCGCATATATATATGTATACCTGTAGTCTTTCAACAGTATTTCTCACGTTACTTGCTTATTTTGCAGATAAAATAATGGCTCCCCCTGAAGGTCATTCGAGATTAGGCGACAAACTGAGATCACTCCGTAATCTTGTTACGGAAAAGGACGAGCTGATCTTCGAGATGGCGCTCGGATCTCGGAACCGCACTGCCGCGGACGAGTTGGTGCAAAGCTTGCGAGAAACGGTGCCGCAGGCAGAAGAGGCCTGCCCGGTTACTCCAACGCCACCTGCTCCGATAATTGAGAATCCCGAGCCGGCTACAGAGCCCCCCGAGAGTCCTGAAGACTTGATTCCTGTGTCTCGGCGGTTATAGCTTACTGCTAGAGAGTTTTCCCCCGACGAAGGGATGTACGACTTCGCCGAGACACTAGTGGATGTTGTCGGAGATGACGAGGAGGGCGAAATAAGTGGGGGTCAACCGATAGACCCGCTGGTGGAGGAGATGGTCCGGGAGACCCGTCCGATGGGGAGAATAAATCAAGAAGCTCCTTCGGATAGAGGGAATAGACCGGTGGAGGGCCCCACCGTTTTGGAGATTGCGGAACCCGTAAGGAAGAGTGGGTTAACCGCCGAGTTCCTCGACGCGTTCCGAATTAGAGATATCCCGAAACACGTAGTGAAGGAATGGCTCGAGATGGGGCGTCAGGCTGGCCTGGTACTAATAAAAGATGGAGTCACCTTTCGGATTCCGAGGGGTGATAGTGTTTCCAATAGACCGGCCTTGACGTATTTTGAAAGAAATCTGTCACTACCGCCGCGTCGGCGAGATGACCACACGGTATTCACCGACTTCGGTCGGTTGATGAGCCAGTTTGCGACCGCGCGTCGCATGATGGGAGAGGTTTATAATCAGATCGGCCATTGTTACTTACTCTTTGTCTCATCCGTATCTTATATGTTTTTCGTTGTTTTTGCTTTTCTTTCAGATGGAGCAGACGGTTGTGGAGATGAGCACCGCAGCCGCAATAGGGGAGTACTGTATGCTCAGGCATTCAGAGCTTGACAGTCTGGATCTAATAGGAGAGCAGACGAAGAAAGTTGCTGAAAAGTTGATACAGAATCAGCGGGACAAGCATGCCCAAGAGATGGCGGCGCTCCGGGTAGAACATAACAACGCGATCGATGCCCTAATTCGGGTTCATCGTAGTGAATTAACGGAGTGTGCGGCGTTTCACATTGGGAAAAGGCATGCTCTTGAGCAATCCATCGACACCCTCAAAACGATCGAAAAATAAGCTCAAGACAAGCTTAAGGAGGTTAGGGCTGAGACCGAAGACAAATTGAAAAAGGCCAAAGAGGCCAATGCTGCTGATAAGAAGGCTCTCGGGAAGGCCTTGGAGGAGAACAAAGAATTAAAATCAAAGAATGAGTCTCTCCAATCCACCGTGGACAGTCTTCGGGCTCGAGCCGCTAGGTTGCCATCTCAGGTCAACGATTGCTTCCGGAAACTAATTTGGGAGTATACAGTGCACTCCCCGACTTTCCGAAACCTGGCGGCCCTAGCTAATGCGACTTCGTCTGCTCTATATTTCTTTAGAGGGAGTGTCCAGACACAAAGAATCCTGGGCATATCCCTAACTCCTGAAGAGAGGGGAAGACTTGATCCCAGTCTATCCGGTAAGTTCGAGCCTGTGGATGCGGAGGATAAATTAGACTGCTCGGGGGATCCGTTCGAAGCGCTCCAATTCAACTTGGAGGAGGACTTGCACCAGCAGCTATATTCGGAGGAGATCAAAATACTCGAGGAGGGTCCACCGGCGGACGCATTTCGAAGGATGGCCGCATTATTCCCGGAACCGGTGGGTCCCCTCGTGGGAGATCTTCTTAAAGACGAGGAGATGATGGGTCAGCGTGACCCTCCATTATACGTTCCTGCTAGTGTGACAGGAGCTCGGGAGCGCCATGAGGTCGAGATGGCGAGCTTTATTCCGAGAAGTTGACCGTTGCGGGAAATAAAGAAAAAAAGACTGATCCACCCTCCTCGACTATTAAGCTGGTAAGAAAGCGCCCTAGCGAACCCGGTGAAGGCTCGGGCTCCAAGAAGAAAAAGAAATAAACTTCCACATATGTTTTCTTCATTTATGTGCTCTCTGCATTTTGTATCCCCCTTGTATATATGAAATTGGACTTTGTTTCCCTTTTAATTTCTCCACTGTACTTTCAATAAAGAGCCGCACTCTAAATAACACAACTTCTCCTCCTCTTAACTTTCCTTTCTCGCCACATTCTTCAAGAAATATATGACTCCGAACAATTCAACTCAAGATATAAAATTCCGAGATAATAAGAATATGTATGAATCTCCGGTATGGATGCTCAATAATAACGCGTATAATAATAATAAGAATGCGTAAAAGTCCCCAGTGTAGCGGGGCTTGTATAAGTCTGCGATAACTCTAAGGCGAACGCCTCTTTGAAATGAGTAGATACTTAAAATAAGTCCACCGTTCTACATTCACCAATATATCTTTGCCAACGGTATACACTTACAAAAAGATCGATGAGTCACGTCTATACATAATACTTGCGCAAATTAGAAATATGCCAAGTCCGTGGCAGCTCCTCCCCGCTCATATTTGCGATTTTGTACGTACCTTCCTTCAATACGGCCGTTACTCTGTACGGTCCTTCCCACTTTCGATCCAACTTGCCAACATGCTTTGAGACTTCCACTTTCTTAAGAATCAAGTCTCCAACTTTTAACAACATAGGTCGAACGCCTTTGTAGTGCTTGTTAGCCATCCGCCTTTTACATACCTCCATTCGTATTGCGGTTCTATCACGGATATCATCAATACAGTGAAGGTCCAACTTTCTCATATCCTCGTTCATCACCTCGTCATAAGCGATAACTCTTTCTGATAAGATAGTCACTTCAACCGGAGACACGGCCTCAGAGCCATATACTAAAGAGAAAGGGCTGAATCCGGTAATGGACCTTGGTGATGTCCGATATGCCCACATCACATTATGCAATTCATCCACCCAAGAGCCTTTGGATTCATCTATCCGTGTTTTCAGCTGTTGTAAGATAATACGATTGATAACCTCTGTAAGCCCGTTTGTTTCTGGGTGTGCCACGGAGGTAAACCGCTGTTCAATTCCATAACTCTCACACCATTCATTAACCCTCTTTCCGGCAAATTGCGTTCCGTTATCTGATACCAAAATCCTAGGAATTCCGAATCGACACACGATATACCTCCAAAGGAAACTGATAACTTCCTGTTCCCGAACGCGTGATACAGCTTCAACCTCTATCCACTTGGAGAAATGCTCCACAGCCACGATGCAGAACTTCTTTTGGCTAGGTGCCTTCGGAAATGGTCCTAAAATATCGATGCCCCACATATCGAAAGGGCATGTTGTCGGTAAAGGCTTCATATTAGCTCTCGGTACATGATGCACGTTTGAGTGGAACTGACAAGCGGAACAAGCCCGAACAAAATTCACACAATCTTTCACAAGCGTTGGCCAAAAATAACCGGCCCTCTTAACCTTGTTCGCCAAGGATCGACCTGCTGAATGATCACCACAGTCCCCAGCGTGAACTTCCTCTATAACGGCCTTTGCCTGTACTGGGGACAAACATCGGAGATATGGGCCTCCGAAATTCTTCTTATACAGCTTTTCATCCACATAGACAAAATTGGTAGCTCTATGCATAGTTCTTCGGGCCTCGCCTTCGTCGGTAGGCAATTCTCTCTTGATTAGATAACTCACAATAGCATCCTTCCATGATGGCTCGTCGGTTACGGCATCCACTAAAAACCATGTCTCATTCGAAAGTTCCAAATTAGCCACCTTGGCCGTCTGTTTCTCCAATGGACTGACAGAGGGCTGGTAATGGATCATTGTTGTTATCTTCGACTCATCCGAGAGTTCTAAAATCGTCGCCGCCTTTGCAAGACCGTCTGCACGCGTGTTTTCCTCCATCGGGATATATGTAAGCGTAAACATCTTAAGATTCTTAGCCACCTCTTTGAGCTTTTTCAAATACATGCACAAATGGTTCCCCTTGGTGGAGTAAGTATCTGCAAATTGGTTCACCACTAACTGCGAATCAGAATGAGCATGCAAACGAACGATTCCAATTTCCACTGCCAAGTTGATACCAAATATCAAGGCTTCATACTCGGCGACATTGTTAGTTGCAGAGAAGCGCAACTTTACAGCATACTCATGTTCTTCACCATATTTCCTTTCTTTAAAATAAATACCGATGCCGGCTCGCCCGGCAGACACCGATCCATCGACAAAGGTGTCCCAATACTCCTGAATACCCAATTCCTCCGACCGAGTCATCTCTACTATGAAATCTACTAAAACCTGGGCCTTTAACGCTCGCCTGAAGATATACTCTATCTCATACTGGCCAAATTCGATATTCCACTTTGCTAGCCTACCAGAGGCATCAATCTTTGATAGCACACTTCGGATAGGCTGATCTGTCAAGACTGCAATATGATGTCCTTGAAAATAATGCATCAATTTCCTCGAGGCAACAATAAGAGCTAATACGAACTTCTCTAAATCGGTATATTGGGACTCCGCTCCCTGCAATTTCCTGCTCACATAATATATCGGTCTGTGCTCTTTGTCGCTAAGTCTGACCAACGCAGCGCTCACTGCCTCTCTTGTCATTGAAAAAATCTATCATTTTAGAGCTCTAAAATTTGAACAATAACGTGACAATATAATATATATAGCTCTAATATGCATATAATATCATATGTTAATAAATATCGAATGGGATCAAAACAAGGTTTTTGAAAATCTTATCCAATATGAGATCGTATCCGATTGAGTCCGATTAAATATTTACAATTCGAATATCTAAATAAACGGTTCAAATAGATTCGATTACTTTTTATATTCGGATCACCAAAATCTTTTTCAATATAGTTGAT
Source organism: Utricularia reniformis (assembly GCA_009725065.1). Lineage (NCBI taxonomy): Eukaryota > Viridiplantae > Streptophyta > Magnoliopsida > Lamiales > Lentibulariaceae > Utricularia > Utricularia reniformis. Next base: position 349,808 of record RWGZ01000011.1, read on the forward strand.
ATTTTAATTAAATTAATTTATAATTTAAATAAAAACAAAATTAGATTAAGAAAATCAAAACAAATAATAAATAATTTTATATTTTATATCACTCTTTTGGATTTAAAATATGTATAACTAAGTAATTAGATAATAAATATGTATTGTATATTAATTTTTATAATAAATATTTTTAAAAACGTAAATCAAATATGTAAGTGATATTTCACTAAAAATATGTGAGTGTCAATTTTAAAATTTATATAAAGTAATTATCATCACTAAAATTAAAAATTCTGACAATGAGGGAAAACTTTGGTTTTTTTGTCAAATTACCCACTGAAATTTTTTATATGTCACTCATATATTAGGATTGTTAGGATTTCTTACAAGGCACTGTAAAAATGACATGAATTGATGGTCAATTCATGATATACATCTGAAGTTGCTCCTCACGATCTATTTTTTTTGTTTTTGCTGCAAAAAACCCAAAGCAAACTTTGCATTTAACCGTCGGTTTTTAATTTATGGAATAAGTTATAAGCAGCAAGATTCCGCACTTAAACACCAACATTTCTGGTAACTTCTTTATTTTTGTTTGTTTTTCGCTTTCGATCTTTTCATTATAACCAAAAGTCACCATCGGAGGCACATTCCAAGCATTTTCAATGGAAAGTTTGCAAAAGATTAAGCTGCGAATCGAGTGGGTTATCATTGGACAACCTGTCGTACAACAATGCAATGTTGTTGGGATTAAATCTAATAATTGAAGATGAAGATCAATAAATTTTAGTCAAAAATAAAATATTTAAATCAAGACGGTTGCTATTCAACATACAAAACTCTGTTTAATCATTTAAATAATCAGTCAAATTCATTCAAATAAATTCGTATTTTAAGATTAAGTTGTTGCATCTTTATCTTTATTTATATGATGTAAACTCATCTCATTAAATCAATGAAATTTGATCATTCATACAATATTATCTTCTGTAAAATCATATAATTGCAAAAGCATTCTTCTTTTTATAATCCTCTAAATCCTAATATCTCAAACAAATACAATAGGGACGTTCGAATAAGAAGACAAATCTTTCTTCCCGCCCATTGTTAACGATGAAGAGCTGCTGGATATTTTGTGAGTATGATTTCTTTCTTTAGCTGCTGAAATATCGAAAGCATAGAGGGAGAATGTCACTTTTTGCAATTAAATGAAAATGGGTATTTTGACAAACATCAACCATTTCACTGGGCAATTTAACAAAAAAATCAATAAATTTCACCTAACAGTTTAAAATAACACTAAAATTTTAAAAAACTCCATTATAACACTGACAATTTATACTTTAATAAAATAGGAGTGAAATGATTGATTTCTAATTAAATTTTATAATTTTAAATCAAAAGTAATTTATATTAAGTTTGAGAAGGAGAGTAGGGGTTTCAATTTCCAGGAAATAGTTATATAATACCAACCAGTATCTTTAAAAAATGTAATGAAATCACTTATTTTCATTTAATTGATCAAAATTAACGTTGTTACTGTAAATATTAAAAATAAAAGAATACATATCTTCTAAACTTTTAAAGTTATAATTTGAGATATACATAATATTTAAAATCAATTACATTAGGTTGTTATATGTTAATAAATTTGCATTTTTTAATATGATGGAATCATATTTGGAACATTATATTAAACAATTGATAAACATCTATAATGATTTTTAATATAATCAAAATAATATTGTTGAAACTCAAAATGACATCATCTTTAGTTAGTAAGTTGTTTTTTGTTTGAAGATGATTAAGAGTAATATTCAATATCTTAACATAATATAATCATAAAACATATATTATGATATTTAATAATGATGTATACATAAATAATAATGCTATTATTACTATACACATAAATATTTAATAATACTATTAAATTCCTATTTCAATTTGTAATATATAAAATACATAGGTTTTTATAAAATAAAAAAAAATGTATGAATGATTGAGCACATATTATATATTTATTAATTTTTTTTTTCATATTTGTATTATTCTAATATATTTAAATAATAATATTAAATATTAACGGACAATGTAAATAGTGAATCATGCCATGTAAATATAAGTATTAACAACAATTATATTTATACTATTAATTATATCTAAGAATGATATGTACAATTATCTCCCTATCAAAAAAATTATTGTTTCTAGCATACTTTTCTTGGTTTTTTCGTTCAAATAATGTTAAAAAAAATTCGATTTTTTTTAGTATCAAACGCGTTTAGTATACGCAGCTGCGTATACTAAACGCGGCCGCGGGTAATATATCTATATATATCGCGCTCGAATCATTTTGAAATTCACCACTGAGAAGTAATCGACACCGATTTGCAGTAGAGGTTACAAAAGTTTAGTTGCAATTTCCACGGTAATATTTAGTTTTTCATGGATCCCTATAACAATTCTTGGTTTAATTTGATCTGAATTATCCTCCGTCATCAACACTTTCCGCTGACAATCCTGAACATGGATCGAGTTACCCGGACTACGATAGCATTCACAACCTAATCAGCTTTAACTATTGGAACACCGACAATGCAATGCCTAGTGGGAATCCGTCTACTTCGCAAGGTACTAGAATATCAAGTTGTCTAAATACTTATTGTGTAGTATTCATGCGTATGTGATATAGGTATGGCAGAAGATAACGAGGATGGTTTAGATGATGATCCAGAACTGGAAATCGAAATCGAAGATGAATATGAAACAGAGAATTTGGAACCAGAGGACGACATACAGCTAGTTAGGTCTGTACATAATGTCAGTGGTTTAGTTAGACGATTGCAATGCTCATCGGAGGAAATAGACATGAGGTTCATTCACCTGGCAACGACTTTTGAAAAAGGTGATAATTATACATCCACTTCAAAACGTCGGCACACGAAATACGACGTTGACCAACCCCATCTTGCTATTAGGATTAAATTCAAAGATAAGTTTCACTTGCAGCACTGTATTGCTCATTTTCATATTCGTAGACGGTTGCAATACAGAGTAATAGAGAGCAATTTGGAGAAGTGGGTAATCATATGTGTAAGCGGTACATGTCTGTTTCATCTACGAGCGATCTGTTCGGCTCGTGGCCGCGTGTGGCATGTTTCCGTGTACGCTTATGGTCATTCATGTGATAATGTATTGTTGGAAGAAGGTCACCGCAATCTTTCACGGAATTTTATTGCTTACGAGATGAAGCCATTCATCAGAAATGATAAGGATATGTAATGTTCTTAGTATGAAATAATATTATCATGAGTTTCTAAAAAGTTTTTTTCTTCTTTCATAGATATAAAAGTGCAAACGGTCCAGACTCATATTCACGTAAACTATAGGTTGGCTGTGAAGTACGAGCAAGCTTGGTACGCACTACAACGTAGCTTTGAGATGGTGTACGGTTCGTGGGAGTCTTCAATGAAGAAATTGTCATCGTTGTTCCACGACATGATTTTAAGGAATGATGGGACTATTGTAAATGGAATTTGTAGGAAACAACGCTTGACCTCCCTAACTACATGATTTACTATGTGTTTTGGGCTTTCCGACCTAGCATAGACGCTTATCAATACTGTGATCGAGTTCTTTCCGTTGACGCCACCCACTTGTACTCAAGGTATGATAAATTGTGTAGTTAGTTTTTTTACTTTGACAGATCATGGCTGGTTTAAGTAACATCATTTGTCAGGTACAACTATAAATTGTTTATGGCCGTGGGTCGCGATGGTGGTGGACACGTTATCCCCGTTACCTTTGCATTGGTAGACACCGAAAGTTGCAGAGCCTGGAAATGGATTTTGCAAAACCTCGATCGTTATGTAATTAGGGAACGAGAAACATGTCTGATATCTGATCGAGCTGCAGGTATTCTAGAAGCGGTGAATGAATTGGAAGGTTTCCAGAACGAACACTTGCACCATCGGTGGTGTCTCCGACATTTTTGCTCCAACCTATATAGCGCATTCAAAACTCCGAGTTAAAACGGATTGCGTATAGAGCGGGAGCAAGATCCAAGGAGTACAAAAGGCTAAATGACATGACGGAAATTCAAAATATGAACCCTGATGCATGGCAATGGTTAGAGGAGAAAGTCAAAGTGAAGTGGACTCTGACCCACGACTTGGGCAAGCGTTATGGAACACTAACCACTAATCAGGTTGAAGTAATAAATGGGGCATTGAAAGATGCTCGACGTCTTCCAATTTGTAAGATTGTCATGACTACGTTCTATCAGGCGAACCGAACATTTATGGAGAGTCGGCGTGAAATCAGAAGCATGACTTCGAACACAGATGTCCTCTCGCCTGCAGCTCTAAATTTCTACTGTCGAGCAAAAAGAAAAGCTGATTACCACGGTATAGTAATGTGGGATCCTGATAGACTCGTAGCACAAGTAGAGGTCGAAAGCGGAAGGAGCAGTTCGTCATACATTCACAATATTGACCTCCAGCGACAAACATGCACGTGTTCCAAATGGCACACGATATAGGGTTCCTTGCTCCCATGCAATCAGAGCCGCGAAAATAATAGGTCGACAAACAGATAACATGTTCATACAGAGCACTACGTTGGAGACCCTCCGATCATCCTATGAACATGCGGTTTGGACTCCTTAAGGCCAGAGTACGAGTGGACTAACCCGGATGGATTTTATTGCATGACCCTTCGCGCTAAAAAAAAGAAGAGCAGGACGAAGACGAAGCACAAGAATCCAAACTGACACGGATATACATAATTATTTTTTTAATTACAGTGAAGAATATTTTTAAATTACAGTGTACAATTTTTAATTGTTTAATTAAAATATTTTTAAATTTTTAAATTACAGTGTATAATTTTTTAATTACAGTGACGAATTACATGTTTAAAAATATTTTTAACAGTAAAACATAACATTGAAGAATTTAGAAACAATAATAACTAATCGTATAAAATCATATAAAATCAAAATCTATAGTATCATCATAAGGCGGTACATTACTAGATCCTCCCCTCTGTGTTCTGCGAGAGCGACGATCGCGTCGCAAGGGAGGCAGAACACTATCAACAGGCCGAGGGACATTCTGTGGCGTTTCATACCGGGGTTGCCACGAACTTTGCCCAACTTCAGGATTCGGTCGTTGATCATGATACGAGTGCCATCCCTGGCTTGTTCCAGCATACGATGGGGGGAAAGATGGATGAGTCTCACGACGTGGAGGCTGGGTCATAGGTAGATTAAACTCATGACCATGATCTGTGTAGTGAGGGGAAGACCAGTACCCATACACTTGTGAAAATGCAGTGGCTCCTGCTTCCCTCACCCTTTGTGAAGCTTCCACGTTTCTCCCTAATTGAGTCTCGGCCACCTCCTCTAAATCAGCCGCCTACAAAAATAACATTATAAATAATTAGTTAAGAAACTTAGTTAAAAACTTCTCATATTAAACATTACCATGTGAGCCATTGGCTCGGCAAATCCTCCCCTCCATAGGTTGTTTTCTTCCGACAGTACTGTCAAATGCATGACCCCGTGTGATTTGTACCATGCGAAGTATGTATCTTCGCTCATTCCTTCCAATTCACCGCAAAAATGTTCGTGGCAGTTTTCCCACATAGAAATCCACTGTGCGTGAATGGTACACCAATCATGCCCTCTCTCGCTCCGGTATGAGTGCAACCGGTGAAGGACATCTGCAGGTTTTGGTACCCGGGGAATGTAGAGTGGCAGACCAAACTGCCGAGATACACAGTCAGGGTGATGTGGCTCTACGCGACCGAAGTATATCAACGGCCCGGTGTACAACCACATCGAAGTAGTGACCTTGTCAACTTGCTCTAGGTCTACATCTTCGTACGACAGTCATACAAACTACAAAAGAACAATGAAAACAACCTAAAATATAAAAAACATAATTGCATACCATACCTCCCTACGGCTAATAAGATCTAGGGAATCTCTACATAACCGTATAAAGTTGTTCCCTATGTCATGGTGGTCCAACCGACCACCGAAATCTCTGCAACAACATAATATCAATATAATCAAATCACTTTTCATTGGGTCAAATAAATCAACAATCAAATTTACCTTCATCTATAATACTGAAAACACCAATTATCGTAACCATCATCCACGAATCGCCCCCTTAACAAAGGGGTGGTCGATGGTATATGAGACCATACCCAAATATACAAGTAAAAAGAAATAAATTACAAAAATATTAACAACATATATAAGTTTAAATAATGTTATATTGTACAAAAAATACCAGAACTAGCCGAAAGGCTCCACCTACCGTGGCTCCACACATCGCCCCGTTGCACAACTCACGATACAAATTCGCGAGCACAGCAGATCCCCAGCTTAGTGATGTAACTCTTCGACATTTCCGAAGATATCCGTCAACATGAGCTTCGCCTTATCCCCATTTGTGTCGGGTAACATGACATTCACCACGATCAAAAGAGAAACCGCACGAGCGAACTGGAGGACCTCCGCATCGCTTTCTAAGGGTGATGCAGCCCGGGCAACAACAAACTCTCACAAAAACCGTACTATGAAATACGGCTCACAAAATACGGATGTATCGGGAGTCCAGCCGAAAGTGGAGGTACAAAACGAAATCCAGTCCACTTCATTTCTAATGTTTATTCGACCCATAATAGGAACGCCTTGAATAGGTAGGCACCAAATAAGTGATACGTCCTGGAGAGTAACGGTCGCTTCACCAGAAGGTAAAAAGAATGTGTGCATTTCTGGTCTCCAACGCTCGATAAGTGCAGTCATTAGATGAGTGTCTAATCTCATTCTAATGGTCTTCAAAACACCATAGAACCCTCACTGAATCAAGTATGCAGTCACTCTATTATCCAGTTGCCCCATTCTGTACAGGTAATGTTCTCCATGTTTGAACTGTAAAACACCTCCATGTTCACCTCGAATAATCTCGCTACTAATATGTTGTTCTTGACGATACAACAATGTAGTCGCAGCTGGAGTACAAGAACGACGGTGACTCATATCTGCATCAAAAAATTTTCACCAACATTAATCAACAAACGTAAAATTATACTACTAAATATTTCTAAACGATAAAAAACATCCTAATTATAAGAAAAACAACTAAATATTTCTAAACAAATACTACTCTTTAAAACAAATATTCCAATTAAATTACATACTAAATATTCTACGATAAAAACTAATTTTATACTACAAATATTACTCTTTAAAACAAATATTTCAATTAAATTATATACTAAACATTGTAAACATAATAATCTACTCTTTAAAAATCATAAACTAATCATAAATAATAAACAAAATATTTCTAAACGATAAAAAAATATTATAATTATAAAAAATATACTAAATATTTCTAAACAATACTACTCTTTAAAACAAATATTCCAATTAAATTACATACTAAACATTGTAAACATAATAATCTACTCTTTAAAAATCATAAATTAATCTTAAGCACTAAACTAAATATTTATAAACGATAAAAAAACATCCTAATTAAACAAATACTACTCTTTAAAACAATATTTTTGTAAATACTAAATAAATATTACTAATTACAACAAATTTATTATTTAAAACAAATATTCCGATTAAATTATATACTAAACATTCTAAACATAAATTAATTATACTCTTTAAAAATCATAAATTAATCTTAAGCACTAAACAAAATATTTCTAAACGATAAAAAAACATCTTAATTATAAAAAATATACTAAATATTTCTAAACAAATACTACTCTTTAAAACAATATTTTTGTAAATACTAAATAAATATTACTAATTACAACAAATTTATTATTTAAAACAAATATTCCAATTAAATTACATACTAAACATTGTAAACATAATAATCTACTCTTTAAAAATCATAAACTAATCCTAAATAGTAAACAAAATATTTCTAAACGATAAAAAAACATCTTAATTATAAAAAATATACTAAATATTTCTAAACAAATACTACTCTTTAAAACAATATTTTTATAAATACTAAATAAATATTACTAATTACAACAAATTTACTATTTAAAACAAATATTCCAATTAAATTACATACTAAACATTGTAAACATAATAATCTACTCTTTAAAAATCATAAACTAATCCTAAATAGTAAACAAAATATTTCTAAACGATAAAAAAACATCTTAATTATAAAAAATATACTAAATATTTCTAAACAAATACTACTCTTTAAAACAATATTTTTGTAAATACTAAATAAATATTACTAATTACAACAAATTTATTATTTAAAACAAATATTCCAATTAAATTATATACTAAACATTCTAAACATAATAATATACTCTTTAAAAATCATAAACTAATCCTAAACACTAAACAAAATATTTATAAACGATAAAAAAACATCCTAATTATAAAAATATACTAAATATTTCTAAACAAATACTACTCTTTAAAACAATATTTTTGTAAATACTAAATAAATATTACTAATTACAACAAATTTATTATTTAAAACAAATATTCCAATTAAATTACATACTAAACATTCTAAACATAATAATCTACTCTTTAAAAATCATAAACTAATCCTAAATAGTAAACAAAATATTTCTAAACGATAAAAAAACATCTTAATTATAAAAAATATACTAAATATTTCTAAACAAATACTACTCTTTAAAACAATATTTTTGTAAATACTAAATAAATATTACTAATTACAACAAATTTATTATTTAAAACAAATATTCCGATTAAATTATATATTAAACATTGTAAACATAATAATCTACTCTTTAAAAATCATAAACTAATCCTAAATAGTAAACAAAATATTTCTAAACGATAAAAAAACATCTTAATTATAAAAAATATACTAAATATTTCTAAACAAATACTACTCTTTAAAACAATATTTTTGTAAATACATAATAAACATTGTAAACATAATAATCTACTCTTTAAAAATCATAAACTAATCCTAAATAGTAAACAAAATATTTCTAAACGATAAAAAAACATCTTAATTATAAAAAATATACTAAATATTTCTAAACAATACTACTCTTTAAAACAAATATTCCAATTAAATTACATACTAAACATTGTAAACATAATAATCTACTCTTTAAAAATCATAAACTAATCCTAAATAGTAAACAAAATATTTCTAAACGATAAAAAAACATCTTAATTATAAAAATACTAAATAAATATTACTAATTACAACAAATTTATTATTTAAAACAAATATTCCGATTAAATTATATACTAAACATTCTAAACATAAATTAATTATACTCTTTAAAAATCATAAATTAATCTTAAGCACTAAACTAAATATTTATAAACGATAAAAAAACATCCTAATTATAACAAATATACTAAATACTCTTAAACAAATAATACTCTTTAAAAAACTAATTTTTGTAAATACTAAAATAAACAATTACTAATTAATTTTTTTTTAAAAACAAATACTCAAATTAAATTATATACTAAACATTCTAAACATAATAATATACTCTTTAAAAAATTTCCGAATCCTAAATACTAAACTAAATATTTGAAATGATTAAAAACGAATCATAATTACAATAAAGATTGAAATGAAATGTATACTAAATATTATAAACATATTAAAAAAAACTTAAAAAAAAATTATTAATAATCATAAACAAATATAATTTAAAAACAAATATTAATTAGAAAAAATAAAATTATACGTAATAAAAAATAATACAATAATTTTAATTTTAAAAAATATAATTATACCTTAATAATTATATGTTGGATGATGGAGAGAATTAGAAGGAAGATAATGTAAAGAATATAGAAATGAATGATTATTTATAGGAGATTTGGGGGAGGGGTATAAATGTAATTAACGATTATTGGCTCGCGGCTGCGTATACTAAACGCGTTTGATATTAAAAAAAATCCGATTTTTTTTAACATTATTTGAACGAAAAAACCTACTTTTCGGTGTTTCTAGCATATTTCTCACAACATAGCCATTCGTAGGTTTTCCCAATTAAATATATTTTTCAACGCACAAATCCCTAGACTATTATAACTATTACCAACAACATATAAAAATATATTATTACATACTGAACCCAAACCCATTTGTAACAATTTTTTGTGCATATTATATTTCTTTAGGTATGACTAATGTTTTCATACCATTTCGGCGGACCGTTTCGGTCTGGATCGGTATGACCGGTATATCGGTGGTATGTCGTTATATTTTTTAAATTTTGTACGGGTCAATCCAGAAAAATCCAGGTTACGATCCGGAAACCTGGGGACACCCAGTTTTCTCTATACCGACCGGTATGAAAAAATGGGTATGACGACACCTTTGTTGACATTTTAATGACAATATCAAGTTGGTTCCTTGGGGTAGAAGGTCATCATCAACCATGTCCATCCGACAATTTCATTCTTTCCTCCATATCAACTTTCTTTCAGTATACATCATTATTTTTTAATTTTATAAATAACTTTCCTCTTATCCCTACAACAATGTTCGGACATTTATAATTTTTAAATTTATTTTTTTACACATAAAATATATTAGAATCATAATATTATCGATAAAAATCATTATATAAATATTTATATTTTATAATTATTTTAAAATTAATTTTAAATTTTTTTATATAAAAATTGTGAAAAAAAAATTCAGATTTGGTGGTGAGAGTTTTTTACATTACAAGCAGTCTCAGACTAAAATTAATTTAGAAAAATCACTGATTATAAGTTATTTATTATTTTGTCATTGTCAAAAAAATCTTTAGTAATATACCGTGCTTTGAAAGGTGTGATTTGACAATTATTATATTATTTAGTTATAAAATTATATTTAACATAATTATGAATGCTTAAAACTTAAAATTGGATTAATAAATTTCATTTATTGATGTGTAAAATGTAAATAATATGATAAATAAAAGTTGTATTATTTTATCTTTCTATTAATCCAACATATAAATAAATGATTGAATTATTGATTTAAATTAAAAAATAAAAATAAAATATTATAAACATGACTTTATCCAATTAAAGCTATCCTAATCATATTTTACTTAATCATTTTTATTAAAACATTTAAAAAGACATCAAAGTAGAATTCTAGCTTCTGACTTATTCTTTATCCACTTTGATAATTCAAGTTCATATCTATTCTTTGGATAATTTTAAAAACGATTCAATAATCATATATATATTTTACCTAATTAATAAGTAATTATATAGAAATATCTATCATTTGAAATTATTTTTTATTTCCAATTTTATGTATATACAGTTACTTTATTTAATTAAGAATTAAAACTTATTAGTTACTAATTTTGTAATACATATATACTCAACCTTTTAACTTTAACAATTGACTTAATCGATTCAATATAATTTGACACAATATTTTTATTTCGAATTGGAATCGAAAAATGAAATTTCGTTAATAATTGAGTATTCGATTTAAAACACAAATTCATTTCAATTAATTTTTGAATACAAGATTTTAAATGCATAGATATAATTTTTAAACATGGAATATACTAATAAATGTATATTTTAAGTTGTATTACATATATTAATTAAAATATAATAAATTAATATTTGATTTCCCGTCAAATCACTGTTATATATGCAAATAACTTTGTATCAGTGGGAATTGGTGTATAACTTTAAAAATACGGTTGACTTTTAAATGTTATTAATCTGACAATGCTATAATATTTTTTTTCCTTGGTGGTGAAGTTAATAATGCCTAAGACTGACTTTAATGGCGGACAAGGCCGTATGGAAATATAGCCTTGTCCGCCGTTTTCTCCTCCAGTTCGACGCCCATGGTTACATGGGTGTCGATGGAGGCGCGGAAATATACGTTCCGCGGAGAAGCGTTCTGGTGTCCCTTCTCCGCGGAACATTCTTTTTTTTTAATTTTTAGAACCTTCATATGTATGCATTTCGTTCCATGACGAATGATTTTTAGTACTTATTCGTTGCTGGTAGGCTGTGATTATGGTAAATTTCAACTTTTCTTGGTTAATTATTGATTGGCTGGTGGGTTCTGTTCTTAAGTTTTTATGCGTTGCTTGGTCACTTTGTTTTGCTTCTTGTGAAATTCGGCAGGAGCTATAGGTGCATATTTGCTGAGTTGTTCACCGAGTTATTGAGCTATGGGTTATTGTCTATTGAAACGTTTCATCTTTTTTATGTTTGTAGTATACCCAACCATTGATATTTGGAGCATTCAGATTTGCTGAGTTACTCAATGAGAAACCTTTATTTTCTGGAAAAATGTGATGTACCAGTTAGATTTAATGACAGATTTGCTTGGCACACCTCTTCTTGAATCTATCTCCAAGGTCAACTAATTTGATTCAGTACTTCATTTTTTGAATGAAGTTCTGATTTCTATTTGATAAATTGCATTTAAAAAGTTATCTGATTTTCAGGGATGCTGTTTTTTCTCATTTTACCTTCTTAGCCAATGTAATGGCAGATAAGAAATGAAAAGGCGAAACGATATTGTTATGGTCCCTTTTTAGGGGGTACCAACAGTCGTCCGGTTCGTTTAGCAAACGAACTCGGTTCTGATTTGTTTTTGTTGTGGAAGACGATTAAAAACTAGAAATAAACAGTGGCACGACGATGTATAGTGGAAACCCCAAGAATTGGGGTGAAAACCACTTGACTAAGAGTAGATTATACTCTTAGCCTGTTTACTAATCAAATAATTCGTAACGAATACAACAGAGGCTTAATGAAAATGACAAGGTAAAGAAAGCAGTAAGAACTCCGGCAGGGTAACGGCCTGTTCTTACGCGTCCAAAAGGTCCTGCTTTTTCCGTCGTCGCGCCCTGTATTTATAGAGTTAACAGCGTGTGTAAATCACGCTCTGTAACCGCCTATGACAGGTTTGTTAGAGGTTGTTATCGAGGGATGTAAAACTAGGCCGGGACCGAGGCGTGGTCTGCGTGATCGGGCCCGAGGCGTGGTAAAAGTGTGGAGGCCCGAAGCGTGGAAAACGTGAGCCTGTAACCGTTCGGACCGAACCAATGAGTCAGTTACCAGAAAACGCTTTATTTCGCCTAAGGTAATCTTTGGTCTCTCGTTAAATATCGAGCCGCTTTTCCTTAAGTGTGCAAATGGGCTGCAAGAATTCGTTTATGCCATTTGATTTAGCCCAGTAATTAATGGGTCTTGTCCATCACAATGTACCCGATCCTAAAGTTCACATCACTAGCCCCTCGGGCTTGATTGCCATCGTAGAGGTGATACAAGACCGATCACATGATGTCTGCATATTCATGAGAACATGTGACCGTACCTGTAGGTAGTGAGCGTCCAGGGGACCGATCTTTCCCTTAGTGTGTAGGAGTTAATTGCATTTAAAACTAAATAACGTTTATTTAAGTTATAGTTTATCTTTGTTATTCTTTAAATATTAATATCCCGATCTGCGCCTCTTCACATTCGTTAGTTCAAGAGGCGTGATGAGTGCGCTTTGTACTGTCACTGTCTTGGGCAGTATTACGTGGCGGCTCACCATTGGCTGGGAGATTAATATTTAAATCGGGATTTTGAGCACTATTTTTCCTCATCGTCATTATCGCGAAGGAAAAACTGCAGCAAGCCCTATGTGCCCTCAATCGATTTCACGTTCAACCACTTTCAATCCACTTTTCTTAAGGTATACACTTATGGCTCCTCATAAAATGCGATACCCTTCCATGTCTGAGTTGCATATTGAGGAGTTTAGGTATAGATTTTCAATTCCGGCATATTATTCTATCTGGAAGGGACGAGAAGATATTCTCTGTTTCCTTCCGGCGAAATGAATGTGCCGGCATCTACTATTCCGGTTAGCTACGCCTCTTTAAAGTGCGGGCTTCGTTTTCCGCTACATCCCTTTGTAGTGGCCGTGCTTAAAGAAATCCACTGCCCCACTTTTGCGTTATTCCCGGGCAGTTATGTGTATATAGTAGCATTCATTTTTTATTGTCACCAACAGAAACGGGCCCCGACCCTAGAACATTTCTTTAACCTGTTCTTGGTAGGATTCCAAAAGGGGAAAGGTCTGTTAGGCTGCCGCAAGTTGTATTATATAGCGGTGCGCACTAAAGAGTGCGCTATTGTAGATAAAGAAGAGTCTCTCCATGCGTGGGAGGTCTGTTATGTGTGGATAACAGTCCCCAAAGAGGATCTGTTGAAAGTATGACTACGCCTAACCCACCAACGCATAGGTCAGTTGGACCGAAGTAGGTTCAACCCCTCCCGTACGGACACCGCAAATACGCTTGCGATGATCCCCCCTCCCGAAGCACGCCTTAGGCGAATAGATCTGCTTCGGGAGAGAAGATTAATAGAAATAGGTGTTGCGGGTAGGGCCGGAGACCCAGCCCCGAAGGGGGTGTTTTCTAGTTTGGATCCATCAGAAGGATCGGGTATGAAGTAATGTTTTTACTTTATCCTTTGCTGATCCTTATGTATTTGTTTTGTAGATTCGACTGAGACAATGCCTAGCTCCCGTTTTAAACGCATGACAGCTGCTTCGGTCCGCCCTTCTAAAGGACAACGCGAAGCATCGGGCAGCGCTGAGGGGAGTGAATCAGCAACGGGGGGTACGCTAGTCCCTTCGGGGTCCGGGAACCCTCCGATCCAAACAACCGGCGCGGGCACATTGACCCTTCGCTGCACAGGGCAGCCTTCAACTGGAGAAAGGCCTGCGTTTCGGGTATTTGGAGTGGTAGAGGAGGTGATAAAGGCTCAGATTCGTTCTTTGAGCTTATCCAGCATCTATCGAATCGGAAATGCCTTCTTCATTAGTACTAAAACTATTGCTTTATTGCTGCAGGGAGCCGTTCCCGTGGAGAAGGTTCTCCCCGGTCCTCAGCTTAAGGCGAACGTCTCCCTGCCGCCGGTCCCCTTAGGAAAAGGGAAAAGGGCGACCGAAGCGAAAGCCCCGCAGGAGCTGAAAAGGCTGAGAAGGGGGGATAGCGCTCCGGTCCCTACTAAGGGGATCGTTTTGAAGGAGCCTGCATCGGGCCCGAAGACTAACTCCGACTGGGGAGTTGCTCTGGGCCTGCTGGACAGGTTCAGCAAGGGGAGGAAATTGACCTCCTGGATGAGTGATTTCCTGAAGGACTTCCGCCTTTATGGAGAGCAGAACCCAGACAACGTTCAGGCGGACGTGTCTGGGTAAGAGATTATAGAAATCTTCCTCGACCTCACCACTAAGGTAACTTTTACTTAGCATGAAGGCCCGAAGTTTCCTCTTTTAAAATGTGTGATCTTATGCAGATGTTGAAGAAAGCCTTCACAACTGCTATCACCGTGGAGAAGAACCAGGGTGGTAGTGTTGTTTCTCAACAAGTCCAAGATCAACTTGACCTTGCAAAAAGGCAAGTTGAGATTAAGCATGGTGAGTTGGTCACGGTATGGGAGGACCGTGACCGACTGGACAATGAGTTGCTAAGAGCCGGGACGGATGTCTCACTCTTAGCTGATAAAGTCTCTGAGCTGGAGAAGACATGACAAACAACTCAGAGGCGAATTGCCGACCTGGAGGCCAAGCTGCGGGCCAAAGAAGAAGAAATCAACGAAGTCCAAGGTCGGGCCCAGGAGAAGAGAAATAAGATGAACGAGCTTCTCCTTCGGGCCCAAGAAGAGAAGACGGCCTTGGAAGAGGAGTTGACAGTGGCCCGCACTTCGACCGAAGGTACGGTCCGGGAAGCGGTTCTGGGATTCGCTCGGTCCCCTTTGTTATTCACTTTCGTGAATAACATACATGGGGTTTATACTGCCAAGTATTTGGATAACATGCGCGAGCAAGTTATTCAGCAGTTCTGGCTTTTCCCTTCGGACGAGCGATTGAAGATGATCGAGCCACTTGAAAAAAATGGCAAATTTCAGGTTATTCCAACTTTGGAAGAACATGTTCTAGAAGAAGACCCTTTCTTCTATCTTTTTGAAGAGATGGAGAGAGCGGTCAACCAAAAGGTGGCCGATCAGGAAGAAGAACTGAAGCAGCTCGCGGCCCGGACTGAACCGCATGAGCTGGAGATTGAAGATAAAGAAGAGGGGCAGATTAGCTAGATTTCTTTTGTACTTTGTATCTGCCTTACTTCTTATTTTCAATATAACTCATTTCATTCAATTCTTATCCTTTTAATTGCCAGAACGAAGTAATATAACGAACTTCTCAATAAACTAATAAGTTTTATGTTAACGAAGTTGTTTTAATCACCAAGTGTAAGATCGGGGACACTTACAGGGTGTTTAACCATCGGTCCCAGACATTATGTTTGGTTTATTCGTATCAATTCTGATTGGATCTGTAGTTTTACATTGTGTATGGGTCACTCTTATTCCGTCCTTGGAGTCAATACCTTATTGGATAGGCGTAGTCTACGTTTAATATGAGTTTTTACGAGCTTCGGCCGAACCTTGGTTCTAATAAAGTCTCATAGGTTTTGTTGGCCAAGCTTTGCTCATAACACGTCATATATTAGGACCTTTCTTATGTTTCCATATGCTGACTACCATTCCTTTTATCGTAGCAGATTTCATAGGTACAAAGGGCCATTCCTAAAGACTGAATGTCGTTGAAGGGAGTGTTTTAGTTCGTAATGAGTTCTGGGAGAATCACAACTCATCCATGGGGTTGGGCAAGTGCAGGAGCATCTGGCTCGTCAGAGCGGTCACTACAACTTGGGAGCCTTGCGGACAAGAAGCTTCGGTCACCAGTCCAGATTCGTCTTAAGCCACCCAACTTCAAGGTCGGTCCATCATTCCATTAGAAATAGTTTGTATTTGTACTTACTTGTTTTCTACTTACGTTTAAGAGAATGTATTTCATTGAGTCAAACACATTAATCGAAGATTCACAAGAAATATCGCCTTAAATTCATGACATTCCAAGTTCGGGGGACCTCTATACCATCCAATGTTTCAAGTTTATACGCACCTGATTCCAATTTCTTTGATACTCGATACGGTCCCTCCCAATTTATGTCCAACTTTCCAACGTTCCTCTGCACTTTAATGCTTCTGAGGACGAGATCGCCTTCAAAGAATTCTCTTGGGAGGACTCGCTTGTTATGGGCCCGTTCCATAGTTCGTTGATAAGCACGCATCCGTGCATAAATTGCATCTCTCTTTTCTTCGATCATCTCGAGATCCAATAATATCCTTTCACCGTTCATATGCTCATCGTATTGAGAGATCCGAGGTGATCGGATGGCAACCTCCACCGGGCTAACATCTTCGGTCCCATACACCAATGAGAATGGTGATTCTTGGGTTGTTGAGCGAGGGGTAGTTCGGTATGCCCATAAGACCTCATAGATGTGTTCAGGCCATTTACCTCCGAAATCTTCTAACTTTGTCTTCAATCCTTTCAGGATAACTTTGTTAGATACCTCCGTAAGTCCATTAGTTTGGGGGTGGACTACTGATGAGAAATGTTGGATGACGCCCAACTTGGTGCATAGATACCGTATGCTTTTTCCCGGAACTGAGTCTCACTATCTGATATGAGCGCTCGGGGAACCCCGAAGCGGCTCACGATATTTCTCCATAAGAAGTGTTTTACCAAATTCTCTAAGATGATGGCTACTGCTTCTGTTTCAATCCATTTCGAGTAATACTCCATCGCTACAATTCAAAATTTTCTTTGCCGTATTGACCGAGGAAAAGGTCCAAGGATATCAATCCCCCATATGTCAAACGGACAAGGCAGTGGGGTAATCGATAAGGGAGCCCAGGCAATTGCGGAATAGGAGCATGATATTGACATATGACACAACGTTTAGTGTATTTCTTGGCATCTGCAAGCAACGTTGGCCAAAAATATCCAGCTCTAATGATGCGGTGGTACAAAGATCCCTTGAATGAATGCCGCATATCCCTTCGTGAACATAAATCATAACGGCTTCAGCCTCAATAGGGGATAAGCAGCGCAGAAGCGGGCCCTCAAAACTCTTTTTAAATAAGCGTCTGTCAACCAAGATAAATCTCTTAGCCCGGACTTCTATCTTCCTGGCTTCGGACCTGTCTTCAGGGAGATGGCCGTTTGAAAGATATTTAATAAAGGGATTCATCCAATTGGGCTCCCCCGGAGATTTAGTGGCATTAATATTCAAGCCCTGGAGTTCATGGCATAGAGCTCCGATCTCTTCAATAGACTGTTCGGTCACTGGAATCTCGACCGAACGTCGGTCCTAAATATGGACCGAAATAGTGCTTGGCTCTATGTCAGGTATGCCCGAGGCCAATCTGGCGAGTGCGTCGGCAACCTTTTTTGTTCCCGTGGCACATGGTCAAGAGAGAACTCACTGTACTTTTTGGATAGTTCGAGGACTTTGGTGCAATATAACCTCATCATCGGATCATGAGTTTCAAATCTCCCTGCGAACTGTTCTACTACTAACTTCGAGTCTGAGAACATTCGTACTCTGCTAACTCCCATTTTCGAGCCAAGGTCCTTCCTGATAATATTGTCTCATATTCTACCACATTATTTGTTCCATCAAAGGAAAATTTGACTGCGGAATGAATAAGATCACCTTATACCGTTGTCAGGGTAATGCCCGCTCCTCTTCCCCCGTAGGTTGACCCATCTACATGGATCATCCATCGATCATCCTCTTGGTTAAGATAGATGGCCGATCGGGTCATTTCAACAACAAAATCAGCTAGAACCTGAGCTTTGATCGCCCTTTGGGGCAGGAATTCCAGATACATAGCGCTGAGTTTAATAGCCCATTTTGCCAATCTCTCATTCAAATCATTCTGTATAAGGAGCACTTTCAGAGGTTGATCCGTATTAACATAGACCGTCCGGCCTTCAAAATAATGTTTCAGCTTGGATACCGCTTTTTTCAAAGCTAACATGATATTTCTCCAAAGTGGAATACCTGGTTTAAGCAGGTACTAGAGAATGACTGACATAATAAACAGGTCTATGAATGTCGTCTCGTATGGTTACCATAGCTGCGCTGACAGCAACTTCTGATACCACAAGATATAACCTCAAAGGTTCATCACAAGTTGGACTTACCATCATCATGGGAGTGTTTAAATAAGTCTTCAGCTCGGAGAAGGCCCGATCGCATTCTTCGGTCCAATCTAGATGACTTGCTTTTCTTAGCACTCTGAAAAAAGGTAAGGCCCGGTCTGTGGATTTCGAAATAAACCTGCTCATCGCAGCTAGCCGGCCAGTAAGCCTTTGAAACTCTCTTTTGTTTCTCGGAGGTTGCATATCAATGATAGTCTGCACCTTTTCAGGGTTAACCTCTATGCCTTTCTCTGAAACGTAATATCCTAAAAATTTTCCACTTCGGATCCCGAAGCAGCATTTGTATGGATTTAGTTTGAGCTTATGTTTTCGGCATACTTCGAAACAACGATACAAATAAGAAAGGTGGTCTTCATCATTCATAGATTTAACAATCATATCGTCAACATACAATTTCATCATATGGCCGATCAATTCTCTAAAGATTTTGTTGACCAACCTTTGGTATGTTGCTCCAGCATTTTTGAGACCGAATGGCATAACCACATAAGAATAAACTCAATCTTCGGTCATGAATGATGATTTCTTCTGATCTTCCTTAGCCAAGAAGATCTGATGATATCCCGAATAATCATCCATGGTACTCATCATGGTGCTACCAGAAACAACATCTATCAGTCGGTCGATGTGCGGCAAAGGGAAAGGGTCTGACTCATAGCTTTTGTTAACATTGGTAAAATAGATGCACATTCGCCATTTCCGGTCCGGTTTGGAAACCACCACTGGGTTTGCAACCCATTCAGTATAGTGGATTTCTCTGATGAATCCCGACCGTAGCAGCTTATTCACTTCAGCCCGGATAATCTCGATCTTCTCGGGAGATCAGCGTCTCCTTTTCTGCCTAACAGGCTTCGTTCCTGGCTCAGTGTTGATCCGATGTTCACTATCGGATCAGTCAATCCCCGGAACATCGTCCGGGGTCCATGCGAATATATCCACGTGGCTTCTCAGCAGGTGGATCAGTTCTTTTTCAAAGTCAGGGGCTAGATGTGCCCCGATGCGAGTTGTCTTGGTTGAGTCATCCTCAACCAGGTTAATCAACTTGAACCCTACGGGTTCCATTGCTTGCCTCGGGTGCAGCAGCTCTTCTGGCAGATCCACCCGGGCCCTTTTAACCGATGCCAAAGTTCGGCACGAGCTCATGTAGCATTGCCTAGCTACTTTATGATCCCCCTTAACAGAAATAACTCCATGAATGGAGGGGAATTTGAGCATCATGTGATAAGTAGAAGGGACAGCCTCGAACTTACTAAAGCCGGTCCGTCAGATAATAGCGTTGTAAGCCAAGTCGACTTCAACGATAACATCTTCCGACCGGTCCTTGGATGGCTCTCCAAGGGTAACTGGGAATAACATCTTCCCGCATGGAATAACGCTCCTTTGGTCGAACGACCCAAGGGTTATGTTAGCGATCGGGAGATCTTGAGCAGCAACTCCCAACATTTCGGCAACCTCGCGCTTCATTAGATTGCACGAAGCCCCAGTGTCCACTAAGATTATGTGGACACGACGATTCCCGATGACCCCATTGATGGTAAGGGGGTCATAGCATGGATCGATGATCCCTTCCCGATCAGCCAGGGTGAAACTAATATCCTCTCTGAAGAAGGAGGATCGTTCCATGGGATCATATTTCACCAGCGCCACAGACTCGGAGCTCTCAGCGGAGTCTCCGCGCACAATTCTCTTTCGGGCCCGTACCGATTCATTTATTCTTAAACCACCGGAGATATCATAAATATCTCCGGCCACTTCTCTCGGTGGCACCTCATTTTGAGGAGGTTGGGCACCAATTACCGCAGGTGGAGGAGCGGCCTGCTCCTGTCTTCCACCCTCGTTCTGCGGGGCTCTACCGTCGCGGCCCCGCCATCTTCTTCTTCGGCCCTGACCACGGTTCTCACGACCGTGTTTGCCTATTTCTTGTTCTGGCGGAGGAGACCGTCGGTCCTCTGTCCGATCATTATAGTTTCGGGGTTGTCCCCGATTATCTCTTGCCCGCGGCCTGTGACGATCGTCACCTTGGTGGCCCCTTCGGGGGGATTCTGCTCGCTTGCCCTTCTGACCATTCCGGTCGGGCTTTTCTTTACTCATTGCCTCTACTGTCTCTTTCAACAACGGGCACTTCAGGGTCGGGTGATCGCGATTATGATGCAGCTCGCAATACACCCTATTGTCCTCCTGCTTCGGGGGGACGTCTTTTTCGTTTACAGCCGCTACTTCTCGCGACTGCTTCTTAGGGTAGGAAACCCTATGATTACCTGCGGGCTCAGAACTCTCGCTAGGTTTCCGATAACCAAGCCACATCGCTTCATCCACCTTAATATACTTGTTGATTTTCTGATGAAGTTTTCCCAAGGTGGATGGTTGGCTCTTTACCAAGCTGGCCGAAAGGCCGCACGGTCGCAGGACCTGCTGTAGAATATCAATTTATCCCGGAGCTCGAGCTTGATACCCCTGGCGGTCCTATTGAATTTCTCCATGAATGACCGAAGACTCATCTTTGCCGGGATATATTTCAGCTGATATAGTTCCTGCCTGCTTCAGGGCGGTCCTACATTTGGAGCAAATTGCTCAGAGAAGGCCAAAATAAATCCGCCATACGACGGTATGGATCGGGCCGGCAAATTCTTGAATCAAGTTCGGGCGTCGCCTTGTAATCCTGCCGCGAAGATGCGGCACTTTAGCGAATATGAGGCCCGAACCGTTCCAATGCGTAATTCAAAATCGGCAACGTGATCGATTGGATCACCATCACCACGAAATGTCGGCAACCCCTCGGGGTTGCGATAATGCCGATCTGGGACTGCTGCCCAGATCTCTTCAGAAAAGGGGAGCATCAAATCTTCCAAGGCGGTTGATACGCCTTCAGATTGATGGAACGATGCCTGGACCGCGTGCACATTATGCCACCAGTCATCATCCTTATTCCGCCTGATTGGGGCCTCCATGGCCCTGTTAAATAAACCAGGATTGCATCCCAGATTAGGTTCGCAATCCTTCAACGCACGCATGCTCTTCAACTCCCTGGTGAGCTCATCAATTCGTCGCTGCATCTGCTCGTGATCATTTCCAGGAGCGGGAGTTAGAGCTCTGGCTGGGGGAGGAGAAGTAGACCGATATCTAGGCCTCCTCCTTGTTACGCCACGCCTGATGATTTCTTCATCATCAGTACTGCGCTCGTCAAGATCACTCTCGTATCCTCTGCTTTTGGGAACAGTGCTTGAAACAGCCGGTGATTCTGTTCCACTTCTCTCCGACGTAATTTCTAATACCACCTTCCTAACGACAGCCTCGAGATCCTGTAAGGTGAATGTTGGTGCTGGGAGACTGTCGGGAAGCACGTCACTATCATTTGTCGGAGTTCCAGTCGCCATGCCTTTGATTATCCTATCCCTGGTAGAAAACTCAAATGGGATTAGAGAATCGTCCCCACGGACGGCGCCAAACTGTTCTGGTCCCTTTTTAGGGGGTACCAACAGTCGTCCGGTTCGTTTAGCAAACGAACTCGGTTCTGATTTGTTTTTGTTGTGGAAGACGATTAAAAACTAGAAATAAACGGTGGCACGGCGATGTATAGTGGAAACCCCAAGAATTGGGGTGAAAACCACTTGACTAAGAGTAGATTATACTCTTAGCCTGTTCACTAATCAAATAATTCGTAACGAATACAACAGAGGCTTAATGAAGATGACATGGAAAAGAAAGCAGTAAGAACTCCGGCAGGGTAACGGCCTGTTCTTACGCGTCCAAAAAGTCCTGCTATTTCCGTCGTCGCGCCCTGTATTTATAGAGTTAACAGCGTGTGTAAATCACGTTCTGTAACCGCCTCTGATAGGTTTGTTCGAGGTTGTTATCGCGGGATGTAAAATGAGGCCGGGGCCGAGGCGTAGTCTGCGTGATCGGGCCCGAGGCGTGGTAAGCGTGTGGAGGCCCGAAGCATGGAAACCGTGAGCCTGTAACCGTTTGGACCGAACCAATGAGCCAGTTACCAGAAAACGTTTTATTTCGCCTAAGGTAATCTTCGGTCCTCTCTTTAAACATCGGGCCGCTTTTCATTAAGTGTGCAAATAGGCTGCAAGAATTCGTTTCTGCCATTTGATTTAGCCCAGTAATTAATAGTCCTTGCCCATCACAAGGTACCGGTCCTAAAGTTCACATCAGATATCTTAGCAATATGAAGAAAACACAACGAGTTCCCTTTGAGGAGAAATTTCCCAGTGTGGATCCTTTAGCACTTCAGTTGCTGGAGCATCATCTCCTTGCATTTGATATGATAGATAGACCAACTACTGAAAATGTAATTTAAGTAAAAAGATCATATCATATTCAATACCTTTCAATGTATTATATGCTTCATGCTTATAAAATTGACAAAGGAGTATGCTAGGGAGCTTATTTATAAAGAAGTATTCTTCCTGCTCGATATTTGCTTGTTTAAATTTTATCATTTTGTTCCTATTTTTGGTGATTCATTTCATAAATATACAGATTCTCGAGTACCATCCCCAGATGCTCAAGGAATACCTTGGTTGCGGAGATCAGGCAAGTGGCTATGTATCCATGCTTAAGCTGGTGTTTGGGTAGTTGAATAACAATGGATGAATCAAGAAGATTACAATAAATTGAGACCATTTAGTTATAGATATGCTGATGTATTTATATTGGCTAGCTCATAAGCATATTAAGTTATGAGAATATCTCAAAAAATGTAAGATAAGAAGGAACATTATCTTACTTTCATAAGTTTTTTTCTTGATGTTTCTTTTTCTCTTGCAGTGGATCCTTGAGCTACGGAATTATGTTCTTTATACAATATTATTTGCTTGCTAAGCCTGAGACTGTATTTTTAAGACTCCTAATATATCTCAAGTATCAATATTTATTTGCATACTATATCGATTGATACATGAATTTGACATATTTATTTCGGTATGGAATGTTCTAACAATGATCTCAACTTTGTAAAAGTATTAAAATAAAAACCTAATATTTGATGATAGATTGAATAATAAATATAAAAAATTTATGAGATAGAAAGATAAAATTAAATTTGAATATAGAAGATGTTGTAGATGAAAGAGAAATAAAAATTGATGTGGATGAGTGAGAAATTTGAGAAATAGAAAGAGAATATGATGTGGATGTGAAAGAATGATAATGTGTAGAGAGATGTATACGGTTGAAATTGTTTTGGGCGCGAACAAGATTACAAATAGCTTAATGGATAATGGACCTTTAACGTTTAATCTGCCGGGCTTTGATTGGTTGAAAAATGTTAAAAATATGAAATATACTTGGCCTTTCTGGTCCACTAAATCCGGCCCGGAAGGCCCAGTTGTTTTTCTAATTGTATGAGAAATCAATCTTCTTCCAGTTCCAGTGGCCGAAAATCGTCGTGTTTATCTGCAGAATGACGTCTCTGTGCATCGGAGCTCTTCCTCCTCCCATGGCTTCCGCCGTTCGCGTCCCTTGTCTTTCGTTCTCCAAATCACAATCACTAGTTTACGCGTCTCCGTCTCTTTCGATCTCCACTGGAGTTCGCCTGCCGTCTCCTCCTATCAGTAAGAAAACTTTCTTCCTCTTTAGTCTGTGCATTTTCTGATTCGGAATTTTTGGTTTACAGTCTACTGTGGCCGAGGCGATAAGAAAACTGCTCGCGGAAAGCGATTCAAGCATTCCTACGGAAATGTATTCTGATTTTTTTTTGTTTTCTCCTGTATTCTTATCTCAAAATTGGATGTATTTGCAGGCAAGGCCGAGGAACAAGACGAAGGGAAGAGGACCGCCTAGGGTTCCGGCGCCACCGCTTCCTCCAAGGAAGGATAAGTACGACGATGGAACGGTGGTTAGAATTGAGATCGACGAGTCATTGCTAAACTAATCTTCACTTCATAAGTGAGCACAGCAAGTTCCTCTTAAGGTTCAATTTGATGTTATCTTCATTCATCAACAAGGCAATTTCACTGAATTTTATTCAAGCGTAATTGGATTTCACAAAAGGGGAAATGGAAAATGCAATATACACACACAAATCAGCTTCAGCAGCCACGTTTTTTTTTTTCTCAGCCGTCCGTACTATTTCCGGTTATCGTAATCGAGGATTTCGTTTGTAGTAACTGACCTTGATTGCTGCACAATAGATCTTCCGATCGAGTTAATCCAATCCTCCTTTTCCTTCTCTGAATCGGCGATGAAGAACATCGTCTCTTCAGGCGTCGAGATCTCAAACGCGAACGGTCGATTCAGCACATCCTCTGCGCCTTTTACAGTTCTGCAATTCGCCGCCGTGATTACACCGCGCGGTTTTGACGCGCGTGTGACGGACGATTCCTTGAACCAGAAGACTTTCCCTTGCTTCAGAACGAACCATCGGCGGCGCCAGGTCTTGATGTACTCACCTTGCTTCGTCAGCCACCCTGATAGCTCCGGCGAGTTCCAGAATTCAACGCCGTAATCCTCTTCGCCTGATCCCATCGCGGCTCGCCACAGGCTCATCATGCTCGGAAACTCTCAGAATCTTGAAAATTAGGAACAATTGAATGGTTGAGGATAACGAATTCACAGTCGACATGAGAAGAATTTTATTTATATATTGGGCCAAAAAAGGACCCAATAAGGTAGCAGATCGAAATCCAATGGGCCACATCGCTTACATTATTAAAAGGAAAACTACGTAAATTATAGTGAGTTTAACTTTAAACCTTCTTATAGAACTTAAAATCTCAATCATTAATCAAATTGGGTATATTTTGTAATCCCATACGAATTGAGGTACATTCAATATGTCAACCGAATCTTTATTTGATGAAACTGAAACACAAAAACAATTAACATATAAAATGTGAGATCGCTTTGAATATTTATAAAAAAGTTTTGATTGCGTAACATTATTTTAAAAAATTGAAATCGACCTCATGTATAGACCGATATACCGTTATGCGTCTCGAATTAGTACCATTTGTTATTTCACGTATCAATCAATATTCAATATTATAACTCGGTACCACCCAAATTTCACATACTATATGAAATCATTTATAAAATATTATATAATATTTTTTAGTCAATGGTTTAGAAACATAATATATTCTACAAATTATTTGTCTTACATGCGACATCCCTGAAACATAAGCTCAGCTTCTACAGTTCGCTTGAGCAAAACACATGCTCCCGTGTACCTTTTTAATGTTAAGAACTTAACTTACTAGCAACATAAATCATTGGTAAAAATTCAATATTATTGAGTGTGAAGATATGTGTTCATGGCCAATCAATGTTAATGAGTCCGATTGCTATTGGTGACCGTCGGGTGACAATCGACTTGATTGGTCAGGAGGATCGACCCTTGCATGCCGAGAAAATTGTGATGGAGATATGTTTGATCGATGGTATCAAGTGTTGTGTCATTTGAAGAATTGAGATTTTCCCTGCGATAGTCAGTGATGGTTGAGGAAACCAAGCACAACCAACGTAAGCAACTTGTGACTTGTTTTCGTAAAAGGTCTTTCGACCATATTGGAGCATTGTAGAACCCACAAACGATACACTTTACCCATCCTTTTGGCCAATGTATGGTGCATTGCCCATTGCATCCAACTGTCATCGTGCGTGCGGTGCCTTTATCGCATCCACCACGTTCGGACCCATCAGGTCAGGGTCCATCCAATACCTCTCAAGAGAGCTCTCCTCATATTAGGTAAATGTGAAAAATTTAGAAATATGGCATGAGACTTGGAGACAATTCCGAAAAAAGTACTAATTAATGTTCTAAGATACGAATAGATATTTAGTTAAAAAATATTGTAGAGATCTCTTAAAAATATTCTCGGATATTTTGTAAGAGAATCAAGCGAATATTAGAAAATCTTTTATAAGTTTACTAATTATGACACAAAAATATGTGTCATATAATTATTGTAAGTTGAATTTCAAATCTCATTTGTTATACTTCTTAATTTAATTATAATTCTTGGAATAGTGGATTTTGACCCACCTTACATTTTCCACGTTAAAATTATCTTCTTTGTTTGTTTTTCACAATTATCAATTCATATGCATAACCGATTTTGCACAACAACTAATCCAAAAAAACCAAGAAATTGGATTGTTTTGATAAGTGAGTCAAATTCCAACTCTAAATCCTGAATAATGAATACATTGACTCCCTGGGTCTGCCCCATCTTTTCTCAATATATAAGCAGATAATCTATTGTTGGCTTGAAGGGATCCCCTGTTTCTCAAACCACTCCGGCATACGAAACATATCGTAAAGAACCGGCCGGACGTCTTTCTCCAACGATAGTTGCTTTAGCAATGGGAGTACAACTTCCATTAGCTTTAAGAAACAAAGTAATGAACATAAGATAAATGTTTAATCGAGGAAGAAGAAGATATTGAAATTATAGAGTCTCGACAAAATTACGAGACCACACCGTTAAAGACTTAAACAAATCATTTACTATAATACCCCTTCCCTCTTATAAACCAATCCAAACCACATTCATTTTCCAATATCGGACAATGTTATATTTCAACCGAAGAAATGGAGTTACCTGCGCGTCTTCGGGATGAGATGCAGAAAAGGGTACACAAGGGATTCCATTAACTGGTTGCAGCAAGAAACTAAAAGGGTTGTTGTCTACAATAACTAGTCTGGATAAATCCTTTGAAAGGCAAGATAAATCTTTAACATGATCTCTATATTGCCTGTCATTCATCAAACAAAAACACAAATACAATATATTTACTCTTTCATTGTAAAGAATCATTAGTAACTTACGTTTTCACAGTCGATGGCCGGTAAAGTCTACGGCTCATTACGTTTTCTATATCTATTCTATCTACAAGTGGTTTTGCATACCCTGCAAAAAATAACAAAGTGTAAGAAGATTTGGAAGAAAATTTGATTGTGTCAAGTGTATAAAAGAAATAAACCTTCAACACCAGCGGTAAACAACACGAGATCCGCAAATTCACTAAGTTGTTTAAGAAAATCCTTTAACCCCGGTCGCTCAAACACCGTCACATGATTGATCTTACGTTGTTTCCCTTCAACTTCCTTCAAAATGTGCATGTTATAGATTAGAAGACACTAAATAGGCCATTTTAACTGTAAAAAAACTAGCACAAACTCACTTTATCTGAAGAAAAGCATTCAAGATCAAACCAGTTTATACCAGCTTCTGTTGCTTGACCACATAAGGAAGCCGGCACGCTCGATATTTCGTACGCAGATACAAGAGTTTCGTCTAAATCTAAAACAACCTGAGAACAAACTTAACTATATTATTACTCATGATTATTTAGCCAGTTTCAAGTTGTTCAATAACTTACATCAAATGCTGAAAAGTGAAAACAGATTGATCATCACGAAATAAGAAGACATTAAAGCATAGATTCTCATAAATGAGCAAAATAAACAAGTAGATTGATAACTCCATTCAATCAGGACCATTGAATTAACGATAATTGTGGCCTATTCATTAAAATTTCGAATCTTTAGCAAAATCTTAACTCATTATAATCCCAATTCTCAGTATGAAGTAATTAATTACCATTAACTTCTCCAATGGAACACTATCACAACTCTCTGTCACTCCATCTGCGGCTGAGGGCAGCGGCGACCCGTCACTGATTTCCTGGAGTTCAACTAAGGGTACAGGATTAAACTGGAGGTGCTGCGTCGCTGAAGAGAAAGAAGAGTAATGGTGCAGTCCGATATAAGAGAGAACCGGCACCGCACCGCTAAGGATCTGACGGACGATCTGGAAGAAGAAACCAATCCAGTCCAGCATCACCTTCCAAACATGTATGGCACGCGGCGCGTAGACTTGACTCGTCTCCATTCTCAAATGCGAACGATTGCCCACGTCTCCGCCCTACTAACAGCCCCGTTGCAGTCGTAACTACGGGTTTAGAAGTTCCGGTTACAAGGAATAGATAAAGGCGTGAACTTCAGGTTCCGATGGCGTCCTCCGGTGGTTGGAATAATCAATCAGTAATGAAAGACGGCGAGATTGAGAGAGAAAGTGGAGTAATATAAATCAAGTAATCTATCTAGTCAAAAAACAAAGACCCAGAGTTGAGTATCTGATTGTAAAGTCAAAATTCCAATACTACCCTTTAAAAGGGCCTTTCAAAGTATTGGGCCGTCCAAATCGATACTTTTATTATTAACAGAAATTAATTCTCCACTACAAACTTTGTAAATGATATAAAAACTTCCAAAATTTCAAAAACGTTTAAAAATAATGCTAGAATAAATAATAGTGGTTTAATTTTATTTGTATAAATAATTTTGATAATTTATGTGTTATTTTTAAAATTTTCAATTTTTAGAATTATCCGTTTGGAAACATAATTATTAGATCTTTTCAAGGTTAACAAGTCAAATACAAACTATGGAAACGTTTAAAATACTAACTAGTATTAGGGTAAAATATAAACGATTTTCAAAATTCGAGGGCCAAACATGCAATTTTTAAACTTTGATTGTTTACAATATTTAAAAGTTGGAGGGCCAACAACGCACATTATATCAACTTCGAGTGCTTTGTATGTAATTTACAAACATTGTAAGCATCATCTTTAAACTATTATAAAGTTTGTGGCTAGTGACAAACACCACTCTTTATTAATATGCAATGTATTAAAATGACAAAATTGGTTTTATATTTTGTAAGTTTTGATAAATCAATACTCAAAATTTAGTATGTTCCTCAAAGTTTTTCAATAATAACTAATGAGACCTTCGGAATCCGGTAACCCGAACCTGGTTAGGCCCAAGCTTAGCTAGGCCAGCCCAAGTGACATAAGCCGAACTTGGAGGCCCAAATCCAACTCGAGTGAATGGACGGCCCGGCGAGAACATGCGGGCTTGAAGGCCCGTTCTTATTGATCGGGACCGATCGATAGAGTCATGCGTTCTCCTCCTCATCAGGACCGATCGGTCCAGATCGCACAGACTATGCTTCGGGCCATCCACATTTCTCAACATATGACAACAACCTTTGACAATCCTGTCGGAGACGTGTCTGACAGAGTCGTATGAGTCTTCTTTGATCTGAAGACAGCCGGCTAGTAGCGCCGAAAGGCCTGGAGCCGTGCAGCCGTATAGAGCCACGCCCGGCGGCTGTCCCGCCTGACACGAGCCGACCTAGCCGCATGGGACAAGCACAAAACGCACCTTACTGTTCACACAGCAGGAGAGATGTATAAAATTGACACTTCGGAAATGGAAATAACTCTCTCTTGTCCGGTTTTCTCTTGGTTTTCCATAAGCTCTCCCTTCTCTTGTTATCTCAAAAACAAACATGGCATTTGTAATGAACAACTTGATTATTGGATCGACTAAGAACATTTATAGCTCTTAGTCAAATGGTTTTTTCCCCATCTTTTAGAGGTTTTCCACTCTAAAACTGCATATCATTTTCTATTTGATTCATAATCGTTTTCCCCCTACAAAACAAATTAAAATCGAGTTCGTCTTGCAACGAACCGGACGACTGTTGACACCCCCAGTTTTCAGACCACAATAGTTTGGCGCCGTCCGTGGGGACGATTTTCTAATCCTCATTTGAGGTCTTTACATGGGATAGAATAATCAAAGGCATGGCAACCGGAACTTCGATGAACGATAGTGATGCGCTTCCCAGCAGCCTTCCAGCGACAACATTCTCTCTGCAGGACCTGGAGGCTGTTGTCAGGAAAGTAATAATCGAAGTTATATAGGAGAGGAGTGAAACAGAACCACCGGCTATCACAAGCCCTATTTCAACAAGCATAGGGTACAAAAGCGACCCTGACGAGCGAAGCTCCGATGAAGAGGAGATTATCAAGCACGGAGTGACGATGAGGAGGCAGAGATATCAATCTACTCCACCTCCTCCTATCAGAACCCTAACTCCCGTTCATGTGACTGATCAGGAACAGATGCAGAGACGCATCGACGAACTCATCAGGGAGTTGGAGATAATGCGAACGCAGAGGGATTGCAGGCCCGATCTTAGGCGCAACCCTGGATTATATGATCGGGCCATGGATGCCCCGATCAGGCGGAGCAAGGATGATGATTGGTGTCATAATCTGCATGTAGCCCAGACATCATCCCAGCAATCTGGAGGTGTCTCCGCCGCACTGGGAGATTTGATGCTCCATTTTCTGAAGAGATCTGGTCAGCAGTCCCCGATCGATATTAACGCAACCCGGAGGAGTTGCCAACATTTCGCGGCGATGGAGATCCGATCGATCACGTTGCTGATTTGAGTTGAGAATGGGGACCGTTCGGGCCTCTGACTCATTGAAGAGCCGCATCTTCGCGGCCGGATTACAGGGAGATGCCCGGACCTAGTTCAAGAACTTGCCGGCCCGATCCATATAGTTGTATGGCGGATTCATCTTGGCTTTATCGGAGCAATTTGCTCCAAATGTAGGATCGTCTCGAAGTAGGCATGAACTATACAACTTGAAATACATCCCACCAAAAATGAGTCTTCGGTATTTCATGGAGAAGTTCAACAAAACCGCTCGGGGTATCAAGCTGGAACTCCGAGATAAAATTGACATCTTACAACAGGTCCTGGGACCGTGAAACCTTTCGGCCAGCCTTGTGAAGAGCCCATCGTCCACCTTGGGAAAGTTCCTTCAGAAAATCAACAAGTATATCAAGATGGATGAAGCGCTGAGAGCTGGTTATCGGAAGCCTAGCGGGAATTCTGATCCCGTAGGCGATTATAGGGTTTCTTATCCTAAGAAGCAGCCACGAGAAGTAGCGGCTGTGGCTGAGAAGAATGTCCCCCTGAAGAAGGAGGACAATCGGGTCTATTGCGAGTTGCATCACAATCGCGATCACCCGACGCTGAAATGCCCGCTGCTGCGAGAAACAGTAGCGGCAATGCATAAGGAGAAGTCCGACTTTGATGGTCATAAGGGCAAGAGAGCGGAGTCTCCCCAAAGGGTCTATCAAGGTGACGATCGTCACAGGCCGAGGGGGAGAGACAATCGGGGTCAACCCCGACACTACAACGATCCGGCAGGGGACCTAAGATCCCCCCATCTCGAACAAGACAGAGGCCAGCACGGCCAAGAAAACCGTGGCCAAGGCCGAAGGAGGAGATGGCGGGGCCGTGGCGGCAGAGCCCCGCAGAACGAAGGTGGAAGTCTCCCACCTACGAAGTAGGCACCCAACCTCCCCAAAATGAGGTGGTGCCTAGGGAAAGAGAGGTTGCCAGAAATATATATGTTATCTCCGGCGGAATAAGAATAAATGAGTCGGTCAGGGACCGAAAGAGAGCAGTGCGTGAGGAGTTTCCCGACAGCTCTGAATCTGTGGCGCTGGTCAAGTATGAATCGGTCGAGCGGTCCTCTACCTTTGAGGACGATATCACCTTCACCGCGGCCGATCTAGAAGGGGTTACCGACCCCTGTGATGATCCTCTTATCATCACTGGAATCATAGCCGACCGTCCGGTCCACAGCATTTTGGTAGACACCGGGCTTCATGCAATATGATGAAACGTGAAGTGGTTCAGATACTGAGAGCCGCGGCTCATAATTTCCCTATTGCCAATATAACCCTTTGGGAATTCGACCAAAGGAGTGTCATCCCGTGCGGGAAAATTCTTTTCCCGGTCACTTTGGGGGGTCCAAGTAGGGATCGATCGGAGACCCTGGATTTCATTGTCGTTGAAGTCTATCTGGCTTACAACGCAATTATCGGACGGACCGGCCTTAGTAAGTTTGAGGCGGTCTCTTCTACGTACTACATGATGCTCAAGTTCCCCTCCACTCATGGAGTGATTTATGTCAATGGGAACCAGAAAGTAGCAAGACAGTGCTACATGAGCTCGTGCCGAACTCTGGCACCAATGAAGAGAGCCCGGGTGGAGTTGCTCAAAGATCCCCCCGCACCCGAGGCAGGCTATGGAACCCGTTGGGTTCAAGCTAATCAACCTGGTGGAGCATGACTCAACCAAGACTACTCGCATAGGGGCACACTTGGCCCCGACTTTTGAAGAGGAGCTGGTCCACTTGCTGAGAAGCAATGTGGACATATTCTCTTGGACCCCGGATGATGTGACGGGGATTGACCGATCCGAGAGTGAGCATCGGATCAACACTCAGCTCGGAACAAAGCCTATTAGGCAAAAGGGAAGACGTTACTCTCCTGAGAAAATTGAAGTTATCCGGTCCGAGGTGAACAAGTTATTGCGGTCGGGTTTCATTAGGGAGATTCACTATACTGAATGGGTTGCGAACCAGTGGTGGTCTCCAAGGCAGATGGGAAGTAGATGATGTGTATTGACTTACCGACGTCAACAAGAGATGTGAGTCAGATCCTTTCCCACTGACGCACATTGACCGATTGGTGGATGCTGTTGTTGGCAGCACGATGATGAGAACCATGGACACTTACTCCGGGTATCATCAGATCTTCCTTGCTAAGGAAGATCATAAAAAAAATCATCATTCATGATGGAAGACGGCGTTTATTGCTATGAGGTTATGTCATTCGGCTTGAAGAACGCTGGAGCAACATACCAGAGGCTGGTCAACAAGATCTTTAGGAATTCGATAGGCCATGTTATGGAAGTGTATGTTGATGATATGATTTTCAAATCCATGAATGATGAATACCATATTCATTATTTGTCTCGTTGTTTCGAAGTATGACGTAAATACAAACTCAAACTAAATCGGAACAGTGTTGCTTCGGGATCCGAAGTGGCAAGTTCATAGGATATTACGTTTCTCAAAAAGACATAGAGGTAAATCCTGAGAAAGTTCAGGCGATTATTGACATGCAACCTCGAGAAACAAGAGAGAATTCTATAGGCTTACTGGCCAATTGACAGCACTGAGCATGTTTATCTCTAGGTCCACGGACCGGGCTTTGCCTTTTTTAAGAGTGTTAAAGAAAGCCAGCCATCTTGGTTGGACCAAAGAGTGCGATTGGGCCTTCTCAGACCTGAAAACTTATCTAAGCACTCCTCCTGTGATGGTGAGCCCGATTTGCCATGAACCTTTAGGGCTATATATGGCCATATCAGAGGCCGCAGTTAGCGCAACTTTGGTAACCATTGGGAATGACGTTCACTGACCTATCTATTACGTGAGCCATTCCCTGGTACCAGCCGAAACTAGATACACTACCTTAGAAAAATTCATGTTGGCATTGCAGAAAGCTATATCCAAGCTTAAGCATTATTTTGAAGACCGAAAGGTTTATGTGTATACTGATCAGCCTCTGAAGGCAGTTTTGAGTCAACGGGATTCTAATGAAAGGTTGGCCAAGTGGAAAATCAAGATCAGCTCCATGTATATGGAATTCGTGCCCCGAAGGGCGATCAAGGCCCAGGTTCTCGCGAATTTCGTGGTCGAAATGACTCGATCAGCCATATTTCTGAACCAAGAGGATGACCAATGGGTCATTTATGTTGACAGATCAACCTTTGGGGGAAAGGGAGCAGGCATCACCCTTACTACGCTACAAGGCGATGTTATCTATTCCGCGGTCAAGTTCTTATTCTCTGGAATGAATAATGTGGTGGAATACGAGGCCATGTTGTTGGGGATGACTTTAGCCCGAAAGATGGAAGTTGCTAAAGTGTGAATGTTCTCAGACTCCAAGTTGGTGGTGGAGCAATTCGCATGAAGATTTGAAACACATGAGCCAACCATGAAGCTATATCATGCAAAGGTCCTGGAGTTGTCAAAGAAGTTCAGTGAATACTCACTTGACCATGTACAAAGAGAACAAAATAAGGTGGTCGATGCATTAGCCAAACTGGCTACAGGCCTACCAGATATTGGACCAGGCACCGTATCGGTCCACATTCAAGACCGACCTTCAGTCGAGATATCTGTGACCGAACAGTCACTTGAGGAAGTTGGGGATTTATGCCATGAACTCCAGGACTTGAATATAAACGTCATTGACTCACCAGGGGAACTCACGTGGATGGACCACTTTATCAAATATTTGACCGATGGCCATATACCTGAAAATGCATCTGAGGCCAGAAAGATTGAGACCCAGGCCAAGCGATATGTGTTAAACGACCGGCGATTATTCAAGAATAGTTTTGAAGGACCGCTCTTGCGATGCCTATCCCCTGTCGAGGCTGAGGCCGTCATAATTTATGTTCATGAGGGTATATGCAGTAGACACTCTGGGGCCCGATCACTATATCATCGCGTTATTAGGGCCTGGTATTTTTGGCCGACGCTCCTCGAGGATGCTAAAAAGTACACAAGACGTTGCGCTGCCTGCCAACACCATGCTCCGGTCCCCTGCTAGGAGCACCCTAATCAATGACTCCACTTCCTTGTCCATTTGATAGATGGAGAATTGATATTTTGGGACCGTTCCCCCGATCGGTAAAGCAGCGGAAGTTCTGCATAGTGGCTGTTGAGTAATATACAAAGTGGATTGAGGTTGAAGCAGTGGCTATTATTTTTGAAAAGTTGGTGAAACACTTCCTATGGAGGAACATTATAAGTCGCTTTGGAGTGCATTGGGCATTTGTATCAGACAATGGACTTCAATTCCGCGGTAAGGCAGTTCGGGATTTTTGCGTAAAATTTGGTATTACTCAGCATTTCTCGTCAGTGGCTCACTCCCAAACTAACGGATTGACGGAGGTCTCCAACAAAGTTATCCTGAAGGGATTAAAAACTAAGTTGGAAGATTTGGGAGGAAAGTGGCCCGATCACATTTACGAGGTTCTATGGGCTTACCGGACCACACCCCGCTCAACGACTTAGGAATCTCCAATTTCTCTTGTATATGGGTCCAAAGCGGTCAGTCCAGTGGAAGTAGCCATACGATCACCTCGGATAACCCAATATGACGAGCATCTGAACGATGAGTGAAGATCCTTAGACTTGGAAATGATTGAAGAAAAACGGAACGCCATCTATGCGCGCATGTGTGCTTATCAACGAACCATGGAGCGGGCTCATAACAAACGGGTCTTACCTAGAGAATTCTCAGAATGCGACCTCGTTCTCAGAAATGTGAGAGTTCAGAGAAACGTTGGGAAGCTCGACAGGAATTGGGAAGGGCCCTATCGATTCCTGAAGAATTTAGGGGTTGGGGCTTATAAGTTGGAGACTTTGGATGAAAGCGAGATCCCCCGAACCTGGAATGTTGTGAACCTACGGCGGTATTTTGTATAAAACCTTTGACGATTATTTAGCAATTCTGAACCGTAATATGTTTCTCATATATGAATAAGTTACAATAGATGTAATACAAATTATTTCTAGCTAGATGAGTGACCGATTTTGAAGTTGGATTTTCTGGACGAGTTTGGACTGGTGACTGCAGAGGTCCATCCATGAGACTCTCAAGTAGTGTGACCGCTCTGACGAGTCAGTTGCTTCCACGCTTGCTGAGTACTTGATGGATTGCAAAACTCCTAGAACTCACTACGAACTTAATTTCCCCTTCGATGGCACCCACCACCTGGAAACAACTCTTGCTTCTTTGTGCTTAGCCATGAACGAGATAACAGGGTCAAAGTTAGCCAGTCAAAGCGCAAGCCGAAGCTCGCCATGAGACTATTCTTAGAACCGAGGCTTCGATTAAGTTTGCCATGAGACTTATAAAGAACAAAGGCAACGCCGCCAAGATCATAATATTTTACATGGACGGATTCAAGTGTGGTATGTTAGCGCAGTTAAAATCCCCCAACTTATTAAGCCCAGCAAAACTCAAAGTTAAGTTAAGAGGACCGTTCGGTCCAGGTTCAGCGCGAACTCCGATGTTATGCTAAGCAGAAATATTCTATTGAAGAAATGGAGTTTTCAAAAGCAAATACAGAAATGAAGGGACTTGAAAATTGGAGATCTAATCTATTTGTCATTCTTCCTTGTCTGGTTCTCCAAACTTCTCCGCGATCCATGCCTTGAGATATTCTATCTTTTTTCCCCAATCTTCAACTATCTCATTGACCGATCTTTCCATCAGGTCAAAGAGGAGATAGTTGGGATCGTTTTCTAATAGGGGTTCTTATAGCTCGTGGATCTCACGGAAGCTTCCATCTTTGGTTAGGGGGTCGATCGTCTCCCAACGCTCATCTTCGGGATCTAGACCAAATTTACTGATCATTTGGTCCTTCATGTTATCCATGTATTGGGAGACTCTCGGTCCATAAACGTTTGCCGCTAAGGCAAACATCAGCGGCGATTGGGTAAAACCCAGAAGGACTTTGCGGACCGCTCCCTCAGCTGCTTCTTTGCCCCTAACCAATTCTTCCTTTAAGAGATCCTTTTCCTCCTGGGACCGAAGGAGAAGTGTGTTGCTCTAGTCAGATAATTCTTGGATCTGACGCCCCAATTCCAAAACGCGGGCCGTTGCGGAGTTCGCAGTGGCTTGGGCTTCTCCCGCCTTGGAGGTAGCTATTGAAAGCTCAGTGTCCGCCCCAAGTAGCTCTCCATTCAGACGGTCCCGATCGACCCGGACCGATTCCAGCTCTTGTTACTTAATATCGACTTGCCGCTGAGCTACGGCAAGTCGACTTTCTAGATCTTCAGAAGCCGAAGCAATGTTTCGGCTTAGCTGGACGGCAGAGGTAAGGTCCAAAGCCCTTCTATGTGCCTGCAAGAAACAGCGTTGATCAGGACAAAAATCCGATCGGGCAACGAGAGTTGAAGATAACTTACCACGGCATGGGACTCCAGATAGGATAGCACCAGGCCGGAGAGTGTGCCGTCGATGCCGGGTGGGTTCTTTCTTCCCAAAAGCCGGTATTCTTCAAGAGCGGCGTCTTTCCAGAAGGGTGGGACCCTTTTCTGCCCCCGAGCCTTTGAGACAGAAGCTACCATGTAACGACCGTAATTTGGGCCTAGTTGTTTTGTTAAAACATGATAATTAAAACGGAAATATTCGAAAGCAATTTAAAACATAGTTCGAAACATTAAAGTACGAATGCGTAATTTAGAGTGTTCTCCGAAGGACCGGACTCTATCACCGGACAACCGACGACCTCCTTCCCCGTCCCTATCATATCTCACCTGCGTCACCTACAAAATCTGTAAAGCGGTCACAATCTATTAAAGGAAACTTCACACACACTACACATTATCTTTCTTACCTCTTAATTACATCATACACACACACATGAACCATTTCACTTAACCGTTTTCTTATTTCCTTCTTCTTTTACCCTTATCATTTCCATCATTCATTAACTTTTCTATTGCCGAGATTAACATGCTCGGTGCATGTCCCGCCCAAGCCAACCGTTAGCTGTTGGATGACTCGACGGGCCATATGCATCCCTTCCCCGGGTGGGTACTTAGGCGCTACCCCTTTTCCCACCCGGATCCGTTCCGCCCTCTTCGTACGTTTCTTTTCCTCTTTGGAACTTATCGTTCCCTTCATCAGGCATGCCCTTCCTTTGGCGAATCGTGTACTAGGCACGATGCCGGGTTCGGTCGGATGGTCCATCCTTCCTCACCCCGAGTCTTATTATCATTTATCTCGTTCATTCGTATCATTTCTTCCTTCTTTATTAACCCCATCCCATTCCCTAAGTCTGAACCTTCCCTTACTATATTGTGTTCACTCCGCTTACCGTTTGCTTTAGCGTATTATAATCTTCCCGTGCTTCCCCTGCATTTCATAACAGGTCTTAATTATTCGAATTCTGACGTTATCATCTTATTGTTAACTATGTGGTTACCGTAGACCTCACGTGTACTTTTCCTCCCACGATCCGACTTCGGGACGTAACGAAAACACTCGAACTTAGTATTTTCGCGACAATTCTACTTCTGCCCTGAAATTCGCGATAATAATACCCTAGGATTAAAATTCGCGACAGTATTGCACTGGGATGAAATCCGCGATAATTTATGCCTTACTGGAAATCCGCGACAATTTTGCCTTCGTAAATTTTCGCGACAATTTTTGTTCTTCAAAATTTTCGCGACAATTCTTGCCTTCAACTTTTTCGCGATAATTTTGTGCCTTGGAGATTTTCGCGATAATTTTCCTTCTTTGCGGGAATTTCGGATTTTCGGGTCTTAATGATGATTAACCCGTTTTTGGGCCTCCTCACTCCTATTTATAGACATCCTAACTTTTCTAATTCACACTTTGACCCCTCCTTCCTTTACTTTTGACCCCTCTTTTATCTTTTTCTTTACTTTTCTATTCTTCGTTCCCTTTTACGTTCTTTCGTTCCCGTATCTCTCATTATCTATCGTCTAGACTTTACCGTTACATTCTCTACTATTTGTTTCGACATACCTTTTTCTCGGCTATTACATACCATCTCCTGGATAGCCTCCCGAATAGATTCCAGGCTTGATGTCGAGGGGACCGATCTCTCCCCGATGATGACCCCTTTTGCCGGGATCGGGGGTGCGGGCCTGCCACACGGCCGATCGCAACCTCTTGTATTGTTTCAGGGCATCCTCTTCAGGGCCCTGCTTGCTCTTTGTTGGGGGACAGGAGCCTTTGATATTTTGTCCCCCAAGCTGGAGGATGGAGGGACATCTTCCACCCGCATCGACCCCTGCAGCAACAACCGCACGACATTAAGATCCAGAGGGGAGTTATTTCCTATTTTGTACATGGCGGGGAGGCCTAACGAGCGAATTCTCTTAGAAATCACCTCGTCCACCTCATCCATTGATCGGGGTTCATGCCTCTGGCTATTAGAACTTCCCGCCGATCGCAATGATCAAGCACCGGCGTTGAAGGTTAGCTTGGATGCTTGCAGTTGGGCCTCTTTCTTGGCCTTTGCAGCAGCAGCCAGCGCAGCAAGTCGGTATCCAAACATTGTATCCATGGAATCTGCAAAAGAAGAATAATAAGGATCATGAGATATGAACTAAAGGAAGCCAAATTCATACCCGATCATTCTGACCCCGACGAGTCGGAGCTAGAGAATATACCCTTCGGAGCAGGGGCACCGGTCCTGCCTGCTACCCCTATCTCTAGCAGCTTCTTCTCCCGAAGTATGTCTATTCGTTTGAGACGCCTTTTGGGAGGAGGAAGCCTTGCCAAGGTGTTGGCAATATCCTGGCGGGATGGGTTGAACCGGGTTCGGTCCAACTTCCCGATGTCAGGATGGGTGGTTAGGAAGGTGACCTTCAACATGTATTCCCTCGGGGTGTCTATCCAGACGTAGCAAGACTTCCATTCATTAAGGGAGTCTTCCTTGTCAACGATAATACAATCCTTCGTTCGGGTCGCTAGATAGTACAACCTACGACCCCCTAACAACCTCCTTCCCCTTCGGGATCCCAGCAGGAATAGTTGGAAAAAGTTTTTCATGGTTGGTTCTACCCCCTGTTTGTGGCAGTAAAAGATAAAGGCGACTATATAAACATAACTGTCCAAAAAAAAAGGGAAGGTTGGGCAGTGAATCTCCCGAAGTACGGCCGCGACAAAAGGATGAAGGGGAAATCGCAGGTGGGACCTCACGGAGGCGTAGCTAACGGGGATGGCGTTAGCAGGAACATTCATCTCAGTAGGAAGGAAGCAAAGAACGTCTTCCGTCCCCCTCCAGATTGGATAATGGACAGGGATTGAGAATTTGGCCCAAAATCCTTCGAGTTCCATCTCAGAAACAATCGGATACCTAGCCTTACGAGGTGTCATGGATGATTACCTTAAGATTTGTAAGGAAATCGAAGTTTGAAGACGGTCGAATGAAATCGCCAGAGAATTCTAGGGCTCAGAAATTGTTCGCGAGTTGCAACAATGGTTGCACAGTACCGAAATCCCGACTTTTATAGCCGTGCATTGGCTACTCACAGGGTGACACGTCACCACTGCAGGCGGCTGCAGTCTGACGGCCTATCCCCCATTTGGAATACGGAAAGGCGCAGGCTATTATAGAGCCCATAATTACGCTTTTGACTATAACCGTTACAGATTTCAAATTTGAAAATTAACGCTATGAAATTTCTTAAGTATAGGATCGGTCCTCAAGGACGCTGTCACGACCCGTTCAAGTACGGTCCTTCGTTGGTTCGATCGGGCACTCCTGCCTCAAACGCTCTCAATCTGATGGTCAAACTCACATAACCACCATGATGACGATAGAGTCCGAGGGGCTAGTGATGAGACCTTCGAAACCCGGTACCCCGAACCTGGTTAGGCCCAAGCTTAGCCAGGCCAGGCCAACCCAAGTGAAATAAGCCGAACTTGGAGGCCCAAATCCAGCTCGCGTGAATGGACGGACCGGCGAAAACAGGCGGGCCCGAAGGCCCGTTCTTATTGATCGCGAACGATCGATAGAGTCACGCGTTCTCCTCCTCATCAGGACCGATCGGTCCAAATCGCACAGACTATGCTTCGGGCCATCCACATTTCTCAACATGTGACAACAACATCTGACATTCCTGTCGGAGGCGTGCCTGACAGAGTCGTACGAGCCTCCTTTTGGTCTGAAGACAGCCGGCTAGTAGCGCCGAAAGGCCTGGCGCTGCGCAGCCGTATAGAGTTACGCCCGGCGACTATCCCGCCCAACACCAGCCGACCTAGCTGCATGGGACAAGCACAAAATGACACTCTACTGTTCACACAACAGGAGAGACGTATAAAATGGACACTTGGGAAACAGAAATAACTCTATCTTTTCCGGTTTTCTATTGGTTTTCCATAAGCTCTCCCTTCTCTTGTTATCTCAAAAACAAACATGGCATTTGTAATGAACAACTTGATTATTGGATCGACTAAGAGCATTTCTAGCTATTAGTCAAGTGGTTTTTTCCACATCTTTTAGGGGTTTTCCACTCTAAAATTGTCTTGTCCTTTTCTATTTGATTCATAATCGTTTTCCCCCTACAAAACAAATTAAAACCGTGTTCATCCTGCAACGAACCGGACGATTGTTGACACCCCGGTTTTAGACCACAACAATAACAATTGAGATACTCAACCAAAATCAAATTTGAAGATAATTTGCCAAATATTCTAAATTTGGATAACCAAATTCACCAAAACGTTAAAATTTGGTGGGTAAATATGCCGTTACAAATTTTGAGATTAAATTTGTCAAAACTATAAAAATTTAAGAATCAAAACATTATCAAAGAGAAATCTTATTGGTTTGCGACGCTAGCATACTCAACTAGGCATCCGATGCCAAATTGTAATTGAAATTATACAACCATGTGTTAAGTATGGAGATCGGCATTGGTATCGATCGGTCACACTTGGATGACGATCGACAATGTGGTCGATCGGGGCACACATGGAAGACGGGATGGTTGGTATTGGTACCGATCGGTTGAGGACCGAAGCACGCAATACCGAATGTGACAAAGGGATCGAAGCAATCAGTAGAGGACCGAAGCATGTGATCCGAAGATATGAGATTGAGGCAATCGGTCTAGGACCGAACTGAGA
Organism: Utricularia reniformis; assembly: GCA_009725065.1. Taxonomy (NCBI): domain Eukaryota; kingdom Viridiplantae; phylum Streptophyta; class Magnoliopsida; order Lamiales; family Lentibulariaceae; genus Utricularia; species Utricularia reniformis. The sequence goes on from RWGZ01000011.1 coordinate 392,291, forward strand.
TATGGTGTGGCCCACTGGTCAAAGATATCGGCAATTATAGAAGGAGATATTGAAGGAAATAATATCATATCAAATCAGTATATGTTGACGCATATATATGATTTGATTATGAATAATCATATATAGATATATGATTAAATATTGAGAATATTGTTTGTTACTTTAATATCTCAACCACCTCATCTATATAAAGGGGTCTTAGGGTTCATTGTCATGCACTTCAATACTCTTGTATTCCGAATTTTCTTCTTCGTGTGTGTGTGTTGTAATCTTCTCAAGTGATAGTGAATTTGGCTGTTTCCGTTGGTCACGTGGTTTTTTCCCTTTCCGGGTTTCCACGTTAAATTCTTGTGTCGTTGTTTTCTCTTTGCTTTAATTCTCGGGTTCTACTTAATCTATCGAGATTGTTCGCACACGTGTTTAATCCCCAACAATTGGTGGTGGTTGTGGGGTGTAGTGGTGCAATCGGCGATGGGTGATGAAAAGGGAAGCCTAAGGATAATTGATGGATCTGATTTTACCTATTGGAAAATGCAAATCCGTAATACCCTTTATCAGAATGATTTAGGGGAAGCGTTAGAAGAAAAGAAGCCGGCAAATATGGAGGATGCGGATTGGCAGAAATTGGATCGCAAGGCGTTGGCGATCGTTCAACTATCGTTGTCAAAGAAGGTGGCGTTTAACTACAACAAACATACGACGACTTACGGTATGATGAAGGCGATGTCCGATATATACGAGCGGCCATCATCGACAAATCGTGAACTCTTGACACGGCAGTTGTATACCATGACGATGGGAGATGGTGCCTCCGTTGCAGAACATCTGAATGATTTCTGCAATCTTACCAACCAGTTGTCGTTGGCTGGACATGTCATGGATGATGACACTCAGACCATTGCCGTTCTTGGTACCATGCCCGAAATCTGGTCGACGACGGTTGATATTATCAGTAGTCAACCGGGGAAACTCAATTTTGATGATGTGCGGGCTCGACTCATCAGTGAGGAATTGAGACAAAAGCATAAGGGGGATACCAAAAGTAATGCATTGGTGGCAGATTCTTCCCGGGGTTGGAAGAATAACCTAGGGCAGAATGGTGAGAGCAGGGCCCGATCGAAGAATCAGGGAAAGTCAAAGAATCGGGGGGAGCCTGATTGCTGGAATTGCGGAAAGAAGGGACACTTCCGCAGGGAATGCAAGGAGCCGAAGAAGGAGGAGAATTCAGCATCGGTAGCGGCTGAATCTGACGATGCACTTGTACTCTGTCTCGAGAGTCCAGTGGAGTCATGGGTGGTTGACTCAGGTGCATCTTTCCACTCCTGTTTTAATCAGAAGTTATTTAAGTCTTTCAGAGCAGGGAATTTCGGGAAGGCTTATCTTGCCGATGAGAAGTTCCTGGAGATCACAGGTCGGGGTGATATACCGATTCAATCCTCAAATGGTTACTGTTGGACCTTGGAGGATGTGATGTATATACCCGGACTGAGTAAGAACCTGATATCGATCGGACAGTTGGATTCCAAGGGGTACCGAACGTCTTTCGGGAGCGGTCGGTGGAGAGTGACCAAAGGGGCTTTGGTCATCACTAAAGGAATCAAGTCAGGAACTTTGTACGTGGAGAAACCGATCGGGCCAGATGGGGACCGATCCACTCTTACTACATTGGAGACCGATCGATCCCATGAGGTCCGATCCATGGACTACCGAAGGAGGTTGCTGAAGATGTGGCACGATCGCCTTGGCCACATGAGTGAGAAGGGCATGAAGATCATGGCCCAAAAAGGCTTATTACCGACCTTTGAGGACAAAGAGGTTGGGTTCTGTGAAGATTGTGTGCTCGGCAAGCAGAGGAGAGTAACCTTTACGAAGGTGAAGCGGGATCGGAAAACTAGTAAGCTGGAACTCGTGCATACCGATGTGTGGGGTGTGGCACCGGTCGAGTCTGTTGGAGGCTCGAAGTACTACGTCACCTTCATTGACGACTGTACTCGAAAGATATGAGTCTATTTTCTAAGGAATAAATCTGATGTGTTCGAGACATTCAAAAGGTGGAAAGCAGAGGTGGAGCTCGAGGCTGGAACCAAATTGAAGTGTCTGAAATCAGACAATGGAGGTGAGTATGATGGGGAGAAGTTCAGAGACTACTATTTGACGAATGGTATTAAGCTGGAGCGATCGGTCCCGAACAAGCCGAGGCAGAATGGCATTGCCGAACGAATGAACCGAACGTTGAATGAGCGTGCCCAATCGATGAGGTTGCACGCTGGTCTACCAAAGACCTTTTGGGCGGATGCTGTGAGCACGGCAACATACCTGATCAATCGAAGTCCATCGGTACCACTGGATTGCGAGTTGCTCGAGGAGAAGTGGACTGGGAAGGAGGTGAAGTTGGATCATCTCAAAGTGTTCGATTGCATTGCGTATGTCCACATAGACCCTGAGAAGAGGGATAAACTTGATGCTAAAGCTGTAAATACTATTTTTGTTGGTTATGGGATTAATTATTTTGGTTACCGGTTCTGGACCGAATGGAGGAAAATAATTAGATCGGTCAATGCGACCTTCAACAAAGATCAATTTTACAAGAATACTATCGCAAAGGCTAAGGAGAAGTCTTCCGAGGTGATAGTGGTGATACCATCAAGTGGGAGCAGTGGACCTCCGGACCGATCGGATGAGCCGATCGGTATCACCTCTGACGAAGAGTCAGAATCTCAGTCTGATCGGTCCGATACCGATTGGCAGAATGAATACCAGGCGACAGATGACAATGTCGAAGCAGTCACTCCTGTGTTGAGGCGGTCAACCAGGGAGAGGAGATCACCTGATCGTTACACTCATGCAATGTATCATACATTGCTGACTGATGATGGCGAGCTAGAGAATTTTTGAGAAGTGGGAGCTTGCTATGGAGGACGAAATGACATCCTTGTCGAAGAACAAGACTTGGGTCTTGACTGAATTGCCGAGGGGACATCGGGTCTTACTCAACAGATGGGTCTTCAGAGTAAAGCAGAAGGCAGATGGGTCCAAACGTTACAAGACGAGACTAATGGTCAAAGGATTCTTGCAGAAGAAAGTAATTGACTATTCCGAATTATTCTCACCGGTCGTCAAGATGACGACGATCAGGGTGATTTTGAGTATAGTGGCTGATGAGAATCTCCATCTTGAGCAAATGGATGTGAAGACGGCCTTTCTGCATGGTGATTTGGATGAAGAGATTTACATGGCACAACCCGAAGGGTTTAAGACGCATGGTAAAGAAAATATAGTCTGCAAATTGGTAAAGAGCTTGTATGGGTTGAAACATGCTCCTCGGCAATGGTACTTAAAGTTTGACTCCCTAATAACTGAACGGGGATTCAAAAGATGCGAGACAGACAACTGTTGTTATCTCCGATAGGGCAAAGGGACATACGTAATCCTTCTACTGTATGTCGATGACATGTTGATCGTAGGTGGTGACATGGAGGAGATAAACAAGTCAAGTGGGAGTTGTCTGAAGCATTCGAGATGAAGGACCTGGGACCGGTCAAACAGATTCTAGGAGTGAGAATCTCGAGAGATCTGCAGAATGGTACACTTACCTTGTCTCAAGAAAGTATATTGAAAAAGTGATTGATCGGTATCAAGTGAGAGACTTGAGGGTTACTAAAACACCTTTGGGAGCACACATGAAACTCTCAAATGAGCAGGCGCCGATGACCGACCAGGAGGCCGAAGAGATGAAGAATGTACCCTACTCTTCAGCGGTCGGTATTTTGATGTATGCAATGGTCGAGACATGATATTGCACATAGAGTGGGAGTCGTGAGTAGGTTCATGTCGAACCCTGGGAAAGAGCATTGGGAAGCAGTGATATGGTTGCTACGATACCTCAAAGGGGCATCAGAGCGGGAGCTGTGTTTTAGAAGGGGACCGATCGAACTAACTGGGTACGTAGACGCCGACCTTGGAGGAGATCTGGACGATCGGAAGAGTACATCGGGGTATCTATTTACTGTTGGTTGGTATTTTGATGTATGCAATGATCGGAAGTCGAAGTTGCAAAAGTGTGCCTCACTTTCCTCCACTGAGGCAGAGTATGTTGCGATTTCGGAAGCATGAAAGGAGATAGTGTGGCTCCAGAATTTCCTGATGGAGATCGATAAAAGGATCGATCTGCGAACTTTGTACAGTGACAGTCAGAGTGCCATTTGTTTGGCGAAGAACTCGGTATTTCATGCTAGGACGAAACACATTGAGTTGAAGTATCACTATATTAGGGATCTGCTCAAGAGAAAGACGCTTCAGTTGATGAAGATCAAAGACACTGGAAATCCGACAGATATGCTGACGAAGGGAGTCACTATGGCGAAGCTAGAGCTGTGCGTAGCTCTAGTTGGTCTCACCAAGTGAGTTGGTGAGCCGGAACTATCAAGAGAAGATGCATTATCGATCTCCAAGTGGGAGATTGTTAAGTGTGGAGATCGGTATTTGTATCGATCGGTGACACTTGGATGACGATCGGCAATGTGGTCGATCGGGGCACATATGGAAGACTGGATGATCGGTATTGGTACGGATCGGTTGAGGACCGAAGTACGCAATATCAAATGTGACAAAAGGACCGAAGCAATCGGTAGAGGACCGAAGCATGTGATCCGAAAGTATGAGATGGAGGCAATCGGTCGAGGACCGAACTGAGATATGGTGAGGTTCACTGGTCAAAGATATCGTCAGTTATGGAAGGAGATATTGAAGGAAATAATATCATATCAAATCAGTATATATAGACGCATATATATGATTTGATTATGAATAATCATATATAGATATATGATCAAATATTGGGAATATTTGTTTGTTACCTTAATATCTCAACCACATCATCTATATAAAGGGATCTTAGGGTTTATTGTCATGCACATCAATACTCTTGTATTCCGAATTTTCCTCTTCGTGTGTGTATATTGTAATCTTCTCAAGTGATAGTGAATTTGACCGTTTCCGCCGATCACATGGTTTTTTCCCTTTCCGAGTTTCCACGTTAATTTCTTGTGTCATTGTTTTCTCTTTGCTTTAATTCTCGGGTTCTATTTAATCTATCGAGATTGTTCGCACACGTGTTTAATCCCCAACACCATGAAAGTAAATCATAGAAATATAATGATTAAACTAATTTTTCATAAACTTAACTAGGGGTGAGAATTTTATAATGAATCAACAATATTATCATATAAAAAGTAGCACATCGTTCAAAAAACACAAATAATAATATATTACTTTTGTCCTAACCTCCAGGCCTCCACAAACCTTTCTTACACACAAGATACTGATCACGAACAAGAGTTACAGACCAATGAAGAGATTTCAGAATTGCACTAATTCTCCCAAGTGTTTCACTATCATCTTGAACTAAAATATACCCCCCTGGTCTCACTATCCTGTCCATTTCTGCCGCTATTTCAATCATACCACACCTAATACATACATACATAATAAGCCAGCCATTTTAAACGTAGAAAACGAACAAGTTTGGTTTCGAGTGATGCTACCTGTTTATCAAGTTTCTGAAAATGAATGCTCCGTGCACAAGATCATATGATCGAGGATACGTATTAAATGATTCACACCAATCATGATATATTCCTAACAAACCTCGATCGAAAATGATCGATAAAGTATCCGGTTGATCTACCGGTACGACATTCATTACCCATAGAGGTTGATCGATGAGTGCTGCAGCAAAACTGTAACAAAAATGACATTTGGTTAAATTTTATAGATTAGATTGCTTATCAGGTTCATTAGCTTACCCTCCGTAACCTGCGTTCATATCAAGAACATTGCGTATACTTGACCAGTTGACGTTAAGACCTCCGATATAAACTTCTGAGATAAGTGAAGACCAGTGTAAAGTGTCCCTTTTGAAAGTTTCTTCAGATTCTGGTTGATGAAGGAGGCTTATAGGTGTATCCGTGAGTCTTGCTGGCCAGGTTGAAGGCCATTTGTTGGAGTCACGATCGAGTTGAACGATGCAACGTTCGAGAGGCGCGTACCTATCGAGGAACAAGAAGAAAAGATTATCACATTAAATCTACCAAAAGAACTTAAAAACCTGCATGAAAATGATACCATGAGTTATTGAGTTTGGATGGTTGATTACAGAGAGGCGGGTCATTAACTTTGCGTTTATGATAACATGAAGAAGTTACGGGTTTTTGATAGATAACAAGACCGATATGAGAAGCAGAAAAGAATGTCTTGGCAACAACACTCCAGCAAATTGATTCAGTTAATGTTACCATAGCTGCAATGAAGATTAATAATTATAAAGAGTGATGTTTATAACTAACCCAAGAAGTGTAAAGGTGGCTCCAAAATTTCCTTGAAAAAAATGTAAGGAAATAACGTATAAATTATCAAAACCACTTATACGAAAAAAGACGAAAACCACAACTATTCACTTGATAGTCATTCTTGAACGGTTTTAAAACTTCGGGGGTTTCTCATGCAATTTACAAACTTTGGGGCATTACCTTTACACTATTTTAAACATTAGGAACCAATGACCTGATTTTCTCAATAATTAAACATAAAGAAGCTTAAAATGAAGAGGAATTGTGTAGGATTTCTCACATTTCCACACATTCTGATGTACTTCATCTTCTCGGTATACCGGTGTGGCTGACCAAACAAAATATGCTCCAGGCCTCATGACTCTGTTCAGTTCCAGTAAAGGCTTTCCACCTACAAGTTTAAAGTTGATGTCAACTATGGAAAAATCAGGGAAAACTTATATATTTCAATGAAGAGATACCGTCTCCATGCCAGTGAACTCGACACCTTGCACAGTGAATCAAATCGAATGAGTTATCGGGAAATGGCAGCTTCTGTGTCCCAATGACTGAGAGTGTTGCGGGAATTCCACGCTCTAGAGCAAACTGTATTTGAGCTTCATGTTCGTCTTTTGGGGCGAAAGACATGGTAATGACATTTCTATCAAGCAAAGCTCCACCAAAGCTAGCTACACCACACCCAACATCTAAAATTACCCTTGTTTTCTTCCCCCATTGAATATCTCGTTTAGTCTGGAGTAATGAGAAGTAAGCAAACAAAAATACGAATGATCAATGGGAAGAAGATTCTTTCACATGATTCATTAATGGAAGAAATTATTTACAAGATATCATAAGATGTTACCTTTTCAAGAGACTTGATGTAATAATCAACGCCATTACTGAACTGTGTGCCTCCACCAGGAAAAGTTAAATAATCACCAGATTTCACTACCCAATGCTGATCCTTCTTGTATTCCACAAGTTTAGGATGAGGGACGTTGGTGTACCATATCTGATAACAACAAATAAAAGCATGTTTCAATAGAAATTTTCTAGTTTATAAGGGAAGTAATATCATAACTAATCGGCTTAACCTACACTTTTCAATGTGATTCACTTCTCTTATATATTGGACTACACCGACACTCTCACGGCTCATTGAATCTTGAATTTCTATATGGTATCAGAGCTGCAAGGTAGGTTTTGGGCTGGTCTGACCAGTTTAGACAAAAAAAACTTAGTAGAAACACGCATCAGACTTAGGCGACAAAAATAGATCGATCTATGATTCGAGCAATACCGAGTATATTAAAGAAAGTATGAACCGGATCAAGACCAATTCAACTTGAGGGGAGTGTTGAAATATTGTCACACATCAGTTGTGGAAATAGAAATCTTATGTTTACAATGGGAGTAATATCATAACTAATCGGCTTAGCCTAGACTTTTTAATGTGACTCACTTCTCTTATGGATTGAGCTACACTGACACTCTTCCCGCCCATTGAATCATGAATTTATACATAAAGTAATCACCCTAAAACCCCACAATTTGCATTAATGTTCTTAATGCCAAATACCAGCAATCAAAAGGGAAATCGTTGTTTTCTAGAACTTCTTCAACTTCTAAGAACATAAAGCTTACCAACAAAGAGTTAGTGATCTCACCATATCTCTGCTATTAGGCCAAGGAACCGGGATTTTGTACCCTTGAGGCAGAGGAATCAAACACCTTGGAGAAGGGTCAGGGCAATGCCTCTCTCTGTGCTCCATATGCTTACGAGACTTTAGATTCTTTATCGCGTTCCAATTATCCAAACAGGGAATGTAGTCAGTCGCCATTGGACCCTTACAAAGCTCCCATTCTACATCAGTCACCTGCCCATCATCATCCATAGCAGTAACGGCACCTGAACTACTAGAAGCATCAGCGTTCGCACTCCCAGTATTATTGGCATTTGCAGACTCAATACCTGACGAAATGGCACCAAGAGGTGATGCGTCCAAATCAGATAAAGGAGGACCTTTTCCTCCGGGAGAAATGAATATTTCATTTCCGTCCGAAGAATTTAGCATTGACGGGTCTTCCCCAGAAACCGATACATTTGATACAAAAGGATTACCCTCAGGAACCGTAGAATTTGGGTTCCCCCCGTAAAGCGAAGGAATTTCACTAGAAAAGGAGACATTTGACACAGAATGGTTCCCCCCAGAAAGTGAACCATTTGATACAGAAGGGTTCTCACGAGAAAGAGACTCCTGATCAGTCAGATTAGTAGTCGTAAGAATCAGGGACTGTGAATTTGAGATGAGAACAAAAGTGACGAAAATTAGCAGAAGGAAGAAGATAAATATGAAGGGGTACTTCCTCTCCTTCAAGATACTTGGCACTGATATCGCCATTCCCAAATAAAGAAATCTCAAATCCCTCAAAGCAACTAACCCAATGAAGAGATCTTGAAGGAAATGCCGCTGATCCAAATGACACAGACCATTCAAGACACGGCGGTGATTATGGTCGAAACATCTGTTCCGACCAGTGAGAATCCCTGTAGAGTTCCATTCTGCAGCATCATATTCCCATTCCGAATCCCAGCTCCTGCAATAGTCGACAGGTCATTTCCTCCATGACGGAACACCCTATTGATTCCGCGTTAGTGTCGGCGGCAGTAGCAGTCTGCCTCTGCTCATAAATTTATAAATCTCAAGTTATTATTTTATTTTATTTTATTTACCAATCAAAGGGCACAATAGTCCTAACCTTATTTTGGATTCACCCTTGAATCGTCTGGGGCCTGGCTAAGTTTCCGTTACTCTCCAGATTACGACGGTTTCTGCGCCGACGATCCCTGTCTCCGATCCACAATCGGAGCCCCAACGGCCAATAGATACTCCGGCATTTGTCAGCTTCGTCTCCTGCCTCACTGCTACCATCCAGCACGGATTCTCTCAGCGTCGTCCTTGGACGGAACTTATAGACCGCTCTGCTGTCTCCCGCCTTAATTCCATCGCCAAGGCGTTGTCGCGTATCCGTAAGAATTTCTCCTACTTCCGCATGAACTACTTTCGGTGATTGCTCTCTCTGTCGGCATCCTGATCTTCCTTCATCTTCCGCCTCTACGATCCGCCGCTCGTCATTTTTGGTCGCAAATTTCCGATCGGGAGACTTTGTGGATATAATTCCCAATTTTGTTCATTTTGGATACTACTATGAAATGCTTGGATTTGAATTTTGAATCATGCCTCAATTTCTATTATCAGTCATAATTAGTTATTAGTAAGGATATCAATGGGTAGGCTTTGGGTCGGGTTTGATCAAATCCAAACTCGCTCCAGTATTTATAACTTCAAATTCATATCCGTTGTAAATCTACATTGGGTTTGAATATTTAAATCTATAATCTACCCTTACGAATATCCATCACATGACGAATAATTCAATCCACGTAAAATTTCAAATAATAAAAAATATAAATAATTTTTTTCATTTTTTTCGACAATATTATTTTTATTTTTTATAAATATATAAAATAAAAAGTAATAAATATTGTAAAATATATTGTTTTTATTTATGATTAATATTTATAAACATATCAAAATTTTAAAATAATGTAAAGAAATATCAAACTTTGAAAATGATAAAAATAATACAAGAATTATTATAATCAAACAACTCTAAAAGTTTGTAAATATTTTTCTAATATTTATGCTTACATATTTAATTCAAAAGATTAAAAGTAATTGTTATTTAATTTTAATATCTATTAAGGTTTTAAATATGAATGTCGTTTTTATTTAATTATTAACATTAAAATGTTTAAAAATATATCTAAATTTTTAAATAGTGTAAATAAAATATTTATATATTAAAAATTACATAAATAACAATTTAATTTTTCGAAATCGATTATCAAAAAATAGACGAAAAATCGTCATTTTATAGTCGATGTTCATTCATAAACATGTGTAAAATACACAATTTCTAAATTTTAGGCATCACTTTTACATTATATTTGGTTACAAAATAAAAGAAAATATTATAATAACACCAAAATACATTCATTCAAATAAACATAGTTTTATCAAATTAATAAGATAAATTATTATTATTATAATTTATAAATATAATAAATTTTAATCATAATTACATATCATGAATACAAATATATTGACATATAAGATAGTTTAAAACAATATTAGATATAAAAAATTTAAATATTACATTAAGTTTAGCGGATATGATGAATATGAGTTTGGATTTAAGTAGAAATCCACATCCACCCAATCCCACGACGTGTTTATTATTTTTAAACACTTGTCTTTCCCATATCCACAAAAAATCCAACCCTCATAGGTAAGATAGGATATGATATCCACCGGGTTTGGTTTTTTTGTCATCCCTATTCATAATTTATACTTTTCTTATGATCAATTCTTTACAAATTCGCAGAAGCAGCTTAAGGGATGGAGTATATCGTCTTCTACAGCAACTTTTCAAGGAAATGGAATATGCTACCCAAAAAGCTTATTTTGTTTTATTTATTTTGAGCCACAGAAAAAGATTATGAAAAGTTTTATCTTCCACGTATTATAAACAAAAGAACGTGGCTGAAATTGTAACGAACTCTGCATTTGTTCATCTATAGATGGCTTATTAGGTAACAGGAGTTGGCTGGCAACAAATGGAAGCCGCTTCTTTGACTTCCCAGGCGCCCAGATTCTACCCACTTCCAAGTAGAGACTGCCGTCGCCGTGTTAGCTTTCTGGTTAACTGCATCCGTGATTCCGATTGCACCGAAAATTCACATCTTGCTAAACGCCGAGATGTGCTTATTACTCCCTTATTGGTAGCTGGAGCCTATGCGCTGCGATCACCGATCGCTAGGGCAGATGGGGGAGGAAGCGTCGCTACGACGACATCACCGCAGCAGGCAGCTGGGGGTGTTTCGCCGCCGGCGATTGATGGTTCCCCGCCGAAAGAGGAGGTCATAAGTTCAAGAATTTATGATGCGACGGTTATTGGAGAACCGATGGCTCTGGGTAAAGATAAAAGTAAAGTGTGGGACAAGATTATGAATGCGCGGATTGTGTACTTAGGTGAGGCTGAGCAGGTTCCGGTTCGGGACGACAAGGAATTGGAGCTTGAGATTGTTAAGAGTTTGAGGAGAAGATGCGTCGAGGCTGAGCGTCCGATATCACTTGGTTTGGAAGCATTCCCCTGCAATTTGCAGGATCAGCTCAATCAGTTTATGGATAAAAGGTTTGAATTCCTACTAAATGTTTTCCATTGGTTTTCTTAGAGATGAAGAAAGGTTTTGTTTGATTCAGGCGACATTAATGGCCTTGCTTTTATATTTTCTGATAGTTTCAAAACCTTACAGGATCAATGGTGAGACCTTGAAATCTTTTGTTGGGCATTGGCCTAAGGAGCAGTGGCAAGAGTATGAGCCCTTGTTAACTTATTGTCGTGACAACGCTGTAAGGCTCGTTGCTTGCGGAGTGCCTCTCGAGGTACTGAATCAATTCTCCGATTTTTTTCATCAGTTTTCTATCAAAAATTCTTGTGATGTTACATTTTTTCCTGGTGCAGATTATAAGGACAGTTCAAGCCGAAGGTGTACATGGGCTTTCTAAGGCTGAGCGTCAAAAGTATGGTCCTCCTGCTGGTTCAGGGTTCATTTCAGGATTTCCATCAATCTCCCGGAGATCGTCTCTCGATATGAATTTTCCAAATCAGTTGGCTCCTTATGGGCCAAGTTCATATCTTTCAATTCAAGCAAGAGCAGTTGAAGATTACACAATGTCCCAGATCATTTTAGAAGCTGTGGCAGATGGGGGATCCATGGGAATGCTTGTAGTGGTAACAGGTGCAAGCCATGTCACTTTCGGATCGAGAGGCACCGGACTACCAGCCAGAATATCAAGGAAAATGCAGAAGAAAAACCAAGTGATAATACTGCTTGACCCCGAAAGACAGTACATACGAAGGGAGGGTGAAGTCCCTGTTGCCGATTTCTTATGGTATTCTGCAGCAAGGCCTTGCAGTAGAAACTGCTTTGATCGTGCTGAAATTGCTAGAGTGATGAATGCAGCAGGAATAAGAAGAGAAGCCCTGCCACAGGTTTCATTATTTTTTCTTCTTCACAAATAAGCTGTACATTATCTACATTTCTGTGACAAATTCTTGTTGTGATTCAGGACCTACAAAATGGACTTGATCTTGGTCTAATATCACCAGAAGTGCTACAGAATTTCTTCGATCTCGAAAAATACCCTGCCATTTCAGAATTAACTCACAGGTTCCAGGTAAAATAACTTCAGTTATATCATCTTTACACTTGCAGTTGATTCATGCTGCTAGAGAAAGGCTAACTATTTGCGGTTAATGCGTAGGGATTCCGAGAAAGATTACTAGCAGACCCTAAATTTCTTCACCGTTTAGCAATAGAAGAAGCAATATCTATTATAACCACTCTCATAGCCCAATACGAGAGACGTAAAGAGAATTTCTTTGAAGAGCTTGATTATGTTGCCACAGATACATTCAGGGCAATTGTAGTCGATTTTTTCACTGTATGGCTTCCAGCTCCCACATTATCATTTCTCCCAGTTGCCGATGACATCACCGCAACTGACAGCTTAGAAGCAGTAAAGGGTCTTTTGGGATCGATACCTGACAATGCATTTCAAAAGAATATTGCTGGAAAGAACTGGACTTTAAATCACAGAATTGCTTCAGTTGTTTTTGGTGGTTTAAAGCTTGCTGGTGTGGGATTCATTTCTAGCATCGGTGCAGTTGCTTCCTCGAATATGTTATTTGCTTTAAGGAACCTTCTCAAGCCTAACACTACTTCACAGTTAACTAAACGATCACCATTGCTTAAAACAGCACTCGTGTATAGCTCGTTTCTCGGGATATCCGCAAATCTTCGTTACCAGGTTTGTTTCTACGAATAAAACTACTTGTTGAGTGATATTGACGATATAATATCTATTGGTGCAGATTATTGCTGGAATTGTAGAACATCGTATTTCAGAACAATTCTCTGATCAAGTACTTGTTGTTAATGCCCTCTCATTTATCTCTAGAACAGTGAACTCTTACTGGGGAACACAGGTTAGTGTGCTTTGTACAAACATCAAGACTTGTTAATTGTTTTATGGTCATGAATCATAAAATGAATGATGCAGCAATGGATCGACCTGGCTCGATATACGGGTCTCCAAACTCGTAAAAGTAAAGATGATTCTTGCTCCAGCCAGGCTTCAGCCACTGCTGCATTAGAATGCAATGGTTTGGAAGATACAACTCCTATTGATGAAACCAACAAGCAATAGATGTCACCATTTTCGGTAAGTATGTTGCAAATATGGATTATTTGTTAAAATGTAAACCACAGTATAGGTGCCAAATGCCAACTCAGTTCCCTCCATTTTTGAGAAAAGAGTGTCCTTGTTATTTTTGGTAAATTTGGTATATATTTAAGGTTTTAGTAAATTTGATTCTCTAAATTTGCAATATTTGGTAAATCATATCTCTAAAGTGACAAAATTGATCAATAAAATTTGATTTGGATCGAGTATCTCAATTGTTAACATTGAAAATTTTGGAGATGAATTATATCATACATATTAAACTTTATAGATTGATTTTACCGAAACGTACAAAGTATAAGATCAGTTTTTCCATCTTCATACTTTGGATTTTACCATAAAGAAGATGACTAATATATATAAGTATTCATTTAACACTGATGTTTTCGGAATGTACCGGAATTCAGATTGGTGAGGTGGTCGGTAAACCACCTCACCAATTCTTTTAATATTATAATATTTATTTACAAATATATTTTATTATTCTTTCGTCGGATATGAAAAATCTTGACTTCAGCCCGAAAACATGATACCGATGGTATCATATAAAATTTTGGTACCACACATTGTTTGATAAACCGACATGTATATTATCGATATACCGACACATATAAAGATAATACTTAATATATAAGTACATGTTTTGAATTTTAAGTCTCAAATAATTAAATATTGTTTTTAAAGTTTTTAATATATATAAAAAAACAGTACAGATACAAGAATGAATAATGTAGGTTTCTGGTATAATATCAAAACATTGCCCACAAAGAATCAGAATGTGATGACTTTCCAAGATGGTGCAAAAACTAAAATGTGGCTGCTGGGATTCGAGCCCAGGTCTCCACGGCCACAACGTGGAATTCTTACCACTAAACTACAGCCACAAGTTGTTGATAGTTATACGGCTGCTATATTGTTGTTTTTATTGGCCCACTTTCTTGATTTCACTCATCACAATCGTTAGTCTTTATCCATAGGTGACTAGACTACATTCATTTTATTTTAATTATTGGATTATTTGGATGAGAGTTTGGGCCTTAATTTGTAAACTTGACGATATGCGATCGTGTTTAGTTCTTCCCCGTAATCGTTGATCTGAATCGGGAATGCAAATGCAGGTATTTCTATTGATTTGGTGACGATCAGCGGAATTAGGGATGGTGTTGTGTTCATATTTCTTTATTAAATAAACATTCTTTGAAGATTCTCTGCAATATGATTACCCTCGCAGTGTGAATTTAGGTGTGTTTTGATTGAAATTTTGTTAATATTGATATGATTTTTCTTAATTTCTTTGTTGAATTTTGAAATGCAATATTTGCAGCATTACCTTTATCGGATGTTTTAAGCGGCCTTCTTTTGTTTCTCTAGTTCTGAATTTTTCTTCACTTGGCTCCCATGACTGCTGTTGTGATAAGATCTTCCATTTCAACTGTTGAACCCGATCAGGATTTTACTAACAAAAAAACGGATTTGTACTCTATATCTTGGAATCAAGATTATGGTTGTTTTGCTGCTGGAACCAGTTTTGGTTTTCGCATATATAATTGTGATCCATTTAAGGAAACATTTAGGCGTGACTTAAAAAGTGGAGGATTTAAGATTGTTGAGATGCTATTTAGGTGTAACATATTAGCACTTGTTGGTAGTAAAGCAAATGCTCAGTACCCTCCAGACAAAGTAATTATATGGGATGATCATCAAAGCCGATGCATCGGTGAGTTCTCATTTAGATCAGAGGTTCGAGCAGTGAAACTTAGACGAGATTGGGTTGTTGCTGTTCTAGAGCATAAGATATATGTGTACAATTTTATGGACCTTAAGCTTCTGCATCAAATAGAGACCTTATCAAATCCAAGAGGACTTTGTTGTTTGTCTCACCATCTAAATACATCAGTTCTTGCATGTCCTGGCTTGCGACAAGGGCAAGTTCGAATTGAACATTTTGGTCTGAATATGACAAAGTTGATCAATGCTCATGATTCTAAGATTGCTTGCTTCACCTTAACATTTGATGGTCTTCTTCTTGCCACTGCTAGTGTTAGAGGCACTTTGATCAGAATTTTCAACACAATGGATGGTACTCGGTTACAAGAGGTATGTTTAATCAGTGTATTGATTTCTCGTCATCCCGTTTTAAACATTGTTTTTTCTTGCTACAGGTTCGAAGAGGATCAGATAGAGCAGATATATATAGCATTGCTCTATCTCCTAACACTAGATGGTTGGCTGTGTCTAGTGACAAGGGAACTGTACATATATTTAGTCTCAGAGTGAGGGTTGTTAGTGAAGACACAATGTCTTCCAAATCTGCTGCTTTTTTATCTCAGAACTCATCAGAGACTCTTGATCCTCTGATTTCACCAAAATTTAGTGTTAATGCTGCCTCACCATTCTCTTTTATGAAAGGTAAACCGAACACACTGCAACATTGTTTATATCGTTTAAAAGCTAGATGTTATGTTGAAATTATAGAGTTTACCTGAAATTACGACGGGGAGTGTGAACGAATGAGATTAATGGGAGGAAGCTACATATTTAAAAGATTTGATCAAGTCATTATATGATGACATTTCTCATCTTTATAAACCTAATCAATCCCTCTTCTCCAACCAATGTAGGACAAATTCAACACTCCCCCTCAAGTCCAAATACCTTATAAATTTGGACTTGCGAATGAAATGAATCGAACCAGCTCCGATATTATGTTGAAATTATAGAGTCTGGTCGAAATTACGACGAGAGAATGTGAACGAACGGGATTAAGGGGAGGAAGCCATAAGACTTGATCAAATCATTATGTGATCACATTCTCGATCTTATAAACATAATCAATCACACTTCTCTAACCAATGATGGACAAATTCAACATGTTACGACTCATGACGTAAATGATGAGTCTTTTGTAGCTTGCATTATGAACAAGTATATGTAATGATACATTGTTGATAGCATATCATATTTTCATGGTGTTTAAAATCAACTTGTTTTATAATCCTCAGGTGTTTTACCTAAATACTTCAGTTCAGAATGGTCAATTGCTCAATTTCAGTTGCCTGATCACACCCAAACCATTGCAGCATTTGGCTCCCAGAACACCATAATCATCGTAGGCATGAACGGGAGGTATTGTCGTGTAAACGACTACTGATAATGCATTTTTTAGGCATTGAAATTCCTTGTAAGAATTAACACATCTGGTGATTGAATGTTGGGATCAGTTTGTACAGGTGCAGCTTCGATCCGGTGAAGGGAGGGAGTATGATCCAGCAGGAATGTGTATCCTTTCTTCAAACAAACAAAAGAAACTGATGGTGCATTTTGCCTGCATTCATGAATATTGATTTAACTATACTATATTGTTTATATACCCTAAATGATCTTTGTCGTCGCTGGATTTGTTCTTATATGTAAATTCAGGTGCTTGTTCTGTGGTAAGACTATTTAAGAAGTTCAAAAAATTCATGAATATATATTTTTCAATTGGTTCATGTTCCTATTTTTTCGTTCAAATTAATAATATAATTTGAATAATTAAACGAGTTTGAATAACATAATAATGATATATTATTTAAAATATAAAATAAAAAGGTGATCTTTGGGAATGAAAAAATTAGGAATTAGGTGGATTGGATTAAGTCTAATATTGCTTTATGAAGAAACATCTTTTTTGGATAAAAAATTGAATTTGAGTTTTTTGTGCTACTTCTACATGAACATGAATGTGCAAATCCGAACATGAACTCGAATAGACTGAAGCACAAATGAATATTCATACGAACACAAAAATGAAAAAAAAATGAACACAAATAATTTTTATAAATATGAAAAATATTCGAACATGTTTTGTTTATTTGAATTATATTATGTGCAAATATGAATATATCAAACTTGACTCGTTTGTATCGAATAAGAAGCCTAATACTCTACATTTTCATATTTATCCACTAAGTTTGTAGGTCTACCAAAATGAGGCAATATTTTTTTATTTCGAAATATTATATGGTGAGCCTATATTGAAGGTGAGAATTTCATATACTCAAATTCAATTAGGCTATTACGATTAATGTTAACCAAGACCACCAACACTTGTTATCATGTTTATTATGTATATTTTAAATATTATTTTTATGATATTAAATATGATTGTAATCATTTAAACAAAATTTGTATTATAAAATACATGATACGTTCTTCAATTGGTAAAAAATGCATCAATCTTGATGCATATAATTACCATAATACCCTCATTGGCAAAATATTAGTTATCAAGGAAGAAACATTCAAGAAGCTAGAGTATAATCTCCAACAATTTAATTTCAATACTGCGACATTAACCCCACATTGTGTTTCCTGATTGGTCGGTTTGGAAATAAAATCTTTTCAAAACTAATCTTGTACATATTAAGGTAATAAGCTTTTGAAAGTTAATAAACATGCGTGAGATTATTACAGTAGACTAAAGAATGAGTGAGATTTATTGAGTATTTGGGTAGTAGGAGTGTTTTACCAAATTAACCTACTTAAGAATATTTGTTATCAAACTAACCTGTTTATATATTTTTGTTCAAATTAACATATTTACCTTCAATTCAAGGTGTTTAACAAGTCATTTCCTACTAATTTACAATTCATTCGGTAACCATAAAATTTAAACCCTACTACATAAATTCTAAACCCTAAATTGTAAACAATAAATAATAAAAACCCTACCAACCCTAAACGCGAAAACTCAAAACCCCAAATCATGAACTCTAAACCCTCAAACCTTCAACCATAAACCCTAAACATTAAATCCAAAACCCTAAACTCTAAGTCGTAAACAATACAACCCTAAATCCTTCAACTCTAAAAATATAAACTCAAAACTGTAAACCTAAAAAGTAACTCATAAACCCTAAAATCTAAACCTGAAACTCTAAACCGTAAACCTTGCCAACCCTAAACGCGCAACTCTAAATCTCAAACGCTATCCCTAAATCACAAACTCTAAACCCGAAACTACAAACCTCTAATCTTTGAAATCTTCAACCTGCTAAACAAGTAAAAAATGTGTTAGTTTGGGTAAAAGATAAATAAATAGGTTATTCTGATAAAAAATATTTTTAAGTAGATTAATGTGGTAAAAAACTTGGTAGTTGTATATCAAAATTGATATATTATTATCAATCAAATGAGATATATTGAATTATTCTAAATGAGAAATCAAAAATTGATAAAAATCAAATTAAATTGAAGTTTTATAAATAATACGAATCGAAAAATATTAATAAGATTGACACTAATTTAGGATTATAAATATAATACACATACCTTCAATATTCTTTTTGTGTATTTAATAATCCACAAATTAAACCTATTTATAGACAAAAGTTTAGAGACATTTAGAATATTATTACTTAATTTCATTTCATTTAATTAAAATTTAAACCAGTATCATTACCTTATCTACCCATTTCATTTCATGTAAATTTTAGGTATATCTAATCAATATTAATATATGAATGTGTATTGCATTTTTCAACTCTTTGGAATTTTACAAAATATATTTGTTATTTACTAATAAATATTCATCTATATATTCTTAACATAAAATATACTACAATAGAATAGGGAGATTATGAACCTTTAGTATCTAATTCTATATTGCACGGGTACGGAGATACGGTGCAAGGTGCGGGGTACGGGGTACGGGGTGTGGCGATTTTAGAAGTATTCGATTTAAGGTGCGTTAAATGCAAGATAATAAAATAATGAATATAAATATTTGAAATTTTCAAAATACACAAACATGTAAAACAATTTACGAATGAAGTATGAAATTCTTAATTCACTTTTCTTAACTTCTTGTTCTCACCGTCTTCCAATCACATATGCATTTCTTTTATCAATTCACAAGAATTTTTACACATCTTCTTATCCTATTATCATGAACCCTAATCATTTAAAAAAAATATGTGTATGGGTACATGAAATTTTAAAATTTCAAACATTCGTACAATATAGATTTAATTGGGTCGAAAAGCTTTTGGGCTTAGGCCTAAAAAGAAGTCCAAGGATGTTAAAAACCCTAGTTGAGGTCTATATAAATGAACAACACCATTTCTGCAGGGTTATCTTTTTTAAGCTGCAGTTCCGCGTTTCAGTCCTTTTTGACGGATTCCCTCAATGTTGTTTTTTTTTCTTTTTTGACGTTGTTTTTGAGAGGATGATTATCGCTATGAAGACTCGGAAATTCAAGCTCAACAGACCGGAATGCAGGTTGATTCTCTTCGGAGATTTATACATGCGTGTCGATATCCCGCTGATCTGAGCGATCATCCATATTTTTTGAATAGGATTTGATTTTTCTTCGATTTGGGGAAACCGTTGTCTATGAGGATAATAAGCTCCCTCTTCTGAATTGATTTTGAGGAAAGCTTGCTGGCAGAATCGAACCTTTATCTCCATACGCCTTCTCTGAGCTTTGCGTTTCCCCCTTTTGTCTTTCGATATATTTTTATTTTTATTATGATTTTAATGTTACGAAATCTCTACATTTTTGGTTGAGGATTTGAGAAACTCGTTTTTGAATCTTGTAAAGAATCATCATGTGATGAGCAAGGCATGAATCTTAGGACACCTTTAGACGCAGCTTGTTTTCAGTGCGAATGAAAATTCAAATGCATAACGCCTGATGATGATTTCATTTTTTCAGTGAGTAAAAAAACATTCCTAGCTGCTTTAATCTTTATTATTGATTATTCTCATTAAAAATTTACGTTTTTTGTGAATAAAACTTTAGGATTTCTTCAGTATCTCTAAGGATTTTTCAGGTCATTTGCGCCGGCAGTGGCATGAGCAACTGGATCATACACAATTGTAATGTCAGCTTCAAATTGAAATGGATATGGAGTTCAAATTGCAGATATAATTGTTGCCTAGAACATCGAAATCAAGTTCTTTATTTTTTATTATAATTTTATTAATTCAGAAAATTGTAATTTCACAAGTATGGTTCATATGAGACTTAAAAGGTTAACTAAAATAGTAATCAATGTATTTGTAATGGAGGAGAGGACTGCGTTTGCAGATGTGAAGAACAGGGAAGAAGATTTATTTATTATTCTCCTTGACTAAAATGAGTACATGGTGTTCAATAAATAGATATATGATTCCTAACTAATAAGGCAAGAATTCAACAGAAATAGGAAACGAGCAATTACATCTAAAATTAAATGTGTGATTCTTCTTTCTAAATCAAGGATTCTTCTTTTCAAATTGACACTTCCCCTCAGGTTGGTGCATGTAGATCATGTATTCCAGATTTGTTAAGAAGATACTTAAATTGAGAGCTTCCCAATCTTTTTGTCAGTATATTAACCAGTTGGTTGGTGGTGTTGATGTGCTTAAGTATGATTTCCTTTTTAGTTAGTAAGTTACGTACGAAGTGACAATCTACCTCAATATGTTTGGTTCGTTCGTGGAAGACATAATTCGTTGCTATGTGGATTGTGGACTTACTATCATAAAACAACCACATTGGCTCTGTGTGTTGAATCCCAAGGTCACTTAATAAGCTTTAAGCCATTTTAACTCACATCCGATGGAAGACATAGATCGATATTCCGCTTTAGCTGATGACCTTGACATCGTTTTCTGTTTCTTGGTCTTCCATGATATCAGTGAGGATCCAAGAAAGATAAGATATCCAGTGGTAGATTGGCGTGTAATTGAACAATTTGCCAATCTCAATCACAAAATCCATAGATTTTTGGAGTTGAATCTCATCTCAATAGTATACCTTGTCACGAGGAGTTTGCATGAACTGGGCTAAGGTTTGGACTGCATAACTTATCTCATGTCGAGTAAAAAGAAGATATATCAGACGGCCTATAAGTCGTCGATATTTTTACGGATCATTCAGAATTTTTCCCGAAGCTTTCCCCAAGTTGTGATTCTGCTCAATAGGAGTTAAAGCAGGTTTAACACTTAAGAGGTCAGATTCTGATATGATATCCAAGATGTATTTTCTTTTACTTAGATAGAGACCTCTATCATTTCTGGTAACCTCCACCCCAAAAAAATATTTGTGTTTTCCTAAGTCTTTCATTTGAAACTTTAGACCAAGTTTCTTCTTAAATGCATTAACCACCTCAGTGTTATTGCCTGCAATTATTAGGTCATCCACATAGATCAATACTTGTAGTTCATCACCACCTTCTGAGTATATAAATAGAATAATTAAGAAGTGATTGTCGGAAACCCAATTCCAATAAACCCTTTGAGAGTTTGCTAAACCAACATCTAGGGGCCTATTTCATACCATATAACGACTTCCTCAAGCGACAAACTCGATCATCATTTTTAGAAGCAAATCCAGGAGGTAGCTTCATGTAAACTTCTTCTTCCAGATCATCGTGCAGAAATGCATTGTTTACGTCTATTTGATAAATTTCCCAATTTTTAGTAGCTGATGCGGCTAGAAGAGTTCTTACTGTCACAATCTTTGCGACTGGCGCGAAGGTTTCACCGTAGTCGATTCCTTCACGCTGTGTGTTTCCGAAGATAACTAGTCTTGCTTTGTAGCGTTCTATCGTACCATCCGACTTTCTCTTGATTCGATATACCCATTTGCAACCCAAGGCTTGTTTTCCTATGTGCAATGGTTCCAATGTCCAAGTTTTGTTCCTCTCAAGAGCATCAATTTCCGTTTTCATAGTATCACGCCAAAATTTATCTTTGACAACCTCTGAATATCGTGTGGGTTCTTTTGGTTCCGAGGACAAGGCACCGCAAAACTTCCTATGCGCTGCATTAAATCGATCATATGTCAAAAAATCACTAATGGAATACATACTCGTACCTGAGGACTCATCAATGGAAGCTGAGGTGATTGTATCAACAGGTTTGTTTTACGGCGTGGTGATGTATCCACATATATAATCTTTCAATTTTGTCGGTGTCCTTCTTGTTCGATGACCTCGCCCAAGTTCCTCTATTGTGGGATATGCCTGAATTGGGTTTGAGGAGGTGACAGGTGCTGATTCAGAATCAAGTTCATAATTTGGTTCGGAATTTGTTTGAATAGAGTGTGCCAAATGCTGGTTTTCAGAGATTGTTTGGGTCGAAAATGATTGATTTTCTAGTTCAGAAATGCTAGATGATGATGTCGTACCAATCAACTCAATGGATGGTATAGGGTCTTTTGAATGTGCCAAATTAAAAGGGATATTGGACTCCCCCTCAAAGACGACAGGGACTGATGAAGGTGAATTCTCACTATGCAAGTTAGGAGCATCGATTGATGAGGGAATTGTGTGTGGACTCGATTGGTTGTTAGTAAAAGGGAATTCAGTTTCCACAAAGACAACATCCCTTGAGACAAAGATATCGTGAGTGGCAAGGTCATAGACTTTTCATCCTTTTTTATTATGTGGATATCCCAAAAATATACACCGACGATTGCGAGAGGCAAATTTGTCGTTTCCACGATGATGATTATAAGCAAAACAAAGGCACTCGAAGACTCTTAGGTGACCAAATGAGGGACTTTTGGAAAATAGGCGTTCATATGGGGTTTGACAATAGAATAGCGACGATGGTGTACGGTTAATGAGATAACATGCGGTTAGAATGCATTCTCCCCAAAGGTTGATAGGAACATTTGGTTGAAATATTTTAGCTCGACCAACATATAGTAGATGTTGATGCTTACGCTCTACACGTCTATTCTGTTGAGGGGTATGGACGGTAGACGTATGATGAGAAATTCCATATGCATCAAAGAAAGGCTTAAGAGAAACAAATTCCAACCCATTATCCGTACGAAAACATTTCGGGGTCACCTGAAATTGAGTTTTTATCATTGCATAGAACTGTCGTACTCGATCAGAGACCTCTTGTTTTGATGCGAGTAGGTACACCCAAACTGTACGAGAGAAGTCATCAACAAGGGTCAAGAAATAATGGGCACCACAAGTTGAAGCAACTCTATAAGGCCCCCACAATCAGCATGAACAAGATCAAATATAGAAGTAGCGATATTTAAGCTAGATTGAAATAGACTCTTGTGTGTTTTGCACGCAAACATATAGATCATCCTTCAAAACGACAATTAGACAAAGGTTTTTCAGGAAAATGAAATAACTTAGAGAGTGCAAAAAACGAGGCATGTCCCAATCGTTGATGCCATAAATCCCGGTCGTTCAACTTCACCCCTATACGAAATGTGAAGCTTTGAGCAAGTAGACGAAAATGATAGACCTCGTCGATCTTTTCACCTAGTCCAATCAGAGTCCTCGAAGTACGGTCCTGCAAAACACAATGATGATCCGTAATGGTTAGAACATATGGTGTATGATGAAGTAACTGAGATACGGAGATTTGATTGCATCGAAGTCTTGGTACATATAGCACATCATGAAGAGTGAAATTGTGACTAAGCGTCACACTCCCTAATTTAGTAGAGAAAGATGTTCGACCGTCAGGCAAGTCAATGGAACATTGACTGACATCATGAATATTGGAAAGAAGATCCAAAGATCCCGTCATATGCTGATTTGCACCTGAATCAAGCAACCAATAGGAAGAAATGGTCATATCATATAACTTTTCAGTCAATGTTGATTTTCTTTCGTTAGTAATAAGGTTCTTCAATTGTGTCCACTGTTCCTTCGTAAATTCTGGAATATTCGGAACAATGTTGGAAGATGTTCCATTGGTTGGTTTTGTCGAATCTACTTGAACCGCATTGGCGCGAGCCAAATTTCCACTGCTTCGTCGGGGTCTTCCGTATGAATGACCTTGTTGAGAAGTTTCCCTACTTTTTGCTTTCAATTTCGATAAGAATTCAATGGCGATAGATGCATTCTTTGGAGGAATTCGAGGCCTGTCTTCCCATGTTTCAAGATATCCCACCACCGAATAACATTTTTCGATGTTGTGTCCATGTTTTTCGCAAGCTTCACATCAAGGCCTAGTGGATCGATTGGTCTGTTCACCAAAGCTTTTGACGGCAAATGCCATAGCCTCCTTCCGATCATCCTTTCCTCGAGCAACCGAACTGTGAGTTTCTTCGCGAACATTTCTTGAATATGCCTGATTCAATTTTGGTAATGGATCATGACTAAGAATATGAGATATGACTGTTCTATATATAGAATTGTCTAATCCCAAAAGAAATTGATGAAGTCGCATTTCCTCTTGACGACGGTGATAGTCTTGTATTTTTGGGAAATTGTCATTCCCACAACAACAATGAAAAGGACGTTCATATTGACATATTTCAGCCCAAAGGCTTTTCAGACGACCAAAATAAGTAGAAATTGAATCACCCTTTTGACGACATGTGGCTATATCGTTTTGTAGTTGAATTCTTCGACCATTACCAAGAGAAAATCGTTCTTCAATTTCATCCCACAAGACCTTGGCCAACTCTATTGATTCGAAGGTAGATCGAATATACATTTCCATGGTGTTTAAGATACAACCACACACCATTGAGTTTATTAGGTACCATTCACTCAAAAGTCTGATGCTTGGGATTGGTTCCTCAATAGTTTCATCAACGAATCCATATTTCCGTTTTGCAATTAAGGCACGACGCATAGCCTTTTCCCATTCAAGATAATTGCCACCTTTCAAAATAAACGGGTGAAGAAGAAGTCCAGTGTGATCTCCGGGGGCTAGGGACCACGCTCATGGATCCCAACTGCTTATACTACCGTCCAAGGGCTGCCCACTGCTTGGTCGGCTAAAATATGGTGTAAATGTCGGGTTTGAAAATGATACGTTTCTAAACGAAAATCCAATAATTTCACTAGTAGAGATAAAAGGAAAAAGACCAGAGACGGTTGTTGTGGCTGGAAATTCAATGGAAACATTGCCTATTGTCGTTAACGGGCGAGTTTCTTGCGGTAGCGTTGAAGTAGGACGTTGCAGCGAGGGGAATTGTTCCCCCGGCAGCGGCACCATTCCTGTAACGACCCGGGAAAGCGGCACAAAGAGAGAATTCGGACAGGTCAGACTCGCATGAATTCTTGTTAAAAACATGTAATGAGGGGTAGTTTAGTAAATTAACATAAGAAGAGGGAATTTTAGAAGGAGGGGTTAAATGGTCATTTAGACAAGTTAAGAAACCTATAAATAGGAGTGGGATGGGAAAAGAAGGGGCATTTGACACAAAAAACGTGAGAAAATTCGAGAGAAATCGAAATTATCGCGGAAACTGGAACCTGCTTGAAATTGTCGCGGAAATCAGGGGCAAGAGAGAATTATCGCGAAAATCGGGATAAAGGAAGGAATTATCGCGAATTCGGAGGACCGCTGCAATATTATCGCGGAAATCAGGGCCAAAGAGTAAATTATCGCGGATTCAGGACCAAGAAGCAAATTATCGCGGTTTCGGGAGCCGTTTGCAATATTGTCGCGAAAACGGACTGAGTTGCAGAATTATCGCGAATTTCAAGGACTTACGTGTAAATTGTCGCGAATTCCAGGGCTGTGGTGCAATTATCGCGAAAATGAATGTTTATGCAAATTATCGCGGAGATTAAGGACCGAAACGCAACTTATCGTGAATACGAAGGACAACACCCGATTTGGCCGTAAATTGTGGACCATAGTGTAGTTCATCGCAAATCTTAGGGTAAGGTCGCCAATTGCCGCATGATTCGATTAACTAACGAAAGTAAGTCATAGGGTCACACAACGGTATAACACGTTAAATATGTATATGCAGGGAATAGGGAACAAGGAAGCAGCAGGTGATAGGACGACCAGGTAAGCGGAGCAAACATAGTAAATTAAAAGAAGGTTCACAGTTAGGAGTTTAAACGAACACTAAATCGAATCGAAAGGAGCGTGAACAAAAAACAGAAATCTCGGGGCGAGGTGGGAACACCAAACCCGGCATCGTGATCATGAGCACGGTCAGCCACAGGTAGGACATGTCCGTGGAAGGGATACATGAGTTCTCCGGAACAGAATTGTGCGCATTACAGAGTCGAACGGAACCGGATAGGAACGAGGTAGCGCCTGAGCCCTGACCGGAGAAGGGAAGCATATATTCTCGTCGAGCCAACTAACAGCTAACGGTCTGTTTGGGCGAGACATGTCGTCGGGCATGTAAAAACCGATCACAGTAGAAAACCAGGAAGAATAAGGGGAGGGAATATAAAAAGGAGAGGAAAAGATAAGAGAATAAGTAAAATAAAAGAAGGAAAGGGAAAGAGATAAAATCTTGTGAATTAAATTTATTGTACCTAAGTTTCCTTTAATATACTATGACTGTTTTACAGATTTTGTAGGGGGAGGACCGGAGGCTTAGGTGACATTGGAACTAAGGTCGTCGATCGTCCGCTGTACGAGTCACCTTTTAGATTTCGTTTTGTTTGTGATTATCTAGTTGTATTTTGGAAAACGATGATATTCCCGGTTTCGAATTGTGTTTTAATTAGAATGTTTATTTTCATTTCGCTTGCGCATAGACATTGTTAAGGCCCGGTTTACGGTCGTTACAATTCCCTTGGATGTTCCCAGGGCGTCAGATTCTCCACCCATGATTTTGAGAAAGTTTTATTGCTCTGATATCATGTCAGAATAGAGGAGAGGACTGCTTTTGCAGATGTGAAGAACATGGAAGGAGATTTATTTCTTATTCTCCTTGACTAAAATGAGTACATGGTGTTCAATAAATAGACATTCGATTCCTAACTAATAAGGCAAGAATTCAATAGAAAATGGAAATGAGCAATTACATCCAAAATTAAATGTGTGATTCTTCTTTGCAAATCAACAATTCTTCTTTTCAAATTGACAGTATTTGTATTTTTACTCTCGATTTTTATATTTAATCATATTTTAATTGAATTTTTTAAAGTTAAAACTATTCATGTGCTTTTATAAATTCTAATAAAATGTAATTTTATAAGTATGTTTTTGTAATAAATTCTTTAATAAATTTCGTATAACTTTAGAGTTATACGTCATACTCTAGGAGATATATTATCTTTCAACATTTACTTAGTATAATTATAAATAATCAAAAGTATAAATACCTAACTATTTCAAAACACTTCAATATCGGTAAAATAACTTGGAAACATCATTTATATCTCTTTTAGTCTACTTGGGAGGGATTACTTGGGATGGATGAGTGGACAAAACATATATAATACTGTATTTTCATTTATCTTGTATTACCGCATGTTGAGCCCCATAAATTCTCCTAACCTTTGGGTTAAGCATAACCAAATGTCAAGAAATATAATAGACAATATTTATCCGAAAGAATTGATAAGAAAGAACAATCTATCTTCACAAAACCATAATATGATTAACATCCCTGTTTGAGATCCCATTATTTTGAATTTTGATAACACAATTCAACACTACTCTCATAAATGCTTGGTTGCACGGGTGTGGGGTGCAAAGTGTAGAAGATCGGAAATCTTTGTGGATCGTAATATTCATCTAATTGTTGGGCCTTGATTATGATTATTGTTATTGGGCTGAGTTCTTGTTGGGCTACGACCACAACCATTGGACTAAGAGATGAGTTTGGTAATTGAACTACTCTAACTGTTATTGGGCATGTAATAACCGCTCCCAGGCTAAGAGGCGGTTAACCCACAGTATAAATAGACCGTGTCGCTTGAGTTGGCCTCACTTTTCATTTCTACGTTTAGGGTTTATGCTTATTTTTGCTCTCTAGCTTTCTTGTGTTTTTGAGCGATTACTATTGTTATTATGTGATAATCTGCCTAGTGTTTTGATATTGTTAAGTGATAGCTTCCTTTGCGCTAATTAGGGGTTGTGCAATTTCGTATCTTAACGTTTTCAAAAACTCTTTGCATAAAAGGTTTGCTGTCTAGTCTTTACAATATCTATGATATAGATATGAGTTTAGAACAGTTGTGATGCAGTGGTTTTTTCTGGTTGTTGATAACTGACTGTATATCGTTCTTGTGCATGTGACTGCCTAATTTGGCTTCTTTACGCTTTGAATATTACTGTTGTGAATAGATTTGTGGTTGTTAACGCTTATGGCCCATTTTGTCACTCACTTGTGAGTACTATCTACCTGGAAGAGCGGACCACATATTACTGTTTTTTTCTTGACTCTGTGGCCGTCCTATACTCACTTGTTGAGTATCATTTATTGCGGATTAAGGGTTTAAGTTCAAAACACAACATGGTTTTAGATCTAAAAGATTCTCTTGAACTTCTGGTTTGAGATCCTGCTACTGTGATTTCGGATCTACAATATTTTGCGTAGATCTGAGACTTCTTGTAAATCTTGATACCACGACTTATTTTCACTTACGGCATAGTCTAAGTATTACGGTTAGACTTGCTTCATTTTCACATCTTATCTACTAACTGTGTATTGAAGTTTGTAGAAATTTAATCGATATAATGTTTGTGGATCTGCCGATTACAAACTGAAAGCTACATACAAGAGTATCTTAAGGATCAAATCTAGTAGTAAAATACTTCATATTTGAAACTAGAACTCTTGAATCGGACTGGTTGCTCTAGTGAACCAACGGGGACGAAATTGAGCATTTCTTAACTCTACTTTTACTTTACTAAATTGCGCTATTAATTAATTACATTATTAGCAGTGTGTGAAACTTCTGTGTTTTGGAACGTTTCTGGTTTGCTAATTAGTAATAATATCGCAAGGAAAAATAGTGGATTGCCGAGACGATGGATTCTAAGATAAGAATCGGGATTGGATACCACTATAAAATCTTTGTGTTTTTATTGCTTTACGAATACTAGTACTAATAGGATTAATAAAAACAACAAGTAGGGGAGATGTGCAGTACTTGCTAATTAATCTGTATTAGTCAAATATTCTGATAGATTACTCATGTATATTGTTTAGTTTCTTGATTATGTGTTCTGTTTTACTTGATTGACTACGCGATTATGTGTTACTGCTTTAAATACCAAGTATGTCTATAACTGGTTAGTATAAACAAGTAGTGGCTAAGGAAGGTGACTATGTCAGAACATAGTGTTTTTAAATAAACTACCCAAGTTCAACGGGAAAGATTTTGGTTATTGGAAGGCGAATATGCTAACATTTATTAAACAAGATCTGAAAATATATAGATGTATAGTTTATGGTACTAGCTTAGTACCACATATGGATTTAGAACATAGTTCTGGTGATAAAGATGTTGTTATAGAATTGAAAGATATGTGCTATAGTGCTTTGCTTTTTGCTTTTACTGAATTTAATAAGATATCTAACTGTAAAACTGCACATAAAGCATGGTCAAAACTAGAAATTATGTATGAGGGAACTACTAGGATTAGGAGAACTAAGTTGAACATGCTTAAACAAGAATTAGAAATGTTTTTTATGCTTAGTAATGAGTATATGATTGATTTACAGCAGCGTTTCATTCTTCTTGTGATTGAAATTGAGTTGTTAGGTAATAAAATGACTAACGAAGAAAAAAACTCTAAAGTGCTAAGAAGTCTAGACAACAAATGAGAAATCCTTAGAATAACTATAAAACAAACCAAAGACTTAGATATCATAAGTGTAGACAAACTGTTTGGCATTCTGTTAACTATAGAATTACACCTAAGGAATAGGAAACAACTTGCTGAAAAATCATCTTCTCTCATTTTAAAAACTACTGAATCATCAACAAGTAAGGTTGTCAAACAAAAATCTAGGTCTAAGAAAACTGAAAGGGTATCTACACCAGAACCCTCAAAGAAAACTCATGTGTCTGATGCTGAAAGTGATTCAGATATGGAGATTTCTTTATTAGCCAAGAAAAATTCATAAACTCTCAATGCAAAAAGATCATCTAAAATAGATCCATAAAAGTTAAAAAATATTACATGTTTTAAGTGTAAAAAAACTAGTCACATTAGATCTAAATGTCCCTTAATGAAACATGAAATTGAAAAGAAAAAATCAGTCATGCAAGCCCTACTGATGAAGAAATGTCTTCTTCAAGTGAATAAGAAAACTGTGGATATGCTTATTTTGGAGAATAGAATCTAACTCTAGTTGACATAAATCAAATTGAATCAATGCAGTGATCAATTAATAGCGCAGTTTGGTGAAATAAAACCATCTAGTATAGGGGGGAAGAATTGATGTTTTGTTATTGTTGATGATTTTTCTCGATTTACTTGGGTATTCTTTATAAAATTGAAATTTGAAACTTTTTCATATTTTAGTAAGTTTAAAAACGAGTGAGAAAATAAAATTGATCTTAAAATAAAATTTTTAAGGAGTGATAATGGTGGTGATTTTAATAATAATGATTTTTCAAACTTGTGTCCAAACTCGGGAATTGAGCACAACTTCTCATGTCCTCGAACTCCCGAACAAAACAGTGTTGTAGAACGTAAGAATATAACTTTACAAGAAATGACACGTTCTATGTTAATTGAACATAAATCACCTAAATATTTGTAGGCTGAAGCTGTAAATACTGTATGTCACGTAGTTAATAGAGTTACACTAAGGTATTTTTAAGAAAACACCTTATGAATTGATGTTTGGGTATTTTCATGTCTTTGGTTGCAAATGTTTTGTACATAAAAATGATTAATCAACCTTAGGTAAATTTGATAGTAAGAGTATGGAAGGAATTTTTGTAGGTTATTCATCAATTAGAAAAACTTATAGAGTATTCTTGAAAGATCAAAAACAAGTTATTGAGTCAATTCATGTTGTCTTCTTTGATGAAACAAATGCAAATCTAGAAATCGAACCGATTAATGAAATTGATGTCGAATCAGAAAATGATCAAGATCATTATTTTTTAAATGAAGAAGAAAAAGTGACTGAAATTGTTGTATATGAAATTTCTGAATTTTTGTCTTGTAAAGAATCTAAATGTCCCCCTAAACCATCTTATATACATAATATGTCTAAGTGTCTAAGTAAATCAAATATTTTGGGAGATATAAATGAATTGGTTAAAACTCATAGGTCCTTTAATGCTTTTTGCAAAGTGCATGCATTTGTGTCATCAATTGAGCCAAAATCTGTAAATGATGCTTTAGGCGATATTAATTGGATAAATGCAATGTAAGATAAACTTCTTCAATTTAAGAAAAAATGTGTTTAGGAATTAGTTCCACCTCATAAAGATCAAAACGGCATAGGAACTAAGTGGATTTTTAAAAATAAACTAGACGAACATGGGAATGTAGTAAAAAAAAGGCTAGATTAGTTGCT
This sequence comes from Utricularia reniformis, assembly GCA_009725065.1. Taxonomy (NCBI): domain Eukaryota; kingdom Viridiplantae; phylum Streptophyta; class Magnoliopsida; order Lamiales; family Lentibulariaceae; genus Utricularia; species Utricularia reniformis. The sequence continues at coordinate 424,198 of RWGZ01000011.1, forward strand.
CAGGGCTATACACAAGAAGAATGAATATATTACGGTGAAACCTTTGTTCCGGTAGCTAGAATGAAATCAATTAGAATGTTAATTGCTTATTCCACATACAAAGGATTTAAATTGCTTCAAATGGACATCAAATCTGCTTTTCTAAATGGTTTTATTTCTGAAAAAGTCTTTGTTAAACAACCGACTGGATTTTCGTATCTTTCTAAACCTGATTATGTGTATAAGTTGCTCAAAGCTCTATATGGACTTAAACAATATCAGAGAGCTTGGTATGAAAGATTGAGTACATATTTGTTGTCTTGTAGGTATAAAAAGGGTAGTGTAGACAAAACCTTCTTTGTTAAGTATTATAATTATGGTTTAATACTTGTGCAAGTTTATGTGGATGATATAATCTATGGGAGTATGATATGTTCTAATATGTTTGTACTATTTGTGCGAACTTCGCCAAAAAAATCAAATTTTATTGTTTCACAAACAAAATCGCAAAAAAATAAATGTTCTGGAGAAATAATTTTAAAATTATCTTTCTCAAAATAAAGAAGAAGATTAATTTACTAAAGTCACAAGATAAATCATTTATAATTTATTATCCATAAAAACAATATGCGCCAACCGCCTGATAGAGTTAAGAATTGAGAAGTGATTCTGATATACTATTAGAGTCAAGTAGAGAAAATTAGGGTTTTGTAAAGTTTTTTAAACTTAAATATTATAAAAATCTATTAGTATAAAAATTAATTTAAATAATATATTTGTTCACTAAAATTTTCGTGTTCAAATTATAAACAAACAAAACATAATGTTCGAACAATGTTTATATTGAACTCACCGAAAGAATCAGCCATGGGACTACTTCAAGCAGTAAGTCCGGGCAAGTAAAGAAGGAGCATGAGCAACTTAGAATCCGGAACCTCCATCCAAGCCCCCCTTAGTCACACAATACTGTAAAGTTGAAACCCTAAACAAGATTGGACTTGGCGGCAACAGAAAGAAATGAAATGGGTGAAAAGTTACAAATTGATTATTTGAAATAGGTGAAAATGTTAACCATAGTTAAAAAAAGAAGTTATTTGATATTGTTATGTTCCCTTTTTAGGGGTACCAACAGTCGTTCGGTTCGTCAAGAAAGGAACTCGGTTTTAATTTGTTTATGGTGGGGAAACGATTAAATAAAGCAAATTAAGAAATGGGTAAGACAATTTAGAATGGAAAACCCCGGGAAATAAGGAAAAAACCACTTGACTAAGAGTAAGTAAAGCTCTTAGTCGATTCACTAATCAAGCAGTTCATTGCAAAATACAGTATAGGTTTATGAAGATGACGAAGTATAAGAAAGCGATAAGAACTCCGGCAGAGTAACAACTTGTTCTTACGCGTTCAAAATTTCCTACTAATTCCGTCGTCAAGCTCTGTATTTATAGAGCTGAAGGCGTGTGAAATCCACGCCCTGTAACTGTCTCTGAAAATTTTGTTGAATGTTGTTGTCGCGCGATGTAAAACGTGGCCGCAACCGAAGCGTGGCCTGCATGATCTGGCCCGAAGCATGGTAAACGTGGGATGTAACCGTTTGGACCGAACTTTGGGGCCATTTGTCAAAAGCCCTTCTATTATGCCAAGTCTGTCTTTGGTTCCATCGTGGAACATCGTGCCAATTTATCTAAAATGTGCTAAGCTGGGGATTTTGGGCCGCTCAAGTTTGCTTTTTATTACATAGGTCGGCCCAATCGTTATAGAGTCTTACTAATTGCAATGTACATGGTCCTAGGATTCTCATCAGATATGATTAGGAATATTTAGTCAATAATGATGAAAATTGATAAAAAAATAAAATTGAATGATGTAAATTAAGTTTTTGAAATGAGGTTTCAAATTGATTTTAATTACGGCTGTTACACGATCCGAACAATTCGTGACAATATGTGTTCGACTCGAATGTGATCGTGTTCGCATGTGTGTATTTGCGATATTACGCTCTTGTGGGGTGATTGTACGTCATATTGGGCATATGATAATGGGTGAGCAGTTGAGATATACCGGTAAAGGGATGCTTTTGGTTTCAGTAGAGGCTAGTTTTGAGTTGAATATGGATCTTTTGTACAAATGCACCACAGCAGTCGGGTACATTGACCAAAATAGTACTCAATATTGGATTCGAGTAATTGTGGAAGGAGATGAGAAATATGTAATGCTCAAGAAAGAAAATATTGTGTTGATGTATGGGGGCTTGTGGATTGTGATATTGTCTTACTTTTATTTTTGGAGAGCTACAACTCGTCGGAGGAAAATATTGTTCTGGATAACATTATTGATTTCGTAGATGATAATGAACAAGATATGGAACTAGAGGTTGAGCCTTCTGGTTTGTTAATTGAATCTCAAGTTTATGTTTGTGGCAATGTTGTGAAGAATTCCGAAAATTTTTCAAAGAAAGGGAAATCATAAACATTTTATACGAAGAATGTCTATTTGATGTAGAAGTTACTCCAAATTATAAATCTGAATTTTTAAATGAATCCGAAGAGCCATTCGATGAAGATGAACATGTAGAGTATGGTAACTACATGGTTCCTAATGATTTTCATGACAACGATTACGATGTACCGAATGAAGAAAATGAGTTAGTGAAACAAAATATGGAGATGACTTTCAATGTTAACAACATTATCCCTTCATTTTTCCAACTTTAATCCTTAAACATTAATGTAATGAGCATGTTTTAGATGAAGGATGGGGAGGAAGATTGCACAAAAAGTGAAGACGAATTGCAAAGTTTGTATGATTCAGATGGAAAAATTAAACTAGAGGACTCTTTTTTAACTTCAACACTCATTGGCGTGATGAAATTTGTTAATGGCATGCGTTTCAAAAGTAAGTGGGAGGCGATGATAGCAGTCCGAACCTATTGTATCCGTCGTGGGATGAAGGTGGGCTTTAAGACAAATGACAAAAATAAGTTAAGGGCGAAATGTTCTAATGAGGGTTACCCATGGTTTGTGAATGTTGTGAAGTGGACTAGTGATGTGACATGACATATATTAACTATGAACGAGGAACACAACAATTGTCCTAAAGCAGAGTTTAATACTCATGTAAAGTCATCTTGGTTATTGGAAGAATATGCTAAGATGTACAAGTTCAACCCAAAGTTAAAGGTATCGATTTTCAAAAATGAAATACACGACTCAGTAGGACTAACAATCTCAATGCAGAATGCATATCTATCAAAGAAGAAAACATTGGAGGTTTTGACCGGCTCTCATGATGAACAATACAAATACTTGTAGATGTATGAATTATTTCTTAATTTATGTTTTGTTACAATATGATTAATTAGAGTAATATTTAATGAGTTGAGTTAAAGAAAAGTAATCCGAGATCAACAGTTGTATTGAAGTTACAAGATGATGAAAGTAACATAAAAGATAAAAGATTCCTTCGATTTTATCATTGCTTAGACGCATGCAAGATTGGTTGGAGGTTAGGCTGTAGACCCATGTTCGGTGTTGATGCAACTTTCTTGAAGGGAAAATATGAGGACAAATATATGCAGCTATTGGGATGGATAGTAATAACAATATTATCCCAATAGCATATGATGTTGTTGATCGAGAGAACGAGGACACATGGAGATGGTTTCTCAAAATTCTTAAAATTGATTTGCAGAGTGATGGTCGTTTGCAAGCCGAGTGTGTATATATCTCTGATAGGCAGAAATGGTTGAAATCTGCAGTGCATTTCGTGTTTCATGATATTCGGGTATACTTGATTTCGATATGTATATAATATTAATTTTTGCTTCCGGAGATAATGTATTAGTTTTTGTTTTCGTATTCTTGATGAGTTTTATTTGTTTGCATAACTAATTAGTTTTTTTCTTTGAATTAGTTTCAATCAATCACTTATAGTTTATCAAAATGATTGCTTTATTTTGGTGTAGGTGAGATATTGTTACAGACACATTTGTGCTAATATGAAATTGGATATATATAAATCTCAAGAAATAAAAATATTATTTTGGAGGGCCGCCAATTGCACAAGAGAGAAGAAATTTGAGTTAATCATGGATGAGTTGAATAAATTAAATGTTGAAGCACATGCTTATCTATGTAAAATACCCGCAAATAATTGGAATAAGGCTGTCTTCATGTAAAGCTCATGGTCTTATATACTTTTAAATAACATTTGTGAGACATTCAATCATATGATCGGAGAGTATCCTAACATGGTCATCTTTTTATGCTGGAGTATATTAGAACTCTACTAACTGTGAGGTTGCAAATGAATAGAGAAATATCATATAAGTGGTTTGGTAATGTGTGTACACGTATAGCTAGATTATTACTTAAGTTGAGCAATGAAGGAAATGAATTAAGGTGCATTCCATCATATATCAATCGGAATACATATAGTTTTAAGGGTGAGCAACATCATGTGGATATTCGAAAGAGGGAGTGCAATTGTAAGCGTTGGCAGTTGACATATTTGCCTTGCAAGCATACATGTAGAGCGATAACTCAAGAAGAGAGGTTGTCAGAAGACTACATACATGATTGTTACACAGTTAATGTTATAAAACAAACTACAATCAGGTTCGACTACTAATTAACATTATCCTAAGAATTATTTATTAAATGTTATCACTATTAAAAATCGTCAATAACAAAATTTAGACCCCCTTTCATGAGTAGGGGTCTTATGAAAAAGTAATAAGAAATCAAGAAGTAAAAAGACACGACTTTTGTAGGTTGAAAACATTTCTGTAAAAGAAATGATAAAAAGCCACCCCAGCCGTAGCCTTTGAATCCACTACAAACATCAAGTTTGCATATTTACAATAGGAAAGCACGATGTAGAAGACAAAAGGAAAAAGATCATCTTTTGGTGGCCATAGTCGTAGGTTTTCCGGCCGAAAAAGAAGTAAATGGGGACCTCCTTCTTTCGGTTATCAATCAAACCCTCCATTAGGTCAACCATCAAACTCCTCCTTTAGGTTATCAATCAAAGTCCTCCATTAGGTCATCAATTCAAGCTCTCCTCCTTAACACTTTAATCATGTTTATATAGGTAATTAGTCCAGCACAATTATAACTCGGTAGACCCATCAATAATGGAGTCCAATAAATAACGGCACATTAATTCCTAATTTTGGCACAAGGGTCCAGTAAATAAGTAACCCGATCCAAATACCACGATAAGCTATAAACAATGTCAATCATCAAAATATCTCGATCTGCTTCATTTCTCGACTTGGGAATGACTATATAGAAATATATGTGTCTTCGAATAATAAATTTCTCAGAGTGATATCAGAAGNTTGCCGTCAGCGCAGCTCTAGTAACCATACGTGATGATATTCACAGACCTGTCTATTATGTCAGCCACTCTCTGGTATCTGCTGAAACCAGGTACTCCACCTTGGAAAAATTCATGCTAGCCTTGAAAAAAGCTGTCTCCAAGCTGAAGCATTATTTCGAAGGACGAACGGTCTATGTTTACACAGATCAACCTCTGAAAGTGCTACTTAAGCAAAATGATTTGAATGAGAGATTGGCAAAATGGGCGATTAAACTCAGTGCTATGTATCTGGAATTCCTACTAGTGAGCAGGCTAAGAGCACAATCAGCTCTTAGTCGAGTGGTTTTCACCCCGATTCACGGGGTTTCCACTATATATTGCCGTGCATTTATTTTGGTTTTTAGCTTTTGATCGTCTTCCACATTTTAAAGAAATCAGAACCGAGTTCGTTTGTTAAACGAACCGGACGACTGTTGGTACCCCCTAAAAAGGGACCATAACACCCATGATGCTTTAAATTCATCTATCCTTGTTTTTAGCTGCTGCAAAATGATACGATTAAGAACTTCCGTAAGCCGTTCGTTTCTGGATGTGCCACGGATGTAAATCGTTGTTGAATGCCATAACACTCGCACCATTCATTAACTCGTTTCCCCACGGACGGCGCCAATGTTATCACTGCTAAAAATCGGCAATAACAAAATTTAGACCCCCTTTCATGAGTAGAGGTCTTATGAAAAAAAAAAAGTAAAAAGACACGATTTTTGTAGGTGGAAAATCTTTCTATAGAAGAAAGGATAAAAACCACCTCGGTCGTAGCTTTTGAATCCACTATAAACATCAAGTATGCATATTTGCAATAGGAGAACACGATGTAGAAGACAAAAGGAAAAAGATCATCTTTTGGTGGCCATAGTCGTAGGTTTTCCGGCCGAAATAGAAGTGAATGTAGGCCTCTTTTTTTAGGTTATCAATCAAACCCTCCATTAGATCAACCATCAAACTCCTCCTTTAGGTTATCAATCAAAGCCCTCCATTAGGTCATCAATCCAAGCTCCTCTCCTTAACACTTTAACCATGTTTATATAGGTGATTAGTCCAGCACAATTATAACTTACTAGACCCATTAATAATGGATTCCAATAAATAATGACTCATTAATCCATAATTTAGGCACAATGGTCTAGTAAATAAGTAACTCAATCCAAATACAACGATAACTATAAACAATGTCAATCATCAAAATATCTCGATCTGCTTCATTTCTCGACTTGGGAATTACTATATAGAAATATATGTGTCCTCGAATAATAAATTTCTCAGAGTGATATCAATATTTTAGTTTGATATCTTGTTAATTTTAGGCTATTATCGGTGTTCCATCTCATGGTCTGTTGTCTAAGGTTAATGGTTTACCAGTACCACTACCCCTTAGACAAAGGAGAGCAAAAAGAGGGCGCCATCGTTCCTCTAGGATAAAGGAGTTCGATGAGTCATCTAAGAGGTATTCAAACATTTGGCATGGAAAGAGAAGAGTCATTCATTGTAAAATATGTAAAATAGTAGGACATAATAAGCGTAGTTGTAACCAAAATACTTCTACCAATACCAATACCCGAGAGGTACTTTTCTCTCTTATTTATCCAAAGAGTTTGTCAAAATATGTTTTTCATCGTCGATATCATGAGATTAATTTTTTACTAAACTTTTCAGAGTTATAGGGACATACAATGTCAACAACACCTTCTATTGGACTCAAAACACCTAAATTAACAAAACGTATGCACCCAAAATACGGAAGAAATGACATGGAAATCATCTTTGACCTTCAACTTTTTTATGTGTGTTTTATATTTGTTGAAGCAACTTTTGTTATGATTTCAATTAATATTCCTTTTTAATCATAATTGATGTTTATGAGTAATGATAAAAGTTAAAATTCAAATTTAGCACTATAAATGAACAATTATTTTCTAATGAAATATATAAAAAGAATGAAATGTGAATAAAATAACTAAGAATAATTGAATGTTTGAAATATGTGAAAAATGTTAACCATTGTTAAGAAAAGAAGTTATTTGATATGATTAGAGATTTTAGTAAATAATGATGAAAATTCAATAATGAATGATGTAATTTGAGTTTTTTGAAAATGAGTTATCAAAATTGATTTTAATAAAAAATTGAAGTACCTAAAATGATTTTTTCTTATAATAATCAAATGAGAAAATGGTGTGTTAGGTACACAAAGTTTCGATAATTTGGCAAAATTGGTCCCCAACGTTTTAAATGGTAAAATTAGTCCACAAAGTTTGATTAATTTGACAAATTGAATCCTCAAAGTTTAACAATTTGACAAATTAAGTAATCAAAGTTTTAACATTAAAGCAATACCACCCCCAAACTTTAAAGTTAGTAAAACTGGTCCCAAAGTTTACATACACAGTAACAAGTATGATCCCCAAAGTTTTGAAATTCAGGCAAAATCGATCTCCACTTAACCCTAACGCCGTTAATTTTACCATTATGGTCAAACAAGGAACCTGACCCGACCCGAAATAACCCGAATTAATTAAATTTTTTTAAAAAATATTTTTTAAAAAAATAAAAATTTATTATTTTTAAAAACTATTTAATTAATAAAAATATAAAATAGTTTTTTCGATATTTTGACCGGTATCGCGATCACCGGTTTGAACCCGGACCCGACCCGAACAAACCCAATCCGAAAAAAATAAATTTTAAAAATAAAATAATAATAATAATAATTTTTAAATAAACAATATATTTTTTAACAAAAACTATTTAATTAATAAAAATATAAAATAGTTTTTCGATATTTTGACCGATATCGCGGATACCGAGCTTGATCCGAAAATTAAATATTTACAAATATACTCATACAAATACTGAAATAGTCAATATATAAATTGTCGAAAATCTAGTAATATATTTGTATGAGTATATACTCATACAAATATATTTGTCAATTTATAAATTTCCGAGAATCGATTACGGAACTTGTTGGAAATACCTTTAACAGTATTTGTATACTCATACAAATCGTCAATATATAAATTTCGAAAATCGATTAAATAACGAATTAGTCAATATATTTGTATGAGTATACAAATACGATTAATGGTATTTCTATGATATTCGGTGTTTCCGACAAATTCCGGCCTTAATAGTCATACTTCACCGAAACGGTATTCCGAACATGTATATTGGCCGGTACGGAAAAAAATTGGGCGCAACCGATATTTTGAACGTTATCGAAACTTCTTCGTCAATATATAAATTGTCGGAAATTGTCAAAATAAATTTTAAGAAACAATTAAATTGAAACTTCAACAAATAAATTCATTAAACATTAATAAACTTCAAAAATTGACATTCGCAATTCAAATTGGTATCGCTGTCATATGTTCGGCCAAGAATTACAAACCAGATATAAAACTAATAATTTTTCAATTTATAAATACTAAAATGTATCGTAAAAATCATAAAACACATCATATTCTTTCATTGGGGACTAAATTTGTCAAATTATGTAAACTTTGGGGACCAAATTAGTCATTCACAAGTTTGATGACTAAAATTGCCAAGTTTTACACACTTTGGGGACCATTAACGGCGTTAGGGACCAAATTTACCAAAAACCCGAAACTTTGAGGACCAAATATGCGTAATTTTTGTCCGATGACCTTATTGGCCATAAATTACAACTTCGGGGACCAATTATGCTACACACACATAACTTTGGGGACTGGTTTTGCCAAAAGCATAATAATTTGGGGATCGGTTTTGCGTACAATCAAACTTCGGGGACTGGTTTTTCCAAAATTAAAAACTCTGATGACCAAAATTGTCAAAAATTCAAAACTCTTGGGACTAAAAATACATTCCTCCCTAATCAAATGATTTACAATTTATAGAAAGTGCATATAATCTATATGGATCTTACTTATATTAACCTTGCCCCCTACCACTTTGCCATGTCCCCATTTAAATAAATCTAATTTAGAGTTATACATCATACTCTAGGAGATATATTATCTTTCAACATTTACTTATTATAATTATAAATAATCAAAACTATAAATACCTAACTATTTCAAAAGACTTCAATATGTGTAAAAAAACATCGAAACATCATTTAGATCTCTTTTAGTCTACTTGGGATGGATGAGTGGACAAAAAGAGATCTAAATGATGCATTGATGGTGCGTTAATATCTTTTAGTAAAACTTCGTGGTATTACTAAAAAGCATGATTCGTAAAATTTTACTAATCCAATTAAGGATGTATTGAGGCTGTCTTAATATAAATTAATAAAAAATATATTAAAGTATCAAAATCAAACATTAGAAAAAAATAAATGAATTAATTTTAACTAGTAAAAATACAAAAAACATTATATCAAAAACTCATTCATAATATTTATGTTCAAATATTGTAAAGTTCAATATCAACATTGTTTTCTCATTCTTCATACAACGACACATCATATAAATAATCAAATTCTTGCACTATCATCTCTAATTCCATGTCAGATTCATCAAATGATAAACTGACATTTTCAAAATCGCATGAATAATTTATCTCACAACAATCTCCCATTATATCCCACATTTTCGTTGTGCCCTTAGTGTACTATGGCGATTTTTGAGATAAAAGACACAAATTCGTATGATCAAAAATAAGATATTCTGCCCTTTAAGAGGTTAACATGTTCCTTTTAGCAGAGTGTACGAACTTATAAGTATTCAAATTCCATTCGCATGCCGATGAGGATGAAACATGACCAAGTTGTATCGATGATAGATTTTGTAGAAATGGTGTCTTACCTACAAAGATCGACCACCAACCAATTGGATCTATCGTTGACCTTCTAAGAATAGCATCTGGAGAGCTAAAATCGGATATTGCACTCATAAATCGATCAAGTTCACCCATAACTGTCAAATGAGTCCTTTTATCAGGATATAATCGCTCAAAACCTTTCGTTCTCATATCAATAAGCTCTCCACCGCTTTGAAGTGAAGGCAAGTGGGGATACTCATCCTTCCATTCTTGTCCACCAACCCTAACAAATAATTTTTTTAACCATTTACAAATCAATGTTTTATAAAGAATAACGAAAATATAATAAAAATTATTATAATATGCACATTGGATTTAATATGTGAGCTAAAACATGTAATGAAGTCAAACTTTTATCTCTTCTATGTCGTAACTTTTCGTGACCAACATTCCAAAAGATGCTTCCTCATCAACTCTTTTGTTTCAAAGTTGTATATTGTTTTCTTAACTTTTTGCAATAAATAATCCCATAGTGAATATATCATGAAAATAAAAGGTCTATCAATATCACAAAGTCTAAACATAGAGTAAATTAGGACAGTAAATTCAAGAATATTATCAAGAGATTCCCACTATGATCTATCCAATATCATATCACCAAAAGCTCTAGTTTTCTCAGTTTCATCAATCCGAGATCCATCTAAATGACTTCATTCATCACTTACAACTAAAGCTCTTAACTCATTTTTAACTATTTTGAAACGTCTCATCATCACAATAATAGAAGCAAAGCGTGTCTCGGATACAGTTAAAAGTCTCAATTTGGAATACTTTTAAAACAAATCAAACCTTCTATGGTGACTCGTGAGGAAATGCTTTATCTTTATCATTTTCTTAGTACTCTCAATAATCCAACAACATGTCATGTAAGTATCTTGATTTGATACTTTATTCTTTAGGGAACAAATATCCTTCAAAAACAAATTTAACGTATACACAATACATGGTATCTAGATTATCTGAAAATAAATAAAGTACAATTAGCAAATATAGATGTCATTAAAACATTCAAATTACAAATGGAATTTATTACCTTAGGATATTTTTTATTTATAATTTCACCCGTGGCCTTACAAACTTTGGCATTGTCCGTCGTTATTTGTACAACACATGATACACCAAATTTTATGATGCTCTTCTCCATCAATGACACAATGAAGATAGCATCTTTATATTCAGACTCGCAATTAATTGCATATAAAAACTGAACTTCATTCTCATTCACAGTCAGAAAGTTTATCAATGGTCTTTTTTGTGGATCCGTCCACCCATCGGATACCAAAGTCACCCAATTTTCCTCCCATGTACCTTTAAATGTACATAATACATTTTCAATTCGAGTTTTCTTTTTTTCAATAACGTCGTTCTTAGAGCATTATATCATGGAGGCTTGTAACCTATAATGTACGAAAAAATGAGAGAGTTAAAGTAATAACTATAAATATGGTCATGATGTTGTAATTTTAAATGTTCATGACAAAACCTGGAATTGTTTTTGTTGTAGCAACTTCGAATGCCTCTACATAATTTGGATTTCGAGCAACATTGAATGGAATTACAGCTGAATAAACAATCTAGATATCACTTCGTCCAATTTTTCCTTCATCTGAGTTTGATAACTAAAAAGAGCATCTATATTAACTTGAGTTTTTCTTTTAACCCCAACAGTTTCTAAGCTTCTTCCAACCGAAGATGAATGGTTGGATGCCGATGTATTGCTGAAACATGATCCAATGCTACTGAGTTAGAGAGTTGAATTTTTTTTCCTCTCAAAGACATTGAAACCTTATTCATTTATATTATTTCTGTAACTTCAGAATAGCCTATCTTTGAACATCCTCCTAATCCAACTCCCGTTTTTAATAAGTGAGCTCTAACTCTATAATATGATAATGTAAATACTTTTTGACAAAAGATACATGCAACCTCTTAGTTATCACATGGTTTGAACTTCTTTTAGGTTTCAACATAAATTGTCATAAATGAAATTTAGGATCATTTTCTTTGACTTGCATTGAATCATCTTCATTCATGCTTGTCACATCTAAAACATTAAACAAGTAACTAGGAAATAAATCTGAAAAAACATATATTTATCAAAACAATCAACATTTGCAGCAAAATACATAATTGGAAGCGAGACAATAAGTCATAAACATACCAAATAAGGAAACAGATTCCGTACCCTTCTACGGATTTAACACGATTATTCTCAAGAACACCGGCGTTATTTACCTTGAAACACAAGAGAGAATAAAATTGTCAAAACACTCAATCATGTAGACACACAAATTATGCTAAATTTTAGATATCGGTTTTATATAATCAAACTTGTTGTAGAAATACATGATACAATAATTGATAAAATGTGGAATCAAGCACTTTATCAATGTGATATGAATTTGATTATAAACACATTCCTACAATTCTACGAAACTTGTACCTAACTGCTTCTGTTGTATAAAAAGTATCTGGCCAAGATCCAAGCTTCATGAACTTTATTTTCTTTTACAGTTTCCGTTTCTGATACATGAAGATAAATGTTAGAATTTTGTCTTATCAGAGAAAGCTTCAAAGGATGGAAGAGATGAATACATCATATGTAGATAAAGAGCTGGATCAGAATCCCCAAAAAAAATACACAACAATTCCAAGAAATTCGCGTTTTGTTCAGTCTAATTTGATATGAACATGATTATGAATAGCGATTAATCTCTCAATATATGTATAAAGAAATAACACACGGAGATCACAAGATGATACGAAGCCAAAACCAATAAAAAACTACACTAAACAGTCTTTTTCACATAGACATATAAACCATGAAACATGCTCAGAGAGAATGAATGATACCCGAATATGAATAGGTACACTCTTGAAAATCTTAATTTCTGTAACAAATTATTGTTCCACTGTAATTTGAAATAGATATAAGGGGTAAGTATACAATTGATACATAATCAAAATACGAGCAGTGATGCTAATCAATTAGCTGTAGCATAACCAATCTCAGAGATTGCTCGACAATGCTAATCCTTTAGCTACAAGCTCCCTTACAGAAGTCAAATAGGTTTCATAAGAGATCTGAAAAGTGAAAATATGTTTATTTGTAGTTGTAGCCGCCTACAAAGGAATTCGAGGAGATTACCTGGTAGCAAAGTTTGGGCGAATTTCTGGAATCCTTTCCAGTTCCAGAGAGAATGTGACCCAGCTTTGAAAAAAATGCGTCGGTTCCACCCTTTCCAGTTTATGGAGCTCGCTCGTCTTCTGGATGAATTGATATATTCACGCGTACATCGTTGCAAGGCACGCACCCCCGCGATGTACCGGATGCATTGTAAAGCACGTACCCCAGCGAATCGTGCAACATAGCATAAATGTATCATACATCTTAACATATACCTTTTCTTGCAAACTGAAATTTTGTAGAAACTCTACTTAAAGGAACAAAATCATACATATCGCATGAAACCAACCCATCAATATAAAAATTGACTATTACTTCGTATTATCTCAATCTAATTAACAATAAATAAGTACCACAAAAATCAAGAACATCTGAAACGAAACAAAGAGATAGAAACTGTATTTTTACTCAAGTAACCTTTAACCCCCCTTTAATTACATTTTCCATGCTTCTTCTTTACTAAGTCTTCTTTTTTTAATTGTTAATACTTATCCTTTGTTTATAAGAGTAAACAATAGAGTATTTATCTTGTATGGAGTATTTATCTCATTACTGTCATATCAAGCACTCCTACATAATATTACACAACACATAAATATCAACATTCAATAGAACATCACCATATTTCTCAAATATCAAACTATGTGAATTGTATCTTTATCTATTTACGTTGAGAAAAAATTATGTTGTTTTTTGCCTTACATACTCAGACTCAACAAAGCCATTAGACTCATAAGCTTCTTAGTACAATCCACATGCACTCGTCGAACATTTAACATTTTTCAATTGTTTTTTCTTTCTCCACATCATCTTTTTTTTCTACATCATTTATTGTAAAATTATACTTTACTAGGCGGACGTGCGTCATAATATATGTTATATAAATTGATATTTTAATGTACATTTAAATATCAATATCATTAAACAAAGGTCTAAGTATTAAAAAAGTGAATAAAAACCATTAACGAATGATTCATTTCAAGAAAGAACAAAATTTTTAAAGTGACAATATTGAATTCAAAATTATGTGTTGAGTAATGAATCCACAACAATTAAGGGACACATCCCATGACGTGACTTATAATATATGATAAACATTTCAATTTATATTTTTATTCTATCATAATATTGTTTCTGAAAAAAATATATTTGATTTTAATTAAAATGATTGGATGATTTCAATTACAACATCAAAGAGTAACTCCAAATAAAGTACATATCTACTGGTTCTTTACTAACTTCTGCATCTTCAGGGTATATAAAGAGGAAACTGGATTGGACTGGACAAAGAAGCTTCAATAAGGAAACTCCGGCTTTTTCGTTCAAATAATGTTAAAATAAAATCGGATTTTTTTTAGTGTCAAACGCGTTCAGTGAACACGGCCGCGTTTAGTATACGCGGCTGCGTATACCAAACGCGGCAGCAGGGATTATGAATAGCGGCCGCGTTTGGTAATATATCTATATATATCGCGCTAGAATCATTTTGAAATTCACCACTGAGAAGTAATCGACACCGATTTGCAGTAGAGGTTACAAAAGTTTAGTTGCAATTTCCACGGTAATATTTAGTTTTTCATGGATCCCTATAACAATTCTTGGTTTAATTTTGATCTGAATTATCCTCCGTCATCAACACCTTCTGCTGACAACCCTGAACATGGATCGAGTTACCCGGCCTACGATATCATTCACAACTTAAGCAGCTTTAACTATTGAAACACCGACAATGCAATGCCTAGTGGGAATCCGTCTACTTCGCAAGGTACTAGAATACCAAGATGTCTAAATACTTATTGTGTAGTATTCATGCGTATGTGATATAGGTATGGCAGAAGATAACGAGGATGGTTTAGATGATGATCTAGAACCGGAAATCGAAATCGAAGATGAAGATGAAACAGAGAATCTGGAACCAGATGACGACCTATAGCCAGCTAGGTCTGTACATAATGTTAGTGGTTTAGTTAGGCGATTGCAATGCTGAGGAAATAGACATGAGGTTCATTCACCTAGCAACGACTTTTGAAAGAGGTGATAATGATATACCCACTTCAAAACGTCGGTACACGAAATACGACGTTGACACACCCCATCTTGCTGTTATGATGAAATTCAAAAATAAGTTTAACTTGTAGTACTGTATTGCTCATTTTAATATTCGTTGACGGTGGCAATACAGAGTAATAGAGAGCAATTTGGAGAAGTGGGTAATCAGATGTGTAAGCGGTACATGTCCGTTTCATCTACGAGCGATTTGTTCGGCTCGTGACCGCATGTGCCATATTTCCTTGTATGCTTATGGTCATTCATGTGATAATGTATTGTTGGAAGAAGGTCACCGCAATCTTTCACGGAATTTTATTGCTTACGAGATGAAGTCATTCATCAGAAATGATAACGGTATGTATTGTTCTTAGTATGCAATAATATTATCATGAGTTTCTAAAAAGTTTTTTTCTTCTTTCATAGATATAAAAGTGCGAACGATCCAGACTCATATTCACGTAAACTATATGTTGACTGTGAAGTACGAGCAAGCTTGGTACGCACTACAGCGTAGCTTTGAGATGGTGTACGGTTCGTGGGAGTCTTCAATGAAGAAATTATCATCGTTGTTCCACGAGATGATTTTAAGGAATGATGGGACTATTGTAAAATGGAATTTGCAGGAAACAACGTTTGGCTCCCCTACCTACATGATTTACTATTTGTTTTGGGCTTTCCGACCTAGCATAGACGCTTATCAATATTGTGATCCAGTTCTTTCCATTGACGCCACCCACTTGTACTCAAGGTATGATAAATTGTGTAGTTAGTTTTTATTTTAACATATCATGGATGGTTTAAGTAATATCATTTTTCAGATACAACCATAAATTGCTTGTGGCCATCGGTCGTGATGGTGGTGGACATGTTATCCCCGTTGCCTTTGCCTTGGTAGACACCGAAAGTTGCAGAGCCTGGAAATAGTTTTTGCAAAACCTCGATCGTTATGTAATTAGAGAACAAGAAACATGTATGATATCCGATCGAGCTGCAGGTATTCTAGAAGAGGTGACTGAATTGGAAGGTTTCCAGAACGGGAACTTGCACCATCGGTGGTGTCTCCGACATTTTTGCTCCAACCTATATAGTGCATTCAAAAACTCCGAGTTAAAACGGATTGCGTATAGAGCGGGAGCAAGATCCAAGGAGTACAAAAGGCTAAATGACATGAGGGAAATTCAAAATTTGAACCCTGATGCATGGCGATCGTTAGAGAAGAAAGACAAAGTGAAGTGGACTCTAACCCACGACCTCGTCAAGCGTTATGGAACACTAACCACTAACCAGGTTGAAGCAATTAATGGAGCATTGAAAGCTGCTCGACGTCTTCCAATTTGTAAGATTGTCATGACTACGTTCTATCAGGCAAACCGAACATTTATGGAGCGTCGGCGTGAAATCGGAAGCATGACTTCGAACACAGATGTCCTCTCGCCTGCAGCTCAAGATTTCTATCGTCGAGCAAAAAGAAAAGCTGATTACCACGGTATAGTAATGTGGGATCCTGATAGACTCGTAGCACAAGTAGAGGTCGAAAGCGGAAGGAGCAGTTCGTCATACATTTACACTGTTGACCTCTAGCGACAAACATGCACGTGTTCCAAATGGCACACGTATAGGGTTCCTTGCTCCCATGCAATCAGAGCCGCAAAAATAATAGGTCGACAAACAGATAACATGTTCATACAGAACACTACGTTGGAGACCCTCCGATCAACCTATGAACATGCGGTTTTGGACTCCTTAAGGCCAGAGTACTAGTGGACTAACCCCGGATGAATTTTATGGCATGACCCTTCGCGCTCAAAAAAAGAAGAGCAGGACGAAGACGAAGCACAAGAATCCAAACTGATATGGATATACATAATTAATTTTTTAATTACAATGATGAATATTTTTTAATTACAATGTATAATTTTTTAATTAAAATATTTTTAAATTTTTAAATTACAGTGTATAATTTTTTAATTACAGTGTCGAATTACACGTTTAAAAAATATTTTGAACCGTAAAACATAACATTGTAGAATTTCGAAACAATAATAACTAATCGTATAAATCATAAAAAATCAAAATCTATAGTATCATCATAATGCGGCGGTGCATTACTAGATTCTCCCCTCTGTATTCTATGAGAACGACGACCGCGTCGTAGGGGAGACGGAACACTATCAACAGGCCGAGGGGCATTCTGTGGCGTTTCATACCAAGGTTGCCACGAACTCTGCCCAACTTCAGGATTCGGTCGCTGATCCTGATACGAGTGCCATCCTTGGCTTGTTCCACCATAGGATGGGGGGGAAGATGTCTGAGTCTCATGAAGTGGAGGCTGGGTCATAGGTGGACTAAACCCATGACCATGATCAGTGTAGTGAGGGGAAGGCCAGTACCCATACACTTGTGAAGCATCCACGTTTCCCCCTAATTGAGTCTCGGCCACGTCCTCTAACTCAGCCGCCTACAAAAGTAACATTCCAAATAATTAGTTAAGAAACTTAGTTAAAAACTTCTCATATTAAACATTACCATGTGAGCCATTGGCTCGGAAAATCCTCCCCTCCATCGGCTCCTTTCCTCCGACCGTACCGCCAAATGCATGACCCCGTGTGATGTGTACCATGCAAAGTATGTATCTTCGCTCATTCCCTCAAACTCACCGCACAAATGTTCGTGGTAGTTTTCCCACATAGAAATCCACTGTGCGTGAATGGTACACCAATCCTGCCCTCTCTCGCTCCGGTATGAGTGCAACCGGTGAAGACATCTGCAGGTTCTGGTGCCCGGGGAATGCAAAGTGGCAGACCAAACTGCCGAGATACACGGTCAGGGTGATGTGGCTCTACGCGACCGAAGTATATCAACGGCTGGTGTACAACCACATCGAAGTAGTGACCTCGTCAGCTTGCTATAGGTCTACATCTTCGTACGACATCCATACAAACTACAAAATAACAATGAAAACAACCGAAAATATAAAAAACCTAATTGCATATCATACCTCCCTACGGCCAATAAGATATAGTTGTTCCATGTGTCATGGTGGTCGAACCGACCACCATGACACATGGAACAACTCTATACGGTTCGACCACCGAAAACTCTGCAACAACATAATATCAATATAATCAAATCACTTTTCATTGGGTCAAATAAATCAACAATGAAATTTACCTCCACCCATAATACTGAAAACACCGATTGTCGTAACCATCATACACGAATCGCCCCCTTAACGAAGGGGTGATCGATGGTATACGAGACCATACCCAAATCTACAAGTAAAAAGAAATCAATTATACAAATATTAACAACATATATAAGTTTAAATAATGTTATATTGTACAAAAAATACTTGAACTAGCCGAAAGGCTCCACCTACCGTGGCTCCACCCATCGCCCCGTTGCACAACTCACGATACAAATTCGCGAGCACAGCAGATCCCTAGCTCAGCGATGTGAACTCTTCGACATTTCCGAAGATATCCATCAGCATAAGCTTCGCCTTATCCCCATTTGTGTCGGGTAACATGACATTCACCACGATCAAAAGAGAAACAGCACGAGCAAACTGGAGGACCTTCGCATCGCTTTCTAAGGGTGATGCAACCCGGCAAGAACAAACTCTCCCAAAAACCGTACTCTGAAATACAGCGCACAAAAAACGGATGTATCGGGAGTCCAGCCGAAAGTGGAGGTACAAAACGAAATCCAATCCACTTCACTTCTAATGTCTCTTGGACCCGTAATAGGAACGCCCTGAATAGGTAGATCCCAAATAAGTGATACGTCCTGGAGAGTAATGGTCATTTCACCAGAAGGTAAAAAGAACATGTGGGTTTCTGGTCTCCAACGCTCGATAAGTGCAGTCATTAGATGAGTGTCTAATCTTATTCTAATGGTCTTCAAAACGCCATAGAAACCCCACTGAATCAAGTATACTGTGACTCTATTATCCAATTCCCCCATTTTGTACAGGTAATGTTCTCCATGTTTGAACTGTAAAACACCTCCAGGTTCACCTCGAATAATCTGGCTACTAATGTGTTGTTCCTGACGATACAACAATGTAGTCGGAGCTAGAGTACGAGAACGACGGTGATTCATATCTGCATCAAAAATTTTTCACCAACATTAAACAACAAACGTAAAATTTATACTACTAAAAATTTCTAAACGATAAAAAAACATCATAATTAAAAAAAATATACTAAGTATTTATAAACAATACTACTCTTTAAAACAAATATTCTAATTAAATTACATACTTAACATTGTAAACATAATAATCTACTCTTTAAAAATCATAAACTAATCCTAAATAGTAAACAAAATATTTCTAAACAATAAAAAAACATCCTAATTATAAAAAATATACTAAATATTTATAAACAAATACTACTCTTTAATACTCTATTTTTGTAAATTACAAAAATTTATTACTAAATAAATAGTACTAATACTCCGATTAAATTATTATTTACAAAATAATACTAAATAAATATTATTAATTACAACAAATTTATTATTTAAAACAAATACTCCGATTAAATTCTATACTAAACATTCGAAACATAAATTTATTCTTTAAAAATCATAAATTAATCTTAAACACTAAACTAAATATTTATAAACGATAAAAAAACATATTAATTATAACAAATATACTAAATATTCTTAAACAAATAATACTCTTTAAAAAACTAATTTTAGTAAATACTAAAATAAATATTTACTAATTAATTTTTTTTTTAAAACAAAATACTCAAATTAAATTATATACTAAACATAATAATCTACTCTTTAAAAAATTTCCTAATCCTAAATACTAAACTAAAAAATATAATTTAAAAACAAATATTATTTACAAAAAAAAATTCAACATAATAAAAAACAATTAAATAATACAATAATTTTAATTTAAAGAAATATAATTATACCTCAATAATTATATGTTGGATGATGGAGAGAATGAAGATAATGTAAGAAAAAAGAGAAATGAATGATTATTTATAGATGGATTTGGAGGGGTATAAATGTAATTTGCCGTTCACCAAACGCAACCGCGTTTAGTATATGCGGCCGCGTATATTAAACACGTTTAACACTAAAAAAAAATTCGATTTTTTTTAACATTATTTGAACGAAAAAGCCAGGAAACTCCTGAGCTCCATCTTTTACTTAATCCAATCAGGTTTTGTTCAATTTGATTGGATTGGTTCTTGCAATGTAGATAAAACTGGAAAAAAAGAGGGCATCATCAAACATGGAAAATTGTATACGGGCAGGCAAACAAGGCAGCATCAAAGTTCTAACCAATGGAATCCGAGAATTGTGGATTCTTCATTAGATAATTCACTTGCCATGTTTCTACTGTACATTCACCGGAACATAACCTGAGAAATTTAAGAAAATAATATCCTCACCTTATCAATCGTATAGAACCGATTTGATCACAATGACATCACTTACTTTTACTGGTAGATCTCCATGGCCATCGGATTCCGGTTAAACGGAAAAGCATTGCAGCACCAATCCGATGTCTTCAACCTCGCTATCGCCATATCATTCTTTGGTATGTCTACCTTGAGCATAAACATGTTGTAGATTCACCTTAAGGCTGTTGATCATGTTCTTGATGTATTTTCATATTTTTTGCCAAGCATTAGCTTCTACTATGACACGATCAACTTGTAGGTCGAAAGCAAATTTTCAAATGATTTAGGATATGTGTACCTGCTTAAAAGGTAATTCAAGGTCAAAAGTGCCTAGTAAGATATTTTTCCATCGGGTGATAAAAATCATAATATTTTACCCGAACATCAATTAAAGCAATTGAAATCCCCAAGGAAAAGTACCAACACTTAAATAAACATTCGCCTATTATAACCCAAAAACAAATTGATGTTAACGATTCAAGGTGAAAAATATATACGAAGATATTTTTCCATCGTATGATAAAACCATAAGATTTTTCAAGAAACAAACATGAATTGAAGCAATAGGTTAACAATTTCCAATGTGAAGTAACAAGAGGCTAGCAATTGACATCTAGAAGCAAAAGTAAAAGTCCTTCAATAATCATTGCAATAAATAATTAACAAGAGGCTAACAAACGTCAGAATTAAGAATAAATAAATCATTATATGTAGATAAATATCAATCATACTTTAATGGTTTCAACTTTCAAGCGAATTTTGCATGTTGGATAAGAAACAATATATTTTACACATGAACGGAAACACTTTAGAAGAAGCAAATGCTCAAGTGATTAAGATATGCGTACCTGGTTAAAGGTTCCAACGATTCAAGGAAAAGTACATACTAAGACATTTTTCCATCTTGTAATAAAAGCATAAGATTTTCCCCAAAACAAATATGAATTAAAACAATTGAAATCCAGAAGCAAAAGTATCAGCACATCACTAACAATTTGGCTATTATAACCCATAAACAAATTGATGCCAACGATTCAAGGTGAAAAGTATATACGAAGATATTTTTCCATCCGGTGATAAAAGCATAAGATTTTTCCCAAAACGAACATCAATTGAAGCAATAGGTTAGCAATTTCCGAACATGAATTGAAGCATTAGTTTAACAATTTCCAATTTAAAGCAACAAGAGGGTAGCAATTGAAATCCATAAGTAAAAGTAAAAGGCATTAAATAATCAGCCAAACATACAAATTTAGCCGACCTTGTAGACCTTGTGATGTTGGTAATGGTCTCCAAAAAAATCTGAAATGTTTCCACCGCTGCTGCTCTCTAAGAAAGTGGTTTTGAGAAAAGGAAGAGAAAAAATTATGACGCATCCACGTGTGTACAATTATGTGACATCTAAAAAAAACTAAAACTACAAACAAAAAAACCAAACCTCAAAAAAACTTCTTATTACATAAAAAACATCCCTAGTATAAACAAAACGAATTTATATCCAGAATCAAAAGTAAAACCCCTTAAAATTCAATTCAAGAAGCAATTTGCAAGTCAAATGGTGCTGAAAAACATATGCCCAGAGAAATTAGGGATTTGAATAAAGATTTAATATCAAAATAGCCAAAAATCAGGCAAAACATACAGATTTAGCCGACGTTGCAGACCTTGTGATGTTGATAATGATCTCCAACACAAATCCTCACGCTTAAACGACACGGCAATATGAGATATCTGAAATATTTTGACCTGTGCTGCACTCTAAGAACTGGTTTTGAGAAAAGGAAGGAACCACCAGTCAGAGCAATTAATGAATCAGGGAAAATTGGATAGGGTACTCCGACATGGTAGTGGTGAGTTGGTGATAAAACATCCACATGATAATCCACAAACACCATATAAAATAGGTCTTAAGCAGCATATATAGATACTATGGATATAGATATAAATATATATGTATATATTTAAAAAGTACTGGTTTAAGCGTTTTACCTCAAACTGATTCTGAGAATGAGCAGTTTCGGAGGTGCAACAATTGCTCCCAGTGTCTCCGATTCTTGATTCCGAGGCTGAATTCCCTAAAGTCAGATGAAGAATATGATCTGGTACTGTGTTTGAAGAGTATGATACAAATACAGAAATTAGAACAACAATGTCTGTAAATTGACTTTGAAATATCGTAAACTACCTCCGGTCATAAACTCATCGTGGTAAATTTCGGGATCAAAATTGGTTACTGCTTCTTTACCATTGAATATAATGGCAGCTTTATCATAAGCCCTAAGAACAGAAACATTTTCAACGATAAATTCAATCAAAATTTGATTTTTTAGGACAACTGAACGATAGATTAAGAATACCCACCTCCCAGCTTCGATTTATGTATTGAATAAGCCATGAGCATAAATGTTTTCAAGCTCAAGCTGCTTTGAAAATATATTTCCTTCATCCTGCTTGCCTTGAGATGATAAAGCATATCAACTTGGACTTCAACCTTCAGAAAAGTGTGAAACATTTCATGAATGATTAATTCACATACAAAAATTGAAACAATTCGACAAAATATGCCCTGCTACCCGTTCAATTAGTTCCAAAGTAAGTGCCCCAATAGTAATAACTTCATCAACTGAAGCTGAAATATTAGAAGTCACATGGTCAAACCGAATGCATTCTTCTAGATAAGTGCCCATTAAGTTCATCTCCGGAGACATCAAAAGTGTAAACATTAGAGGTTTCACAACATTAAGTTGTGGCTTCATATCAATTCCTCCAATACACAATAAGGGTCTCAACTCGGGATAACCATGTGCCCTAAGCAGTTCAAGAAACTGTTCAACAACTTCATATGTTTGCCTAGCAAGCTCCCTGGAAGGGCATACAATCAGTCCAAATGGCCCTTCTCCAGGGAATAAACTGATAAGGAAGGAAAAAAAGATATGAAAGACCATTTAAAAAATAAAAGGTAGAAGATGAGTTTATGCATCTTCTGTTCCTTTAGAGTTGAAACAGTGTTAGCCAAATTAGATACGTGTGTGACTTATACTTTGTGACTGCAAACCAGTACAGCCATTTAGGTTTGGATAATCTTTTCGGACTGTTTTAAGGAAATCAAATGCCAAAACATCACATAAATCATGAACCGTGCTAATAAATTCAAAAACCTTGTGTAGCCTATAACTCTGGAACAAATAACAGAATAATAGTCTATCACTCTGTAACAAATAACAGAATAATAAGAGAAAGCCATACAGCCTGGGAGAAGAAACTGAAAGCGCCTGATAAGAGAATAAACCTAACCTTTTCATTCTGGAGCTCTTGGAGGTATGCATGAAATATATCAAATTTATTCAGGGATCTAAAGTGAAGTCTTTGGATGGTGAATTTTCAGAATGTCTTATGTATCTGAGACTGAATATTAGATAATTGACTAATTCTCTCATCCTTTAGTTTCTCCAAAGCAGGAGATATAGCTCCAAGTTGTAATTAGATTGTTCCTGATGTCTTCTATGGCTGTTAAAGAGGCAATAAAGGAAAATGAGCTAAGGAATTCATAAACCCGTCCCTTAGATTGAGTGTTTGAACCACTTAAAAATATGACAATCAACACACGTGATTTTACCAATAAAAAAACAGCCGAAACAAGAAAAGCATCATTTCACAGTGGCGCATAGGGACTTTAGATGAAGCCGGAGTTGGAGTGATGAAGGAGAAACAATAGAAATCGCCAAGAAAGAAACCTCTTGAGACGAAGGAACGATAACCAGATGTAAGAAATATGTGACGGCGATCGGTGTGGCGGTGGGTGAAACCACAAATTTATTCTTGAGACGAAGGAACGATAACCAGATGTAAGAAATATATGATGGCGATCGGTGTGGCGGTGGGTGAAACCACAAATTTACTCTTGAGACGAAGGAACGATAACCAAATGTAAGAAATATTTGATGATCGGTGTGGCGGTGGGTGAAACCCCAAATTATAACACACATATCACAAAAAACCGTACACATAATTAGGTCTTAAAGACATTTATATTGTAATAGATTAATTGATTATCAAACAAATTTTATAAGTAGGATACAAATTTATCCACAAATATTTAAATAACACAATTAATACGAGAATTCAAGAATTAACATATACATTTTATATATTTAACAAAAATTCTAATTGAAAAAATAAATATATAACAAAGAAATAATATATAAATAATAAAAATATTTTATTTTAAAAAAAAAAGAAAAAAGAGAATACCGACACTTTCTCTCATTGGATCGTCACGATGACAAAAGAAAGTTATCCTTCCTCCCGTACATCATTGCCCGGATGATTTGGCTATGATACTTGGGCGTCAGTCGAAAGATGTAGATACCCTTAGAACAAAATGTTGGTTCGGAGTGACTTGACACAGTCTCTTTTACGTGGAAATCGGAGTAAACTCGGAGAAAAACCACAGAGAGCTTTACCGTTCTCAATTCACTAATCGTGTTTTTGGTTTACAGGCGAAAAACAAGAAGAGAACAACAACACCCTACACTCTACCGAAGATTAGCCTTCTTCAGCCTTGGAGAATTCTGCATTCCGAGAACCTCTATCTTGATTGTTGTATATGCTCCCTTCCCTGCGCCTGCTCTGTTACTCTATTTTTAAAATATGTGTGTGTTTGTGGCAGTTGTGTTCTTAACTGTCTTGTAACTTCGATTCGAATTTGGATCCAATTAATCTCATTCTAATTTTTGCTTGATATTGGGCCTTGACTCCAATTATCTCGTTTGGCCCACACAAAATAGAATAAAAGGAAAGAAATAGGTGGATACCGTTGGAATTGCACCGATGTTTAATCTTTTTCGGAAGATTATGAAAAGGAGCACAGAACAATGGTGTCGATCAACATGAAGAGACCTACATCAATAATCACATCCAAATCAACAAACGCTTTTTTGTATCCACTATGATTTGAATATTCTGAAAAATATGTAGACATTTAGAACATGATTAGAAGACAAAAATGAGAATCACAGAGATGACCCTAAATTTTGTAAACTTTTGATATCATGATAAATTTTGTAAATTTTAGAGATAATTATGCTAATATAATCATAATACAGGAATTTGAAGATGCTAAATTAAAATTATGAACAAAATTGAGATAAAACACATCATTTTTCAATAGTAATTAATTTTGGGTCTTCAACTAATTAAATTTAATTTGAGGGGTGTTTCTGTTAATCTATCACTTCTCCTTTGTTCTCGGCGTTGAACTTCTATATTTAAGGACATCTGTCGTTTGCCCATCTCCAGAGGACCAGAACCATTTTGCATTTGCGTCTTGGAGCTGAGTCGTAAGACGAATATTCCGGTCTCCTGCAGCCCAACTACCGCCGTTGATCATGACTCCGGAATAGTAAACTCCTTTTTCCTTACTTTTTTAGAAAACCTCGGTGGAATTTTTTTTGAATGAATACACATCATTCTAGGGTTTGTCTTGTTTAAGAGAAGCTTTATTAGTATAGGCGTTTGATTGTTAGATCTTTATTATGCTGGTTTTCCGATCCTTTGATTCGCGCTTTCCTTTACGCAACCGTGATTTTCCTTTTCTTTGAAGGAATTCGCGGGATCTGGTTAAGTTAGTTTAATTTCGTCAATATTTCTTATATTTTGGTTGCTATTGATGATTTCTCATGGATTTGATACGAATTGGATAACTTCAGGTCGTTTTTAGATGTTCTATATTTTCGGTCTCACTTGATATTGAGATATTATAGCTCCCTGTTGTAATCCGATCCAGCTTGTAGTAAATGACCCTGTAGGTTCGTAGATTAGGATGGCTGATTTTGCATTTTACCATTGATTCTTTATCAGTATGCTTTTTAGCTCTGGAAACTTGTTGAATCATATGCCTTCAAGTGTTAATTTTTTTAGGTTTAAATGTTTTAATTTAACTCTTTTGCGTTACAGTGACTACCTGTTCAAACTTCTTTTAATTGGAGATTCTGGTGTGGGAAAGTCATGCCTTCTCTTAAGATTTGCTGTAAGCTTTTAATTTCTTCAAACATGGTTTGTTTTGCTATTTTAATTCGATTATGGACTTTTCTGAGATCCTTTATTGGTGATTTTTTTGCTTTTGAACCAGTTTGACTTGTCCAATTCTTTACTTCTTTCTATGTAGGATGATTCTTATATTGACAGCTACATTAGCACAATTGGCGTGGACTTTGTAAGGCTTTACTGTACGGATTCTTAGTTTTAATAACATTCAGAGTACTTATACTTCCTTTATTTTAGAAAATTAGAACCGTGGAGCAAGATGGAAAGACCATAAAGCTTCAAATTGTAAGGTTCTTTTGACTTGTTTTCCATTTATTGTTCTTTCAATGCCATCATTTATGTGTTTCTTTTGCTATTTCAACTTTATCTTATACATTAGAGAAAATGTCTTCAATCCCCATGCTTTTAAAGTTTTGACAAAATTAGTCTCCATAGTTTGTAATGTCATATTTAGTCTCTAATCTTTAAATTTTTGGTTTATTTGGTCCTCCAAGTTTGCAACATTTGGAAAATCAGATCCCCAAAGTGGCAAAATCGGTCCCCCAAACTTGATTTTGGTCATGATTAACACTTGCCAAAATTGAAAACTTTGGGGCTAAATATGTCTTACAAACTAATTTTGGAGACTGATTTTGTCAACTTAGAAAGTATGTTGACCGGTTTTGCAATATTCATACCCTGGGGATCAAAATTGTCACAATCATAACCAAAATTGGCAAAACCATGAAATTATGGTGATTAAATTTGCATGCATGCCACTATACATTCTCCAGAAAATGGTGCTTGGATTTGTATTTTTTTCAATTTAAGCCTGTTTGGAAATGAGGGATGAACTATTTTTATCTTTAGCTTTTTGCACGATTCGATTTGGTCACTTGAAAGCAGTTTTTCTTCAGGAATTGCTCTCCTTTATTTGGATTATGTATTCACTTCTGAATGCTACTTTTGTTTCCAGTGGGACACGGCCGGTCAAGAACGATTCAGAACTATAACCAGTAGTTACTACCGAGGGGCTCATGGGATTATCGTAACCATTTTTTCTTATTTTTATTACATTCTTTAACAAATCTTTCACAACAAATGTCTCATTTGACACTCAATATTTGCAGATAGTTTACGACGTAACTGACCAAGAAAGCTTCAACAATGTCAAGCAATGGCTTAATGAAATTGATCGCTACGCCAGCGATAATGTAAACAAGCTCTTAGTTGGAAACAAAAATGACCTTTCTGATAATAGAGCTGTGTCTTATGATACAGCAAAGGTAAATAAACTCATTATATATACTCACTGCATGAGATTCTTTACTGAAAAATCATTGTCTATATCGTAAAGGCTTTTGCTGATGAGATTGGCATTCCTTTCATGGAAACAAGTGCTAAAAATGCGACTAATGTCGAGCAAGCTTTCATGGCTATGGCTGCCGATATTAAGAACAGGTTTGGTTCCTCATCATGTCTGAGCATATGCTTTTTCTGTCTGAAAATTTATCTTCGTATGCATCGAGTGCAGGATGGCAAGTCAGCCGGCATCGAGCACGGCGAGACCTCCCACGGTTCAAATTCGGGGCCAGCCGGTTGGGCAGAAGAGTGGTTGTTGCTCTTCTTAACTATTCTGTACCATGTAGTTTGGAGTGTGAGGTTCATGTACTTTGTCTTTCTATTCTTTCTATTTCCTCCCTATACAAAATAACATATGCTCACTTGGTGTTAATTGTATTGTGCTATTTGCTTACTATATGTGTTTTTTACACTGATTGCAAATCACCAATAATTCCTTATTAGAAAGTGTAAGGGTTACAGGTTCATAGTACATTGCTAAAGCGAGTTTGTTGCTAGGGATTGGAGCATAGTGTGTTCGACCTGTCTGAAATAAGCAATTTTTTATATCGGTGCGGTACCGATTTAGGTTTTTTTAAAAAAAAATTAAAATGTATAATTCATTTAGATAATTGTGGTAATAAATTCATGAATTAGTATATTATTTGGAAATCTTAATTATTATGTAAATGTTGATAAGTTAATCATTTTAACTTCAAAAATAATCGATAAATATATTGACAAGTATAACATATTTAAAATGTAACACATACATAACTAATAGATTAATATAATTAACACCAAAATGTAAGAACAAGTTTAAATAGTAAATTTTCAATTGTAATTAGGACCATCCAAGTTTACAACTCGATATCGATTTGAAAACTTTCATTTTGATTAGTTTGGTTGGCCGATTCGGCGTCTAGAACATCTCTATGCAAAAAAGTAGTAATTTCTTCATTATCCATGAATGACGCATTTTCATTTTCCATAACATATTCTTGAATTTATGAATCATTATCCCAATCACTTAGATCATATAAGACAATCTTTGAATTGCATCTACAACATATAAAAATATCAATCAAATATTGAAAAATTAAAGTTAAAATATAATCACATAAAATAAAATTAAGGAAAATATTTTTGCCTTAACTTTATATTGTAATGGAGATAAGCTAAATCATTAAGATGTTGAGATTCTAGTTAATTTCTTTTCTTGGTATATATCCTTTCAAATATACTCAAATTTCTCTTAAATCCGGATCTATTACTTGTTTGTCCAAGCACTCTTTTAATTAGTGATTGCAAATGTGATACAGGGTATCCAAAAACCGGCCACCAATGAATTAATCAAAAAATAATATAATTACTTATTTTTACATTAGTTGAAAATCATTTGAATATTTTATATGAATGATGTATAGTTGTCATTTTCACCGTTATTGACTTTACAAAAGTTCATATTTTCCTCAAAAATAGTTATCTCTTCAATTATTTTACATTTGTCATTTCACCCTTAGACACAATAATTTCTAAAATTTCCTCTTGAATATTTGATTTTTCTCTCAATAGATCATTCACGAAAATAAACCTAGGATTAAATCAAAATGTTGCAACATGCATATGTCTTTTAAGCTACGTATCACATTGTCTCTTTAAAATTTCAATATAAATATCATATTGATTTTTATTATTGTTTGACACTGACTTGATTTATTGTTTAGTCTTCTTCATGAATGCATATACAAATCCCATAGAATGTGATCATTATCAATAACTCTCAAAACTCGTAACAATGGTAACATCACTTTAACAATTAAATATGTTTGATCCCAAAAATGACGATCAAAGATAGTGTCTACAAACTTTGGTGTCTTTATCTCTTTTAGACACAATAAACTCTTTCTATGTAAAAAAAGTTTGTTGATCATGATTATGTCTGCATACACTCTGCCAAAACAAAAAGCGCAGCGAATATTGTAAGTTCAGGTCGTACTATCTCAGTCCAATTAGGTTTCTATGTTAACAAGCTAACCAAAACAAATTGTTGTACACAAATTTCGAAATATCTGCAGCTTCCTTGACACCATCAGCAACATGTGGCTCATGTATTCATAGCGGCCTCAGTCATATACATGACAGTAACGATATTTTTATCGATATCGTGGGGTATCAATTTTTAGGGTTAGAATCTTGGTTTGTATGTGTTTGATTATTGATGAGAACTCTAGGACCGGGTACCCTGTAATGGGTGAAGCCCGATAGCAGTTGGGCCGACTTAAATAATCAAAACGAACACTTATAGCCCACTTACACCTTCAGGAAGAGCGGCCCGAGGTTCAACACAAATGACCGAAGATAACCTTAGAAAATAAAAGCGTTATCTGCCAGCTGGCTCCGGGGTTCGGTCCGAACAGTTACAAAACGGTTACAGGCTCACGCGTTCCACGCTTCGGGCCCTGTCACGTTTATCATGCTTCGGGCCCAATCACGCAGACCACGCATCGGTCCCAACCTCGTTTTACATCCTGCGATAACAACCTCTAACAAACTTGTCAGAGGCGGTTACAGGACGTGGATTACACTCGCCGGCAACTCTATAAATACAGGGCANCCTAGCGGCCATTCACAACGTGTTTCACGTGTCTCAACTACGAAAGTATATCGCTGACCCGGATCATGTGATAGATCCCATACCAATAGAAGTTCGACCCAACCTCACGTATCAAGAGAGGCCAACCAGAATCTTGGCCAAGGAGGAAAGATCGACCCGCCGCGGAACGGTCTCGTACATGAGGGTCAGATGGGAAGGGCGAAAGTTGGACGAGGCCATGTGGGAGCTAGAGGAACAAATGAGGAAAATGTACCCGAAGCTGTTCACGCAAGGTAACAATTAAACTGTTTTTCGGTACGAAAAATTCTAAGATGGGTAGAAATGTCGAAACCAACAGTAGGGCACGTGACGTTGGGGAAGTCCAACAAAGGCAACACTCGAACGTTGCGTCCGTCTGCTATAAACCGACCAGCGTCTGCCGAACAATAGACTGCCAAGACAAGGCGTGCGGCTATGGACCAGCATGCAAGGCTAGGATGGCGGATAACAGCCGCCCTGCCAAAAGCTAGACTGAGGTCGCATCGCAATCCTGCCGCGCGGACCTAGCTACTACACAATCAGGCCGCGTACCGACAAAGACCCGAGCTCAGTGCCAGGGTCAGGACGGGGGATCTCGACCGCCCTGCCACAGTACAAAGTGATGGTGCCAGTCTGCCAAGCGGACTGAATGACTGCGCTGGCCAGGACAGTGACTAACGAATATCGAGGCACCCGGACCAAAGGATTCGGAATAAACTAGACAAAAGAATCAATAACTATAAGACTAAGATACTAAGGGTAAAGGAAGGGAAAAAGAGGGAGAAAACAGCGTAGGAAACCGAAGGTAAAATGCCTTAAGCATTCCCAGCACGCCACGACGTGGGGATCGGGAAACCGGGATCCCGAGCACTTCTCCCCACGTTCACGAGTCGGTGAACGGCGACCATGGGACGGATCCTTCGTCCGTCCTCCGAGACAGGTGAACGCCTGTCCCGGAGGGAGCAGCCCCGACTCGAGGCCGAATCACGAAAAAGATGGCACAAACATATGCATACGAGCTCCGACCTAAGGGAGCGGGATTGGGCACCGCGGCCGCGGACTTATCCTCAATGGCAACGCGGCTTCGGTCGCGGTTGAGAAAGGTCTCGACTAGTAGAGACTGCCACCTACGTACACCTTCGGGTGATGCATCACGATGTTATGAGCATGATACATGAACACGTAGATCAATAGATGGATGGGTCCTGAATAGACAGGAATTTCCAGGAAGTTCATACGTGAAATTGATCGCTTTCGTTTATGATCTAAGGCATTCTTACTGAGATTTAGTCTCACGATTGTTTATGTTTAACGTAGGTCACGAGATCCCGGAGGCAGACCCCGAAGGGACGTACTGAACAGATCCGAAGCCGCCCCCTTCTTAGTAGCCACCAAGATTTCATGAGGAAGGATTTAGTTCTTTGCCCACCCTATCCTAGGATGCATTTCCTTTCGTTTTGTATGAACGATTTGATAACCTAGTGTTAACGTAAGAACTTCTATGATGAAACGTGACGTTAACAAACGAATGCTAAGAAGCTGGAACTAAAACTAGAAACGTTGGTTCTGGCGGACATGGGGCAAGGGCGAGGGCAGGAATCCACCAGAGCGCGACATTCGACCCACGATCGAGTGTACGCGCTAGGCCCGGAGCGCCCATGCCTTGCCCCTATCGTTGGACGTCCCACGGGACGGTAAGGGTTAGCATACTAGGGAATGATCCCCCTCCCGTGGTACGCCCGATTGATGTCCTGAATGAAAGGGGTGAGTCATAGCACGTCGGACCCAACGTGCGACATGACTACGCGGCTAAGACAGTAACGCGGAAGAAAGGCAGCACGGCCCTTTCCCCGCGGCTGGCTGCCACGACCGGGTTTGACGGGTCGTGACAGTTTTTATGTTATCGGAGCAAGACCCGGGTTATAGTCGGTGTGTTGGGGCAAACCTCAGCGAGGACGCTGAGTCCATAAGGAGGGGTGAATGTGAGGTCCCCTTGGGGATGCGACAGAGAGGGCACCTTAGGCGAATCCCTACATCGGCTATAGACGGGGAACGATCGTATGTTAAGTATAATGATTCGTCTTCCATTGCACGAGGCATTTTCCCTAGCAAAGTGGCAAGCGGAACGTTAGAACTGGAAAGTTAAACGTGCTCACCCTGGAGCAATTCAGGGATGGGTGACCCACTAGGAAGTGTGGGGACTAGGGAAAAAGTAAAACCGTGAGGACTAGGTGGGTGTCATTAGGGTCAGCCTAGTCCAAAGCGGACAATATCCTACAAGTGGAAAGGCGAGTCGTTACATTTGGTATCAGAGCAGGACCCGGGTTAGAGTCGGTGTGTTGGGGCAAACCTCAACGAGGACGCTGAGTCCATAAGGAAGAGTGAATGTGAGGTCCCCTCGGGGGTGCGAGAGAGAGGGCACCTTAGGCGAATCCCTACACCGGCTATAGACGGGGAACGATCGTATGTTAAGTATAATGATTCGTCTCCCATTGCACGAGGCCTTTTCCCTAGCCAAGTGGCAAGCGGAACGTTAGAACTGGAAAGTTAAGCGTGCTCACCCTGGAGCAATTCAGGGATGGGTGACCCACTGAGAAGTGTGGGGACTAGGGAAAAAGTAAAACCGTGAGGACTAGGTGGGTGTCATTAGGGTCAGCCTAGTCCAAAGCGGACAATATCGTGCAAGCGGAAAGACGGGTCGTTACATTAATGTGAGGTCCCCTCGGGGGTGCGAGAGAGAGGGCACCTTAGGTGAATCCCTACATCGGCTATAGACGGGGAACGATCGTATGTTAAGTATAATGATTCGTCTCCCATTGCACGAGGCATTTTCCCTAGCAAAGTGGCAAGCGGAACGTTAGAACTGGAAAGTTAAGCGTGCTCACTCTGGAGCAATTCAGGGATGGGTGACCCACTGGGAAGTGTGGGGGCTAGGGAAAAAGTAAAACCGTGAGGACTAGGTGGGTGTCATTAGGGTCAGCCTATATAAAGCGGACAATATCGTGCAAGTGGAAAGGCGGGTCGTTACAATGTAGCTGTGCCAATCAAGTTATTTGGATGAGAATGGTGTTGAATGACTTGGGAATGAGACAAGACAGAGCATCAATCCTCATGTGCCACTCAAAGTTCGCTTTGGTAATGGTAAAGATCCGATGTTCCATGGTAGAGCTAAATACATTAGTGTCAAGTTTCATGATGTATGTGACATTGTTCATAAAAAGGAAATTGAGTTTCAGTTATTTACATCATCGAAACAAGTGGTGGATGTGCTTACAAAAGCTCTGGAAAGAGATAGTTCCCAAAGAATAAAACATGTATTACATATTGGAGATGAATCAAGTCGGAGGATTTTTGATGAAAACTTTTATGAAGATGGATTGAGTTTCAAGGGGCTATTGAGAATGGAAACTAAATCCATCTATTGAAATCAGACTATGATTATGCACTCTCAATCCATTTGCTTACCTTCTTAAATCATTCAATGATATTAGTTATTGACAATTTATGCATAATGCAACAATTGTGCTAGTTACATTCTTAGTAATGTTCTATTCTATAAATTTGATAATGTACTCTTGTGTAAATCACTTGTATGATCATGAATAATACAACTATCATGTGCTTATTTGTGAGAAATTTGTGTATTTGATTGTTCGTAAAATCTGCTTCTTTCTATTGTTGGTAGAATTTGTTTATTCAGGTTTCATCGGAATTGTTATTAACTTTAACGTCATTACGATATGCCAAAAACGACACTCATTTTGATTTGATCAAATCACTTTATGATATTTCTTTTATGTTTACTATATTTACTAATATCTATTTATTTTTGTGAAAGTTTGATCCGAAAACAATATTTAGTAGCTATTACATCTCACATTTTCATTATGTTGCCTGCTTTTGCAGATATTGAAAGGATTAAAGATGCCGGGACTTCGGTTGATTTAGGCCAGCAACAGCGAGCTCCGTTGAAGTTTTGAAAACAATCATCATCTCTCTGTCTTGTGTTATGGAAATCATTCATTTCTCCAAATGGTATGCTTTGAGTTACATCGAAGGAACTGACTACTGTCCAGCCTGTGCTTGTACCTGTTATGAGCTAGATGACTTACTAAATGATTCATTTATTTAGATTGCTTTAGCTTTAATGAAGTCTAGATGACATACTCTAAAATTTTAATGCAATTTATTTTAAAATTTGAGATAAAAATGAAGCTTGCTCGCTAGGCTGGACGGACTCTTTATATTTTAAAAACTTCGCATTTTTGCATATGTCGGACATTTGTTCCATATCCAACCTATAATACATTGTCCATTATTATAATATATATTATATTTTTATTTTATAATTTCATTTTTAATTGATTTATTTTTTTACTATATATTTAATTTAATTAATTATCATATGATTATTTTATATATTTATATTATATATGATATACTATTGATATTCTTTTATATATATTGATGTTTTCATTCATATTTTATTAAATTTTCATTTTTATATATTAAATGACATTTAGGTCTCCTAATTGATGATGATCGTATATCTATTTATATTTTTGCAGTTTTTAAGTTTTGTCCAATAACCTAGATTGCTGGAGTTGTTCAAGATTAATAATTTATTATTTTGTAAGAAGATTTTGAGAGAATGGGTTTTTTCAGTTCACTGACTCTTGTTTTACAGAAGACATTTGAATATCAAAATTAACACTCAGGAATTGGCAAGCTGTTGTATGTTGATCGGATATGCAACTTCTGTACCTCCATAGAAAGCTTTCTGCCCAAGAACAACGTTCACAGCCTCCGTAGGGTGAAACGCATCCCAGAATATGTAGCTTGATCTGTCTGCACATGGAGGCTGGAATGGAAGACAAGTTATTTGTCCCCTGTTTCTTCCAATTCCACAGCATCCACGGTTCAGTACATTGAACCCTATCAAAAGAATTTGAGATTTGGGTTCAGGCATTTGACTCTGAGTATCTAAATATTGAGACTGACCGTATTGCTGGGAGTTTACAAGGAGATCCTGGAAGGCGTTATTGACGTCGATATATGAAAATCTTGAACCGGGAAGATTAAGACTGAGGCGATTAATCATCATCTTTGTATTTGTGTTAAAAGGACGAACGAGTTCGTTAACTTCATCAGAGCATAAGCCATTGCTGCTCTGAGCAAGAATGCTTGGAATACATCCCATTAAGCCAAGCCCTGCAACCACAAACTTTCTTGCTCCCAGATTGTACATTCTCTACACCAAGAACACAACAAG
This sequence comes from Utricularia reniformis, assembly GCA_009725065.1. Classification (NCBI taxonomy): domain Eukaryota; kingdom Viridiplantae; phylum Streptophyta; class Magnoliopsida; order Lamiales; family Lentibulariaceae; genus Utricularia; species Utricularia reniformis. Next base: position 460,305 of record RWGZ01000011.1, read on the forward strand.
TTTGCTAGCAGCCATTTTGGATAAAAGAATAAAAAAGGCAATTTGAGTAAGGGAAGTTACAGTTAGGTGTTGAGAATATTGCTGTATCAAAAGATCAGCAAATTGCTGAGCATTGTAATGATTCTTGGTATCGTAATTTGGCATGAGGTAGTTGTTTAGATAGTCGTTGCTTCCCATTCCTATGAAGAATATGGAGTTTGACAGACCTTGTGAAAGATCATCAGCGCCAAGAAGGTTGCTCAGTTGATCCAGACTGTTTTCCAAGTTGTTGATTTGTTGGTTAAATGGAATTCTCCCCACCTAGTAGTTGTTAGTGATCGCTTATTCACTATGCAGGCAAAAGTAAAGGAGAGAAGAGTGAACAAGAGCTAACAAAATTTTCCCCTGTGTTGTCGAGAATTCCAGCAGCCGCAGAAGCAAAGTTAACTCCATATCTCATTTGGTCCCCGGAGGCCTGAGCTTGGGAGTAAGGTGGAGTAAGAGGAAGTCCGAGGAGCTCAGCTGCAGCAAAACATAGCAGCATTTTGGTTTGATGAAGAAAAATAAGAGAGGTGGAAAATATTAGTGTAAGTTAGTTACCAATTGTATCAACCATGGTGTAGCCATTGGAGAAGCGGCCGGTCGGTCCACCTTGGAAATCGATGCCATAAGGGAGATAATTTGCTTTGGCGAAAGAAGCCAAGTCGTTATTGTTACCATTGTCGATGAGTGAATCACCGAAGACGAACAATGCTTGAGCCATTGCCGGCCTGTCTCTTACTTCCTGGGAAAAGGCACTTGCATGTCTAAGAGTAACAGCTAGAGCAAGGATAAGCCAAGGAAGAGCCATTTTGAGTAAGAATACGTTGAGAATAAGAGATAAGTAGAGGTCAGTGGAGAGTAAAGAAGTCATTTCACATTACCACCAACCTCTTTTGTGTCATCAATAAATTTCTCCCGGTCTATTTTTACTTATACACCGACCGATGATCAAGCAATCCATCTAAGCACATTGTTTTATCAAATAAGAAACCACTCATGGAACATGGCACTTTTTGTTTCAAATGTATATTATTTCTGAATTAGCTCATAATTTTTCCATGGGGATCACATATCTTGTAATTTTTTATATGTTTTAACTTTTAAGTTATCATTGAATCCAAATCAATCTCACTAGAAAATGATCTTATACTAATTTTACATGGACCATTTATTTAAGTTATTTACTCTTCTATTGGTAAACAACGTGAGATCTGATTATGTATCTTTTATATGTTTGGGGTATGGAAGATCTTGCTTGGCACAGGGATTCTATTAATTAGTGTCGCCTACAACTACAACTACAACTACAAATACAATGTAGCTTTTATATTGTGATTATTGAAGACAAGGAGTTGTGTATTTATTGACAACCCTTCCATAATCTAACTACTTTTAGTAATTACACACCTACGCCTAACTAAATAAATCACTAGGACTCAAAGCAAACATTGCAAGATTGTACAACTGAGTAAATATGTTGCATCACAAATTGGTCTTAAATGATTCGATAATCTAAAATACATGCACTAATTTTTTCAACAATCTGTCACATAACTTGGAAGGATAAAGATGGAGTGGACCATTTTGACGTGTCTGTATTGTGAATGTATCCACAACCATGACAGAGGAGAGGAAAGTTAAGGGTGGTCCTAGCTTCTAATTGTAGAGATTGCCCATGAAAACTATGGATGTGTCCTCACCCTACTACCTGCAAACTCAAGGCTTCCATAGTTTCAATGCACAATCTTCACCATACGTTGCGATGAGATTTATATGCGGATGGTGGGCAATCCCGATCACATCCTTCTCATGCACCTGTTGTGGGTTCATAAAGATATAAGAACAATTCATTCGCGTGCTCGTCGTTGTCATATACCATATATTCAAACATACTACCTTCATTAGATGCTCTAGTTTTCCAGATTGATAGCTGAAGCAGTACAAGTTTCTGTAAATCACAGTTAATCATATGGGAGTGAAATGATCCTTCAACAAGTAATTCAATTAGGATGATTGACGTACCGATCTTCGCCAATCGAATAGATCCATTCGCCCTTGGGAGATATACAAGCTGCCATAAAATCTCCACCTTCTCTTTTACCAGATGAAAAGCTTTTCACAACCTTAAAAAAAAGAATCAATGAAGTGACTGTAAAGAAGTAAATCCAGTCCTTATATTTTAGGTTGGCAAATTTTACCTGGCCCTGAAACGTCATAATGTATATCGATGACGTCTTGTTGCATACGACTATATGATCAGTATGTTTAGGTAAAAGATGTACAGAATTCACAGATGCATCGCCTCCCTGCCAAATACTAGTACAGGTAAACTTGTAGTACATTTTCAGTATGGAAGTAAAAAAAATCATTTAAGAAGAAATTCATCAAGAAATTGTGATTTACAAAGAGAAAAATCATGGCATACCCTCAAAGGTGGTGGTGGCTTGAAGGTTTGCAAGCAGTCTGTAGTTTTCACATCCCAAACCTTAATACAATGCATGAGTATTGTGAAGTAAGATCAATAACTAGTGAACATTTCCCCCGACTGGTTAATAACATCAAAAAAGAAACTCACTTTCACTGTACAATCACTTGATGCAGTTATTACACGAGAACCATCTGCAGTGAAAATGGCATCATTCACGTATGATGCATGACCACGAAACTCTTTTAACATCTTCCCTGATTTCAAACCATGAATTCTAAACGAAGAAAACCTAATATGAGAATGGGGTTTGAAGAAATCTCGGTTCAAAAGACAGTAGGTCAGAACTAAGTATACCTGGCAGTGCTATCAAATGATGTACTCAACAACTGAGTCCCATCTCGAGAAAAGGCAACACTAGTGATACCCTCCGAATGTGCTCTCTCAACCCGTCGCAAGCACTGACCAGTTCTGATACGCCAAACCTATTTGCAACAGAAAGCAAGAGCATATAACTTGCACCCTTGCTTGGCTTTAGCCAATTTGAGTTTATTTCTTTAAATAAGTTAAAAATTTTGATAAATAACACCTTAACAAAAAAAATGGATACGGCGCGTACAATATACAGTTTATAAGACTTACTACCTTTATTTTCCCATCTTGAGAACCAGATGCAAGCATTTCTGAGTCTCTACTGAAATCAATACACAGTACAGCATCATCATGCATCATAAATGTTTCCTGGCATAAAATGAAAATTAGTTTTGTGCAACTAAGAAAGGTCAACGTACAACTAACAGAGAGCACAATCTTAGTAAAACGAAGAGAGACAACTCACATCAGCTTGGTACTGGAGGTCCTTTTTCAGTTTCCCACTTATATAGTCCCAAACCTAGACAAAAAATGAGAAAATTTAATGCCATGATAACCTGGAAATTACATGATTTTGCAGACCAACCTCGATAAAACCATCGACCGAACAAGAAACAAGAAACTGGCCATCAGGTGAGAATCTAGCACATTCTGGATGGCTGTTCTTCCCAAACTGCAGTGACAATCCATGAACACCAAAAACTCTGAGTTCCAGGGAGAAGATTTGCAGGTTGTATATGTGGAAAGGGACACAGGAACACAACAGAATCCTCATAAATAAGTTTATTTTTACAGTAATTTCATTTCAACAATAGAAATTTGTAGTGAATATAACAAACACTTTTCCTGAGAATCTCGAGTTTACTAAAAATGCAATCAAAATTCAGACTAAAATGTCACTTGCCTTTATGGTGTGGCCTAGAGTTGTTGGATACATATCTTCTACATCTTGCTTCATGGCTGCAACTCCACGGAACAGATCAAATTGAGTCCCATGTGGCAGTAAACCTGAAAAGTCAAAAGAAAGAGGCACCTTACACCACCCCCCAAACCAAAGTATGCCCACTGAATTTCTCATCAACAGGTCACTAAAAAATAAACGGAAATCATTTTATCCTTCAAATGAGGACAAGCAACAAAGAGTTAAATATAAACTATCTATATGAAACCTTGATGCTGCTGCCACTTCAGAGCCTGACCAATTAAAGACATCAGCCGAGATGGTGGGACCACAAAAACTTCTGCTGCTATGGCTGGAAATTTAGTCAAGAAAAAGTTATCTGATACAACAAATTTTACATGACGAAATTCAAAAGAGGAATCAAGTTCATAGCAAACACCTTGTGCAATCTGTGCACGCTTTTTTTCCTTTGTCGAGTCTTGATAGACCTAAGCACATAAGGTTAATGGCATCACTAAAATTTTTAAAGTGACAAATCTGGGTAAAATCATAATTTTAAATGAGAAATTTGTGGCAAATTGGCAACATAAACTCAATTTTTTAATCAAAATCAGATGTACCTCATTTGGGTCAAAGTAAGTTCGAACAAGGAGATGCTCAAGCCGTAAATATCTTTCTGGTTGTTCCTGTTTCATAAAACCCATGACATGGGTTTGTCTCAATATAGCTCGTGCAGTATCTATCTCCCGGAGTTCAATCATTTCCAAAACAATCTGCTCATAGGAAAAAGGAAGAGAAAAAAAATATAACAGGAGTTACATACCGTGGAAAAAAAGCAGAAGATGGGATTTTACACACGTATCCCAAAAGGTTAACCTGCTCGTAGAGATCTTCTAATTTCTTTCGGGGAAGCTTAAGTTGCGAAACTTGGGGCAGTATTATATCCCACCTTCCACTGTTAATATCAGCAATGAAAGTCTCGTGGCTGTCCACTGTATTCAGAGAAATCTGGCACTCTTCCTGAAGTGCTTGAAAAGTTCGATGCAGAGAATTTTCTTTGCAGAACTGAAGAACAATCTTGATCACACTACAAAGCAAGAAATTTTAATAAAACACAATTCAATGAGTCACAGTACATATATTTATTCAGTATGAAACATAAAGACAAGCATAAACGACTCTCAGGGTAGCAATGGAAGACGCAAGCGCATGCCGGAAAAAACCAGAGCAACAAATAGTTCATTAAAAGGATATTCAAAAAGAAAGATGAGAACTTTGAGACATCGATAAGCAAGCGACGACTAACAGTCCTAAGTGGCACTTCCAGGATTATACATTGACAATGAAAAACTTTGTAGAATGAAAAAATCATCACATTCACTGCACACGCTGAAAAGTTAAGCAGAACTTACTCCGGCGCTTCAATTTCCAGCGTCGAAGACATCGCATGGAATCTGTTTTCACTGAACTCGGCCCCTAAATCCTTTTAGTAAACCCTAGCGATTGCACTTTCACAATCCTTCTTCAAATAAAATGGAGGACGTGAGGTAAACTCTATTAGATCATTTTCATTAAACTTCGTAGTTATACCTCGTAAATTTAGTTTTTTGTTTAGTTTTTTTTTTAGATGTTTGTGTATTTTAAAATTTTTAAATATTTATATTCATTATCTTATTATCTTGAATTTGACGTATCCTAAATCGGATATTTCTAAAATCGCCGCACTCCTCACCTCTATATCCTGCACGCATATCCTTGTACCCGTGCAACATAGCATAGAAGTTTTAAAATTAGAGATACAATATATTATTTGAATAAATATATATGGGTGATTTCATATTCATCCTAATTGTTTTGTAATAAGTTGATTTTCACAATATATATTTGCAATGGTGAACGATGACATAATTGTTGTATTTGTTTTTGAAGTTTAGTTATTGCTGTTAAATAATCTGTTAAGATTCTACAAAAGAATTAACGTTGTGTTTTTACATATATATAAAATCTAATGACTATAAAATCTTTCTCAAATCTTAGGAGTATTTTAACGGAAAATTCTCAAGAACTCAAATATGTTGGGTATTGGAGAATCCTTTTACCCTAAAAGGATGACATGGTCTTTGCTAAGATTTCACTACGGCGGTCAAATGAACTTTTTCCCAATCCAACGATTAAGTGGAATATGCTTAGCTAGTGTAATTCTTGATGTTTACTACAAATTGTGTGTTCTTTCTT